>CM076584.1:1426006758-1426452553 GCA_034641835.2 Pinus albicaulis
ACAAAGAAACACTTCTCTTCTCCCCACATAAAGAATTATATGGAATTCCCTCGGGCCCAAACTAAGAAAATCCTTTGCCCCCCTCCCCCCACCCCCACCCCCACCAACCCAAAATGGAGATTTAGAGAACCGGATGACATTTTGAGATGGTGGAGGAAGAAAAGCAAAACACCAATCTTCTTTAACGGTGCATCCGGGGAAATCCGGAGTAGCCGAGGTGCGGTGGCGTCGTAATCTACTCTTCGGACGGATCAAGAAAATATAGTTTATGTTGGGGACTTAGTCGATACACAAATAACCAAGCGAAATCATGGAATCATAAAAGCCTTCCATATTGTTCGAGATAGAGGCATCAATTTTTCCAAGCATTCAAAGATTCAGAAATCCTTATTAAAAATCTCAACCTGGAGGATCGGTTTAACAACAATATCCTCAATAAGTCTCTACGAATATTAAATATTGTGCTACTCGACTTCACCTCCTTCCAATTCGAAGCTCGGAACAACGATCGATTCCGCCGTGACAAAGGATGCATACTCTCTCTAGGAGATCTCGGTATTAACGATGAAAGCCCTCTCCATACATGCATCCCTTAATTCGATAACACTTTGGCAATAGGAAGAAGACAAGCTTCCATGCAAGTACTATATAACGGCGTTGATTGAGCCTCCGACCCAACCAAACCCTTCAATAAATAAAATACATATATAGTTAATATATATATATATATATATATATATATATATATATATATATATATATATATATATATATATATATATATATATATATATATATATGTTGAACCGTATTAAATGGATTTAATACGTTTTGAAAGGATATTTGAACAACCATAATAAAGAGAACAGGTATGAATCCTTAATAGAAAACACCCAGAAGAGTTCCAAATGATGATTGTTGAAGCAATGAGAGCATATCTCATTCTTACTAGGTCATGGGATAAAATAGCAAAAAATATCTTGTGGTGGTAAGCAGTAATGATACGATATGTATATGATTTACATCAGGATATGTGGTAACACTGCAAGCATGCCATAAAGGTGATTGGTTTCAATTATAAGAAGGGGTATAGAGTAATTATTGGATCATAATCTAGAGCTTGATACATTTCATGATGTAGCAAATAATACATTCAATGATTGTCCCCATATAATTATGAGACAACATTGGTGATGCATATGTTAACACAACTCCTATGGTCATTGGAGTGTTGGTTAAGATGATAAGACACGGATTTTTGGGGAAGAGTTCTTGGGCTACCTAAATGTGCTATGAAATAGCCCTCCTTTTACTTTAACAAACACCCAGGAGTTGGTGGGCTAACTAAAAGGATGATCGATAGGCAAGCGGCTTACATCTTGGATTTTAACTTCTCACTTGGATTGAGTGTTTTCATTCATCTCTCGAAAGAAATAAGAGTTTCCTCATCCCTAAAAATAAGGAGAAGAGTAGGCCAAATAAATTTTTAGAAATTGATACAAAAGTGTATCCATTTGAATATGAATGATTGAAGTTTAAATATGTCAGCGAACTAGGACACCATTTTACTCAGCAAGACTGTCCCCTGTATATTTGGTAAGTTGAATTGAATGAGAAGAATAATTTATTTAGATTTCTTTGTGTAGTCATCCTCATATGACTTGTAGTGTTTAAATGCTTAAAAGATGCAACATTTAGGGAGTTGTTCCTTCAACCCGAGAGATGAAAACATATCAAAATTGCAGACCCATTTCTGACTGAGGTTGGATACATATTCGATGTAACCAAAGTTTGGATACGGGCAATGCAATTTATTTTTATACCCTGTGGAATCTCTCCAAATTTCACAGTCTAACCCCACATTATAGATTTACAAGCTTCTCCCATTAATCTTCCTCCTTTATAACATGTACAGGTGAATTGAAACTCCGTGGTCGTTAATACGCAAGAGTTTAACAAATGAAATGTTTATATCTATATAGAAAATATTATTTTCATCATCTATTTTCTATCAATTTTAATTTTATTACTACATTGGATGTTATTAACTTAATATAATAATGCCAACTATTTATATTCTGAACAATTATGAAGAGGGATAGATACTTTTTTTATGTTGAATTATGAAGAAAGTACGTCGGAAATTATTCTATTTTGAGGTAAGGTTGCATATTTTAAAACCTATTCCCTTACAAGTTCCTCTGATCAGTTTCACATGTTTTGAAGATTACATGTGTTGGTTTGTTGTTGAAAATGTCAAGATATTTTCAATGAAAAGCAGGAAAAAACTAATCTTTAATATGGTATATTCTCTATTTTCTTGTTAATTACTTAGTTCATTGTATTTTAGCTAAAAAACTTGTTATGTTGTTTGAATATTGTATGTAGCTTCATTTTTGTTGACCCCATTTAGTATTTTTTATTATGTTCTGAGTCTACATTTTTTCCTATGGACAAACAAGCTTTATTAAAAAATATATCATGCTTGGTCATCCCAACGAGATCCATCATAAGGGTTTTATGCCAAGGTCAATATAATAGGTATAAAATGTGGGTAGACTAATGGGAGTGATTGTCAAGGGAAATCATTGACTCCATGGGCCCACTTGGTAGTGCCCTTGAAGTAGTCCAAGTCGTAGTTATAAAAATATTGTGTAATGATTTCAATATTTAATACTCTCCTTTGGATTCATATGTATGCAAAAATAATTTTTCTTACTTATTTGGATCTCTAATTTCGGGGTAGATTATAATTATAATTTACTTAAAAACTCACTACAATTTAGAGTGTGGTTGGAAGGAGAGCTAACATGGTACTTGAACAACTATAAATACTTTTATGGGTATTTTCCAAATTAAAGTTGTTGTACTATAAATTTGTATGATATATATTTAATGTCATTAAGCATGATTGTTTACATTTTAATGGTGATTTCCCTTGGTTCTCTTGAAGTTCTAATATAATTATCTGAGGCTAATACAATTTATGTGACTAATGCGGTCAACAACCCTTGCCACACATATGGTTGTAAATTAAAAATGGAAACAATTATCCAATGTGTATGGAACACATTATTATAATATTATCTCTTGGAATTTCCCTCTTCTCCTCTTGTGGTTGGGCTTGTTGGAATCATGATTATCGTTGAGCCAAAGCCGCAGGCTTTAGTCTCCGCTACAATCGCTAAATTTAGGATCCGCGAGAGGCGGTTTGTCCATGTCACGAAACACACGGGGAGCGTTGAACCCAATGTCCAACATGGAATCCTAAGATTCCTCGGATTCTTTGGGTTGGTCGAGGAGAAAACACACACAAACCTTGGGAAAAATAGAACGAGCTCCTTTATCATTCTAGGCCATGCAAGGGTTTGAAGAAGCTTGATTACGTAATCATTCGTGGCATTGTATGGAGTTGTTGTTGCCAAACCTAAGTTCCAAACCTCTTCATCCCTGCATGCACCCTCATTGCCGCTAAATTTGGTCTTGTCGTTTCCACCACTGAACTTCGGCCACCTTCTCCGGTTTTTTCAAATTCAACTATTTTCCCAACGTGATGCGGATTTCCCCTCGGTTTAACATTGTCGTGTTTGACATTCTTCTTGCATCGTACATACGGCCATACTAGATTCGGGTGATCACTCTCCAAGTTTCTCTGCGACTATCACATTTTTCGAGTGCCCAACATGTCTTATGAGCGCCATCCAAATCGGGACATTTCCCTTTCCCATGCATTGATACACATACCCATTTTAGACATTATTATATTCCACGACACATTTCCCCAACATTCTAGCTCCTCTTTGCCTCTGACACCCCATTAACTCTTGCCCCTGCGGATGGCATAACACTATCTTTCATACGATTCTTTCCTTCTCCTTTCGATTTTTCTCTCTTCTGGGGCGCAGCGGTGGGGGTTGTTCAAACATTAATTTAGATACCAAGTCCTTGAGCCACCTCGCTATGGCAGTAGGGGGTCATGTGGACCCACTCACGTCGCTTTCCCCTTTGAAGGGCATTCATCAAGCCACCTTTGATCCCGATTTATGCGAGAACGCAGCACAATTAAACATATAACCATAAATACGAGGAGATGCGGTGGAAATAACACTTCATTTCATTAATATCAAAGAGCGAAATTTGTTTACGAACAGAATGGAATGACTAGCTAGGGCGGCGGTAGCTATCTGCGAAGAGATGTGGCGGCTACGAGCCTACGAAATGAGTTACGAAGTGAGGCTCGAGGGCCTATTTATTATTGAGAAACAATGGAGAACCCTAAACATCCAAAAAACCTAACCTCTAGGAGATGAAGCGCCAAAGCTATGGGCCCGGGTTGGGTAAGTGCGTGTTTCAACTTCCCGGGGACGTAACTTTTGGCCCTCTGTCTCCGTTTGACGCACATGATACATCATTAGAAAGCTTCTGTTGCGAGGACCACAACTTTTAAGATGAGTGCAAATTCCATGAAATTTGTTGGTAAGCAATGCCCAAAAAGTGGATTTGGGGCCTCCAAAACGGCTCGGAAGTTACGAGAGCCTGAAAAAAGCACTAAAAATAGTAAGGTATTCCAGCGAAAAAGGCGAAAGAACATCGGTAGGGGCCAGTCGTCCGGCGGTGGCCACCAATATCCTGGATCATTCACTCTTATCAAGGCTGTCATTCCCCATTGCGTTAAGTTCCTCCATGAGATGAGGAAATTTCTGCTGAACTTGGTCCCCGGTGAACCACTTTCCTTGGTGCATGAGTTGTGGCTTTGACAACCCGATACGGTTGGATCTTCGATGGCGAGTGTTCTTGATTTGCGTAATCCCATGATACAATACGTAGTGCTTTGTTCCATGCGATCTGAGTTTAACTACATTGATGTGAGTTGGTACGCAATGTCCGAGGTGTCCGGTAGAGGTGGGAAGTAAGGGCGAGCGATCCACATTGGTAAGGTGGGCAGAAGGAATGGTGGAATACTAAGCTCGAATGCATTGCTCCCCTACATCCTTGGTGATAGGTGTATGGCCCATATCGGAGCGGCGAAGCTTGCGGTGGGGTCGGTGGGCGCTGCTGCTGCATGCCAGCCTGCTTTTGTCGCCCACATGGAAGGTGTGTGGCACCCGGGTGTTGATCATGGCGTTGCTTGTACTTCGCATTGGCTCTATCCAATATATCATGGTTTTGTTGGTGGATGTGTTGAATGTGCTCGTGAAGCTACTTGCTTTGTCAACTTCGAATGCAGACATGGTGAATCGACTGACGTGCAAATGGCATGGCTATGTCAATGGGACATAGTGGCTCGAATCCAAGCCCACGAAAGGAGGCATGGCCAATTGAGCGTAGGAAGCTCGGTTATAACTATGTTGTACATGAGGCTCTCATCCCATGTGCATGGATGCTTGAATTGTACATGCGCAAAATGTGTACAATCATTACGGTGACGACCTCACATGCGGCCATGTTGTTTGAGGATGGAAGGCGTAGACTTGGTGAGCTTTGTGTCCAACATTGACCGGAGGTTGGACCAAAATGACGAGGAACACCTTTATCTTGATCGATATGATAGGCTGACGGGATCCCAAAGCGCACCCACACTCGTTCAAGAAAGAGTTTAGCGGTGACTTCTACTATGATATTCTTCTTACGGGCCGCCATAATGGCCATCTTCGAGAATCTGTCAACGACCACGAAAACACGATCATTTCCATTCTTAGTAGAAGGCGGGCCGACATGAAATCCATGGTTATGGATTCCCAAGGTCGAATAGGGGTAGGTAGTGGAGTATATAGGCCTTTCTTCTTGATGGTCGGTTTGGCAATAGCACAAGCAGGTGCGAGGATCGATGTGCTTCTCGACATCCTTTCGAAGGTTCGGCCAATAGAAATACTTACATGTGTGCCTCTTTATTTTCTCGACCCCAAAATGCCCAACGACTCGGCGCGTGTACTTCCCATATCAACTCGCAGCACGGCAACTTGAAGGAACCTAAAGGTGTCGGAGGTGACATAAAAGTGCATCTTGGAGGTGAAAATTTGGAACTTGCGTGCCCACCAAGAGTGCCTTGTAAGTGTGGCTGAATTATGTGTCCCTCTCATAGAAAAGCGGCCAATCAAAAGTCTCATGCTGCAAGAGTTGAGCACGGTGGTGAGCGCCACGATCGGTGGTCGGGTACAGCGTGCAACATTATTGGGTACTACCTTCTTGTACTTGATGTTCAAGTAAGTGTTGCGAGATATGTGGACCACTTCGATGGCGATCATTCTACAACTTCCCACATTAATGCTGTATGGCTGAGAAGGATGCAGTAGTCTTATTAATGGATGAATTGTTTCCTTCCCCAAAATGTAATGCTTCCATTGTTGACGAGGGCTTGCACAATGGAATACATTTCTTTGTCATAGGTGGGATACTTGCGAGAGCTGTCACAAAGACAGTAAATGCCATTTTGTGATATGCCATTGGATGTCACGTTTTGTTGAGTAAGAAGCTGCCCAATAGCATAGTCGAGCCCATCTGTCTCGATCTCAAATAGGTACTTGCCAAGTACGGTAAGGTGAGCAACGGGGCGAACGAGAGGCAATTTTTCAATTCTTTGAACGCCTTCTTGGGGTTCGACCAAAGAATTTTGCTCCGCTCCTCCTTTGGTGACTTGACTCAAGGGCCAAGTGATATGAGAGAATCCCAACATGAATGCGGTAGAAATTAGCAAGACCCGAAGGCTGGCTTTGTTATAGTGGTCGAAATTTTGGCCAATCCCGAATGACTTGGATATTTGGCTAGATCACATACCCTTTCATCAATAATGTATCCCAGATATTGAACACAGGTCATGCCAAACGTGCACTTCTCCAAATTGGCACACAACTTGTGTTGCCGCAATGTTTGGAGGACTTGTCGGATGTGATGAAGGTGCTCTTCCCAAATCTTGCTAAAGATCAGAATGTCATCCAAGTACACCACTACAAATGAGTTGGTGAATGGCCGCAAGGAATGTCACTCCATCATCCTCCTTAGAGGTTGCGGGAGCATTCGTCGACCCGAAAACATGACCAGCCATTCAAAGGCCTTCCTTGGCTTTGAGAAGGCGATCTTCCACACATCGGAGGGTTCAATTGGTACCTGGTGATACCGGACTTCGGTCGATCTTGCTGAAATATTTTGCACCTTGGAGTGACTCGGGAAGGTCATCAATCTGTGGGATTGGTGCCTATACGGACGGTGATCAGCACCCGATAGTCGTAAAGAGTCTCACGTCCATCGCTAGCACGGCTGTCTGATCGGAAGCCACGGGGCGATGAACTTGGTCGTGTGACCTTTGCACTTAAAAACTCTGAATACGCACTCTTGATTTCATCATTTTCCGGAAACCGACGATAGATCGGTCCAGTGGGTAGCAGGCACACGGGGTCGAATCAATTGAGTGCTTGACACGAAAGTGCAAAGGAACCCGCTGTGGGTGAGGGTGAAGATGTCCCCGTACTCCTCCACAACCTTATCCATTTGTTGTTGTCGTGCATAGGGCCTATCTGGAGGTCGTGGCCATGTCTTCTTCTTGCCTTGGGGGCGGATCATCGGGAAAACGAATTTCCTGGTTTGGGAAATGAGCTTACGGTATTGTTTTGCGGTAACCAAAGATAGTCGTAGGAGGTGGTACCTCTGGTATCTTGTACAACTTATTCCCCAAAGTAATAATAACGACACCAAGGTCGAGACTCATACACAACATGATGCTTCCACAAGTATGGTTGTCCTAATAATACATCGAAACATCCAATCGGAGCAACGTCACATAATACCTCATCAGTGAAGGGCTTGATGCTATAGGGAAAGGCGGCAACGTTGAGTCGCGCGAAGATCTCGTCCTTAGTGAAGCCACCCGATTGGTGTATGGATGTGGGTGGTGTGGTCGCGGCTTCTTTGCTTCACGACATCTGTTGAAATGAGGTTCTTTTGGCTCCCATTGTCGACAATGAATTGTATGGGGGCCACACCCTACATTTGGGAGTGGAAGAGACGTTCCTCCTCCTGCGGATCTTCCAGTTCCTCCCATACGGATATTTGTAGTGGCAACGATGGCGTTGGGCTCCGCATCAATGTCATTTTCCTTTTTCATTCCCTTTTCGAGGTTACGATTCGGAGTCGGAGGCATGCATTTGACTCGGAAAGCCCTCATCTCGGCCACTAGCGGTTGCTTGGCCGGGACACTCACTTGTGTTGTGAGTGGAAGCTCTTATGGAACTCACACCACTTTCCCGTGTCCTTCTTTGGCTTTGCGGTGTTGTTCTTTTTCTTGTGGCTTTGACGGAGTTGCTGCTAGCCACCATGCCTTGGCTCTTTCCTTTGTTCGCAGTTTGGAAGCACCTTTCCCTTGCTTGCAGTTCGCGGATCAAAAGTCTCACTTCTTCGTTTGAATTTACGCTCAATCTTGGCGGCATACGGTATGCCATACCAAGCGAGAGATGTCGAGGAACTCCATTTCCTCTGGCAGGTCTATGCATGGGGCGATTTCTAACGATGCTGGCACAAATGTTCTACGAATCTTTGATACCCAATTTGTGCGGGTATGGAAACGACTTCGTCGACTCATGCACATATTGATCCCTTTGTTGTTCCTTGAGCGCGAAAGAGATTAATTGTATGTGTCATAGAGCTCCCAGCGGATAAAAATCATTCCTTGACGGCATCTCGAAAAGAATTCCAAATTGGTAGGCCAACAACGAAGTTAAATACGATCCTTATTCTAACGGTAGGTTTCCCACCGATCCTTAACGTGGGGGGTAGCTTTGAGGAGGTAAAAATAATCTTCTCCCGGTCTGAAAAGTCATGAGCAGGAGAAATATCCTTCTAATAGATTCAACCATCTATCTACGGCATCTACGTCTGTTGACCGTCAAATATGGGAATGTCAAAATTTACTTGTACCTTAAAAGTCACCAACTCCAAAGTGGCCTCTTGGATGCGGATGTGCGCGGTGGGCGACCGTTGAAGGATACGGCGAAGTTATCCATCATTGCGTTCCTTTGTTTTTCGAGGCCTCCTCGAGCAACATTCAAATGGATCTACCTGCTCCACTATCATCTTTCTTTTCGTCCCCCATGGGCGTCCGTCGAGGTTTGTGAGGTGATCTTGCAAAGGTTCCACCGGATCAAGCCCTAGCTCCTTATACCAGAGCCTCGTTGGGGACATGCAAAGAAGGATCGAAAAGCGGACCGTTACGTACGCGATCCAGATTTATGCGGGAACACAGCAACGAGAATAAACATATAACCATAAATACGGATGCGGCAGAAATAACACTTCATTTCATTAATATTAAAGGAAATGAAATTTGTTTTACGGAGCAGAATGGAGATAAAACTAGCTAAGTGCCGGGCGCTATACGAAGAGATGTGGCAGCTACGGAGCTATATTTTAGTTACAATGAGGCTCGAGGGCCTATTTATTATTGAGAAACAATGGAGAACCCTAAACATCCAAGAAAACCTAACCTCTAGGAGATGAAGCGCAAAACTATGGGCCCCGTTTGAGTAAATTGGTGTTTTAACTTCCCGAGTCGTAACTTTGACCTACTATCTGCGATTTGGCCTTTATGATACATCATTAGAAAGCTCTATCCGAGGACCAAAAATTTGGGACGAATTCATTCCATGAAATTCGACGACAACGATGCAAAACGTTGTTTAGGGCCTCAAGTAACCAGGAAGTTCGGGGACCCGAAAAGCGCTAAAAATAGTAAGTTATGCAAAACTGAAAAACTTAAGAGACAATGGTGGGGGCCCAAGTGGAATAGGCGGATGGCCACCAATATCCACAGGATCCCAACCTTGGATGTTGAAAAGGCATATGACATCGGGAAAATCATGGCTCCATTTTGACTTTGGCAACACCACTCCCAACATTTCATGGTCACTCCCCAAACCTCACAAGCTCTCGCGTTACGGAGTCTTCTCGAGTTGGCCCATAGGGGGATTCACTTAATGAATATCTTACATATCACGTGCATTCGTGGCATACTAAAAAAATACCCTTAGTACAGCTACATATTGGAAAACACCTCTAAAATTAACATTATTTAACCCCTTACCAATACAAACTGGCTACATCTTCCCAATTTAAAAAACCCATACTTTCACTAGATATTGTAGGTACCCATTTTTTCATTAACATTTTTTATACCCCTTTATATTTACATTAACTTTGAGTCCATTTTTTATATATAATATAAAACCCTTTATTATATTAGATATTATTATTATATTGATTTTATTATTAATATCCCCAATATGGATAGGCACGTGTGTGGTATTTCTCTGTAGTGAAGCCCTCTGTAGTATTAAAAGGCGCCCAATGAACTAGCAGGAGTCCAACGATAATCTCCTGAACACAGACCTGGCCTTCAGCTTCTCTTGTGGCATTTCATAATTTTTTTGGTGTGTAGTCCTTAGCAGTGTACTCACTCTTCTAGGGTATTTGGTTTTTTGTGAATATGGTGGCGAAATGCAATTATGGTTCAAAAATACTTGGAAGTCCCCTCGTTGGATACCCTTGAAGGTTACGGGCTTATGAAAAATTGGTCACGCATACATTTTCTATACTTTGAGGATGTGATACAATCCTTAGCGAGGGCACCGGGTCACGGAAGAAGTTTCCCTCACAGTACCATGAATGGTATAGGCTTTAATTCTATTTGGAGACCCCAAAGAATAACGTCTGTCACGGATACAGCTATCGGGTTTTCCCCTCCAATGCGGGCCGAAGTCACCGCCCTCCCTACTGTGGGAATTCAATCGGGAAGATTAGGTGCATTGGCCGGGTTGTATGGGCACTTGGGATAAGCGTATTGCATGGTTGCTCGTTGAGGTTAGTTTCTACGGGGGTCTCCGGGAACATCGGTTGGAGTGTGATGGAGCGGGCACACGGGCAAAGAAATTGATTTATGTGGCCTCCCTTTTCTCTTCTTACTTTGTCACCATGCAGAACAATTTTCTACGGAGGTGCCCTTGAGCTCGGCGAGTGCAATCCATTCTCCTCCATCAAAGGCATCGTAAGGTGTGGCTAGTGCAACTGTTGCAGAAAAATCCTCATCGCCAAGTGGAGGTAAATTTGGGCTCAACCCTCTCTTCAAATTTTACTTCCATGCCCTTATAAGCCACACTTTCTCGGCACATTCCATGATTCTCTCAGCCTCCATCCCCGCTCTTATCGGATCATCATTTGGATGGTCATTTAACACCGAGTAACCACTTCCTCCATCTGTCACCTCCATCAGTCGGTCACGACACGGCCATTTTCCCTTGTTCCCTCGTCGACCCACGTCCCCTCCTCCTCCTTGACCCCCACTGTCCACTCCCCTTCCATGCCCTCCCTTGAAGCTTGCCTCTCCTCCCATTACTTTGAATTTGTCCCAGTTTCTAGACTTCCCTCTAGCAGCCACAATGGCTCCACGATGGATTCCCCCACAGAAACTCAATTGGGAGTGACATCGAATTTACGCACTCCTTAACCACGGTTTGGATATGGCTGTTATCTTGTTCATGAAGGATGCTTCGATATCCACAGCCTCTCTATATCCCCTTCCATGTCAAAACATCACGGTCGGAAAGAAAGGTAGGAAGGATAGTAGACACTTTTGTGCATCTCCATGCAAATGCTCATTCTGGATAATCCTAATGGTTTAGAGAATGCTCCAATATCACCTCTTTTAATTAACGAGCCATTTGGAGCTAGTAAGCCCACCCCTCCTCCCTCATGAATCATATTTTATCCTTGAACATCTAGGGACTTGGAGAGTCATTCAGGCTGCCTCTGTATTAAAACCTTCTTTTTGTTCATTCTCTGTCCATTGTCATTTTACAAGAAACTATGTGTTCGACTTCCAAATCCATCTAGCCACATCGAATTTGACCGAACTCACACATTGCGGGGTTGATTCGGTGGGGCTTTCGGGTAGTTTAATTGTTATGTGGAATCCACATATTTCCATATTATATTCTTTAGATTTTTGTTAAATTCTATTGTCTTATTGAATACGGGAGTTACTCACCGAGCATTTCCACCTCACCAATATGTATGCTTCCTATCGGCTGAACGCTCCTCCTTATGGTCCCGTATCAACTCATCTGAGATCCTCAATATATGTAATCTCATCCTTCTTGGTGACACGAATGTCTCTTTGTCTGGTCTTGAATGTTGGGGTACTCACGAGTTGTCTTGACCCCTTAGCTAAAATATTGTCTCGGGGTTTTCGGATCATCATCTGGTCGACATTGCACCTTTCCCCCTCTCTCAGCACGACCAATCATGGGACGGGGGACACATTTGTGGGGAAAATATTATATTGTTTATACGTACATGAAATTATCTTGTTGCTAGGTAAATATTAAATCTTCGGTCATTATGGACTCATTATCAAACCTACATTACTCTATCTTGGCATTCGGAACGTACGAAGGGTCTCCTGGAACAACGAGGATGCGCGAGGATCTTGATTATCGGGGAGTTGGTTCATAATTTTTGGCTACGGGATGGAATCCTTTAGATATCCTGGCTTCCTCTCTCTTCTCCTAGAAGATGAGGAAGCTCAAAATCACTACCGGGGAATTGGGAGAACGGAGAAGCAAAAAATGGTGGCAAAATTATTTCTATTGCCAATGATAAAGCTATTCACATTTCCATGGATTCATGTAATCCAAGTTGCGACACTCTCGCTCTTTTGGCTTCACTTGAGGGCAGGAAAATTCAAATACTCGAATACAAGAAGTCTCATGGAAGCTCAAAAGTAGGGCGATGCATTGGGAAGGGGACCTTCATGCAAATTTATTTCATCACTTTGGTAATTGCGGGAAAAATAAAAATTCGATTTCGAAAATTCGGTCCAAGGAGGGGTTGTCGATCCATTGTCAGACGAGATATATCTAAGGAGAAATACAATACTTCTACGACCTCTACGGGCGCGGGGACGAGTCGGGGTCTCAAATCAGTTTTTGGTCAATGGAGCTATTCCCTCGCATGTTTAATGGCATCATCCAATGGGGATTTGAGGAAAACACATTGGCAAAGGGAAGAACTCTTATGTGGTTCTTTCAGTCGCGAGAGGACAAAAGTCTTTGGACTAGACGAATGGCCATTGAAAATATTACATCCATTTTTGATGCGATGATGGACAACCTTCCCATGGTTGTGGAAGAGTCAAAACTTAGAACCAGGATCTAGAGGATATCAACTCTACATTTAGCACTTATTACAAAATCCTTGACCACAGTCTATTTCACGGATTTTGCCCTATACATTATTTATGTAATTTGGTTTATAAAATTATCTCCAAAGGTCATCTCCGATCACATTTCGGCCTGCGCTCTCCATGCATCTCTCTTGTGAAAAATCTGCTTGGTTTTCTTCTTGTGAGACTCATTCACGATGCGATTTCCACCGCACAAGAAGTCATGCCTCCATTCATCCCAAAAGCAGGATATTGCATAATGAGAATTGATTTGTACAGCCTACTGATTTTATCGATTGATCCTTCATTCACCTTGTAATTTTTAAGATTGGACTCTCTATCCAAAATTTCCAATGGATCATGTCTTGCATCTCACTAGTTTTGTTTGTGTTGTCTTAATAAATGGTTTTCCCAACGATTTTTTCGAAATTTGATCGTGGCCTCCATCGAGTTGTTCCCTTTCTCCCCTAATATTCATTTTGATTATGGATGGAATTAAATTTGTATCAAGGATGCACACCCTTGGTGTGTCACTTTCGATGAGTATATGAATGTCTCCAAATGTCTCTTGTCACCCACTCTTTCTTTGTGGACGAAATCTTGGCATTTGGTATCATATCCCAAGAATACTAGTCGATACGCATTATATCTTTCTGTTTTGGCGCGGCCTCATGCATGGAAATTAACGAGGGGAAAATCCTGTGATCAACGGCATCTCTCAAAATAATTACATGTTTTGAATATCATCGCTAGCGTCTTTCGGAGTGAATATTGTTCCCTCTTTAAAATGGTTTCAAATATCTTGGTTTTTAACTTAAGCCATGTGGTTAAACTTCAAATATTGGTATTGGATTTTGGATAAGTATAAAAAATGGCGAACACAGTTACAAATGGCTCTCCTTGGATGCAATTACATTATTTTCGAGTTTACTTCAACGATTACTTATGCTTCTGTGTCTTTCTTTACATCATGATGGGTATTGTTTCCTCCATAAAATCCATCATGTCTCCAACTTCCTACGGTCGGGTGCTAGGGGATCGAGGAAATTCCTCTGCACCGTATGGATGGTCATCGTCTAAAAGACAGGTGGCTAGGATCTCCTGGACATCGCAATTTCTTGCGAGTTCTTCTCGCCGTCCCTCTAGGCGGCCACAAGAGCGGGAACAGCCTTATCTTCCACAGGCCCAAATACAATATGACTAGGACTGATATCCCTCTTCGAGATCTCAATCCTCCTTCTCATAGAGGATCTATCTTTAGAAGAGTTTTGGGAGGGTCACTCCCTCTTTATACGTAGTCGATTTGGGACTTCAAAATGGTCAAAGAATCTTCACCGAGACGCGAAAAAATCCACGGGTTGAAGGTGAAGTTTATAACATTATCCATCTTCATCATGTGTTGGCATAAAAGGATTTCTTTTGAGTATCATTTTATCTCCCATTGGAGACGAGTTTCCCTATGTGGAAAACATCACAACAACTCGACTTGTCGGGTAGGGGTGGCGAGGAATGGGACTATGTTAACGATACTTAAATCCAACGGTTTTAGCTTCATCCATTGGGTGACGGGATCACTTGGTATGGTAAGTTGTTTTTGGTCCTCCCTGGTTAATGACATTTATGATAACATCTTGATCCATAATACTTATCCAAAGGACTCAAATTTTTACATGAATTTATGGAATCATACCATTCCTGTCAAGTTATCCTCTTTGTTTTGGTTGACTGTATACAAAACAAAGACTCATGGGACAAATTGATCAAGTGGGGTTTTCATGGGCCTCGATGTTGTGCTTTTTGTAAGCTTGAGTACGAATCGGTCATGCCTATTCTTTCCATTTGTGTACTTTTGTTTGGAAATGCGGTCAAGTTTTAAGTCTACTTACGAGTTCATGATTGAGCCTCTCTCTTTCCCTTGATGTATTGAATCTTGGGAACTTTGGACTGCGGATCTAGATCATACCTTTCTTTCATTTGCAGGAGGTGTAGGTGGCTAGAAATAAGATTCATTTTGAAGGTCACCAATTTCTCCGGCCACATAATCTACTTATCCATACTTACTTAGCTCAATTATCTTCCCTCTCATCCTGCCCCCGAGGTTAGGAGACCTCATAATACCCGGGTTAGATACCTCTCCATCCCATCTCGACCTCTGCTTGTTTCCATCTGACATGCTACTTTGATGGTGCCACAACAACAAGGTAATTGTGGATGCGGTGCTTGAATCAGCCAGGGCAAAATGAATGTTATTATGTAGAATGGTGGCTCAAGTAAAAACATGAAGACAAAATTCCTTGCCTTACGGAATTTCCTTTGGGTGGCATTCAACCTTAAATTAAAAAATTTGCATATCTACGGTGATGTGAAATCTATCGGAGATGGTGACCCATGGGCCACTCAATTTCCAGCCACCTTCTATCCTCTCTTGGGTTCAGGATTCAATGTCTTCTCATATGCCTTGAGGACCCTCCTATCCATCATATCTTCCGAGAGGACAACACCAGGTTGGCTCACTTTCAAAACATGGTTTTCTCCCCCGGTTTGGGCATGTTCGGGTTCAACGTTGGGGATGGTCGTCTACTTGCCAAAAATTTCTATCGGCTTCCCTAGACGTGTTTTCTCTTCTGTCACTAAGGCTTACGCTATTCTTTTTCCTCTTCCATGTGGTTCACATTTCTGTTTTGGTCCTTTGTCGAATGTTGCTTCTTTTTTTGGTTGGAACTTGGTTGCTCGAGTATTATGTTCGGAGTCCACTAGCTTTTGGAATCATCGTTTGTATTGAACATCTATTGTATATGAGGTCTAATCTTCTACAACTCCTTTCCGGTTCCTTGCCGCGGAAATATATGACTTATTCTTGGTTTGTTAAACATAATATAAACAATCAATGTTTTTCTTCTGAAAAAACTATGCCAATGTATTTACAATGTGTTCATATTGTTACCTCTTAACATTTTTAAAATTACTATTATTACTTTAACATTTTCAAATTTATGATGTCATATATACATTGTTGGAAGTGTTATTGGATCTCCAATGGCATTGGATATTTTGACACACTAAATATATTAGAGCCCCTCACAAATTATTATTTTTATTTCTTTATTTGTTTGAGAAGTTAAAAGTTCCCAAAGATTTGAAGTTCGGAAAAGAAGCCACATTTCATTTGAGTAGAGAACACGAATATATGTCCAGGACAAGTATTATACATCATCCTCTGTTTTAGGGAAAATATATGACATAATAAGTTCATATGATATAGTCCATTGAGATGGTATGATTGTTTATATAGTTTGAAATTTGTCCAATTAGTGACAAGTTTAAACGTTTTCTCTATATTATTTTCCAAAAAGACATGAAACTTATTAATTATATTGTAGAAATATGGACCATTCCATGCTTCAAGATGCAAATGTTGGAGAGCTTAGGTCTTTGTGGCATTAACATTATGATCAATATAGATGGGATATGACCAAAGCATTGAATATAATTGATTCTTCAAAATCAACTTTACATGCTTAGAGTGTAATTGAAAAATATAGGCATGTAGACAAATTCAAGCTTTGTGTATGTTTGTTTCCATAGCATGTAATCATGGTGAATGCCATCTTCTGGATTTCTATTGTGTGTATATTTAGAGTTGTCCAATGTTTAGGTTGATTCTATCATAAAGGATGTAAGCAAATCTTATTTGATCGGAAAATAGTGTCGAGGAGGGTTATAAAGTTTGGGAGGAGTGCCGACAACAATGACATGAACGATAGTAACGTTAAATTGAATTAAAAATGTCTAAGCTTATTGATAAATTATGACTTAGGGAATTAAATACTAAAATATATAATAAATTATTTGAGGTTTAGCCAACTTAGAGAGGAAATTTGAATAATGAGGTATAAATAAACGTTTAGTGAAATAATATTATTATTAAAAGTATAAAACAATATGGGTTCATGAAAATATAAATAATAAAATATGATGTCGTAATGACAACAATATTTCAATAATAGAATAAATTCATAAAAATTCAAGCTTTATAATTAACAAAGGTTTATCTTTCCTTTACTTACTTTGTTATAGATGTATAGGATACAAGCTTACTACTAATGGTATTTCATATTTCATTTATATGATTGGAATTCCTATTTCTAAGTTAACTTCTTTGATTGTATACTAGATTTTATATGGAGCAACCATCTTAGATGAGAGAAAAAAGGAAAGATAATGATTCGATGATGAAGCTTGTGTAATTTATGAAGGTGTCTATAATATGAAATGTTGTAAAAAGATTTATGAAAATGTTATTTTTCTTTGTGTATGGTAGGAGACATTGTTTGTGAGATATTTTTTCATAATCATAAAAAAACAACCTATTATTCTTATTCTAATGTCATCATTGTATAAAATTATTCCTTAATTTCACTTGGATACAGAGATGAATATAAGTGATGACAATCACATTATAAAGTGTCCATAGACATTGTCATAATTAGAGTTGGGTTTCACATGTAGGGAGAGAGATAACCTTACTCTATTGAACATTTGAAGTACAAGACTCTCATATACTATGGTACTTGTAATGGTAAAGTATATCCAATACCTAGTAAATATTATCCCGAGAGGATGCCACAAGAAGGTATTTTAAAAATCCGTATAAATTATTTTCATTCAGTACCCTTGTGTCTCTGTGTCCCATTTTCATTTCATTATTTTACATAAATAATGTATGGAATATAAATGTGGGTTATGTAAGTATGGTAGACTCGCTATTAATATGTTGTTTTGTCAAGAAATGTAGATGATATTGGAAATGAGCTGACATCTAAAAAAATCAAGTGTGAAAATCAAAGATGACGTTTTAGGCTCACATAGGATCTAGGTATTGTAGGATAATAACATGTGGTGAAGCCTTGTTATAAAGATCATGGTACATTAAATAAGCGAAAGCATTTGTTGAGATTAGCCCCTAGTCACATAAGATATAGGTATTGTGGGATAATAATATGGTGAAGCCTTGTTACAAAGATCATGGTACATTAAATAGCAAGCGTTTGTTGAGATTAGTTAGTAATATTTGTGGAAAATCACTAAATGTTATGAATTATCATTGGAATTGATGCAATAATATTTCCTTATATTGTTTTGTCTTGAAGGATTATTTATGCAGTGGAGTGTTATTTCTTGAGAGAGGATGTTTAGGTAGAATTCACTTCATCATCAAAGGGTCGAGCACACAATTGGTGGACTAAATTTGACAAACAAATAGTAATGAATTTTAAGATGTATATTTTCATAGTTCGAATTCCCGATTGAAGACTAACTTTAAGGAAAAATTGTGTGGAGAAGCTGTAATGTTTGATGTTTCACATGAACACATCACCCATCTTTGGACGTAAACTTGAAAATTCATGATGAAGAAGAGCAAGATCGATTGATTTAAAGAGGATCAGAGTTAATAGGATTGTTGGAGAAAAAATAGTTAATTAATTAAAAGGGGCTTACGAACATTTATTCATAAATAATTTGAATTTGATTTTTTAAGAAACAAATATTTTTATATTAAGTCAAGAAGTTTGGGTTGCAAGCCATCACCTTTATACCCAGGCAATTTATTCTGTCTTGAGTTCAGAATTCCACGAGAAAGGGCACATATTCCTACCTTTACGAGTTACTAATTGTTGAAAATGACACCAAGAAAGGATTATAATTTAATTTTCCCTTGAATTAAATTAGAATAAAATTATAATTACACATCACAAAACAACGTTTACGAGTTAAATAAGTTAGTAGGGCTGATTTGCTTTAGTTAATTCGATTTGAGGTCCAAATTGAGTCATGTAGAATATCTACAAAATAGGAGGCACGATTGAGTTTAATTTGAGTTGTAATTAATTAACTCGGTTTATCTAAGTTAAAATAAATTTAAATAGTTCTAGCGATGGAGGGAACTGCAGGGAGGTCAAGGGTGGAACTTGGACTTGAACCACATCTAGTGATCAATCAGATAGCGATGATTCAACGATAAATAACTCATGCACTTCGGTTACGAAAGACCCAATTGAGATTGGAGTTCAGGGTAGTGTACTATTGGTTGTATAATCATCCAAATTGTACAAGTCTTGCATGTAGTCGGAGGAGAGAATTTGCTAATGGGTTGTGCATTATGGATTGGTAATTTCCCTAATTAATAGGGCGTAATTATCCAAGGAAACAAAACAAGGGTATAAAATTGGTTAAGTATTGAACCAAGCTTGTTTAGGAAATCAATGAGACGGATAGAGATAATGCAAAGGTTTCTCATCTTGGAGAAAAAAGTACAATATTCTCATATTTTAAAACATGCAATATACAAATAGCGGGGTTTTTAGCGGGGATTTCCCCTAGGAAATACCTTTGTTGATCCAGATTTATGTAGGAACACAACATAATAAACATAACCATAAATGCAGAGATGCAGTGGAAATGAAACTTCATTTCATTAATATCAAAAGAGCGAAATTTATACAGTGTGAAAGGAAATAAAACTAATAGAGGCAATGGCCCTGTCCTAGAGAGAGATGTGTCAACTATAGGCCTCTAGGGCGAGTTACAATGAGGCTCGAGGGCCTATTTATTATTGAGAAACAATGAGGCCTAAACATCCAAAACCTAACCCTAGGAGATGAAGCGCCAAAACTATGGGCCACCGTTTGGGTAAATTGGTGTTTCAACTTCCCGAGACGTAACTTTGGCATACTGTCTCCATTTTTGACACACTGATACATCATTAGAAAGCTCTATACGAGGACTAAAACTTTCGCCACAGATATCATTCCAAACGGAATGATATTCGGCTGGATGGTGCGATGCCCAAAACGTCGTTTAGGGTCTCAAAACGGCTCACGAGGAAGTTCGGGGACTAGAAAAGCGCAAAAATAGTAAGTTATGCGAGAGGCGAAAAGGCGAAAGAGATAATGGTGGGGGCCCAAGTGGAATAGGCGGGTGGCCACCAATATCCCACTGGATCATTCCTCCCCACTTAGGAAGCAATGGTCCCCATTGCATTAAGTTCCTGTGAGATGAGGAGCTATCACGAACTTGGTCCCTGGTGAACCACTTTCCTTGGTGCGAGAGTTGGCCGGCTTTGACAACTCGATATAGTTGGATCTTACGGTGGCGAGTGTTCTTGAGAGCATGTCCATGATACAATACGTGAGTGGCATGTTCCATGCAATCTATGTTTACTTGTTGTTGGTGTGATTTGTTCGCAATGTCAGGGGTGTCCGGTAAGGAGGTGGGAGTAAGGACGAAGAGCGTCCACATTGAAGGCGGGTGCGGACGAGGAATGGTGGAATAATAAGCTCGAAGGCATTGTTCCTATAGCCTTGGTGACGGTGTACGGCAGGTATCGGAGGCGGGCGAAGCTTGCGGTGGGGTCGGTGAGGCGCTCCTTCTTCAAATGTAGCCATACTTTGTCGCCCACACGGAAGTTGTGCGGCACCGGTGTTGATCATAGGCGGCCCCTTTGTATAGCCGCATTGGATGCATCCAATATATCATGAACACATTGAGTGGATGTGTTGAATGCGCTCGATGAAGCTACTTGCTTTGTCAGCAAGGCCCCAGGAGATGTGTTGAATTGGCACGACGACATAAATGGCATGGCTACGTCGATAGGACGGTCGTGGAATCCCAAGCCCACACAGGGGCTATAGCCAGGTGTTGTGGAGAGCCCGGTTATAAATATGTTGTACTAGAGCTCTCATCCCATGTCAATGGATACTTTGAATTGTACATGCGCGAGAATGTGTACAATCATTACATTGTGAAACCTCTGTCGGCCATCGTTTGGGGATGGAAAGTTGTGGACTTGTGAGCTTTGTGTCCAACATTGACCGGAGAAGTTTTGGACCAAAATGTCTTCCGAACCTGCTATCTTTATCTGATATGATAGATTGTGGGATCCCAAAGTGCACCCACACTCATTCAAGGGTTAAAGCGGTGGCTTGTTGTGATATCCTTCTTACGAGGCCGCCATAATGGCCATCTTCGAGAATCTGTCAACGACCACGCTCCTGGAGTCATTTCATTCTTGACGAATGCAGTAGGACATGTAATCCATGGAGATGGATTCCCAAGGTCGACTAGGGGTAGGTAGTGGATTATATAGGCCTTGCTTCTTGATGGTCGGTTTGGAAATGGCACAAGCGGTGCGGGATCTGATGTGCTTCTTGACATCCTTTCGAAGGTTCGACGATAGATATACTTACGTAGTATTGCCACTATTTTCTCAACCACGAAATGCCCGGCGACTCGGCTTGTAGTGTGCTTCCCCATATCATCTTGGCACACTCTCTCTTGAAGGAACACAAGGTGTCCCGGGTGACATAAAATTGCATCTTGGAGGTGAAAATTTTGAACTTGCGTACCCACCGAGTGCCTTGTAAGTGTGGCCGGATGCCGGGTCACTCTCCTTAGAGAAGTGTCCAATCGAGTCTCGTGGCCACAAGAGTTGAGCGCGGTGGTGAGCGCCCGGTCGATAGTCTGCTAAGGTATTCGCAGCATTATTGGTGCTACCATTCTTGTACTTAATGTTCAAATGAAATTGTTGCGGTGTGGACCACTTCGATGGCGATCCGTGCACTAGCTTCCCTTGTGTCTGTATGAGCTGCCGAAGTGGTGGTACGTGTGGATGATTGTTTCCTTCCCCAAAATGTAATGCTTCCATTGTCGACGAGGCTTGCCTGATGGAATACATTCTTTATCATAGGTGGGATACTTGTGAACTATCTCGGAGACAATGTCTCACTATGATATGCCTTTGGATGTCCACATTGAGTAAGAACTACCCCAATAGCATAGTCAAAGGCATCATCTAGATCTCAAATGGCTGTTTCAAAGGCGGTAATGTGAGAACTAGGGTAGAACGAGCGATTTTCAATTCTGTGAATGCCTTGAACGGTTAGACCAAAATAATTTGCTCTCGCTCCTCCTTGGTGACTTGACTCAAGGGTAGTGATATGAGAGAATCCCAACACAAATCTAGGGTAGAAATTAGCAAGACCCGAAGAGCTGCGAAGATATGTTATAGTGGTTGGGGCTTGCCAGGCTCCAGATGGCAAGATCTTGGCTAGATCCTGCCACCTCCTTTCATCAATAATATGTCCCAAATATTAGACACCTGGGTCATGCCAAATGTGCACTTCTCCAAGTGGCACACAACTTGTGTTGCCGCGAGTGTTTGGAGGACTTGTCGGATGTGGTGAAGGTGCTCTTCCCAAGTCTTGCTAAAGATCGGAATGTATCCAAGTACCACTACAAATGAGTTGGTGAATGGTTGCAAGATGTCGTCCATCATCCTCATGAAGGTTGCGAGGCATTCGTCGGCCCAAAAGCCTTGTTGACCATTCAAAAATGCCTTCCTTGGCTTTGAAGAGCGATCTTCCACACATCGAGAGGGTTCAATTGGTTCCTGGTGATACCCGAGACTTCGGGTCGATCTTGCAAATATTTTGCACCTTTTAGTTGGTCCCAAGGTCATCAATCCGTGGGATTGGGTACCTATTCCGAACGATTGATCTTGTTCGGCCACCCCGATAGTCAATACGAGTCTCCACGTCCCATGTGTCTGTGCAACACGATCGGGCTCCCATAGGGCGATGAGCAGTACGTGTGACCTTTCTGCAACGGCTCACAGATACGCCTCTTTATTTCATCATTCTCCAGAACAGAGCGTCGATAGTCGGTCCATTAGATGTAACTTACACTTCAGGGTTAGATCAATCGTTCTTGACACAGCGGTGCGGGGAAGACACACGTGGGTGAGAATTGAAGATGTCCCTGTGCTCCTCCACAGCCTTATCCATTTTTGTTTGTCATGCGAGAGGAGCCTGTGCGAGAGTGTGGCCACAATCTTCTTCTTGCCTGAGGGCGGATCACTGGAAAATGATTTCTTTGGTTTAAGATAAACTACTACATTGTTTTGATGAAAAGCAAAGAGATGGCCATGAAATTGGTACCTACGGTATCCTATACAACTTATTTCCCAAAGTAACAATAATAGCAGAGTCAGAACTCATGTAACATGATGCTTTACAAGTATGGTTATCCTAATAATACATCGAAACATCAATAGGAGAAATGTCACATAATACCTCATCATTGAAGGGCTTGATCTTATAGGGAAGGCGTCTTCTTTGGGCGGCAGAGATCTCATGTGGTGAAGCCACCCGATGGTGTATGGATGTGGGTGAGTTGTATTTGGCAAGCCCAACCCTTTGGGAATTTTCTTGGAAATGGTTCTTTTGGCTCTCATTGTCAACAATAGACTATGCGGGGGAGCCCTTTACTAATGCAGGAGTGGAAGAGACGTTCCTCCTCCTACGTATCTTGGTTCCTCCCTTTGGATATTTAGTGACAGTGGTGTTCAGGCTCCGCATCAATGTCTGTTCCCTTTTTCATTCCCCTTTCGGGACACGATTCGGATTCGGAACATGCATCGACTTAGAGCCCTCATCTCGACCATTAGCGACTACTTGGCACGACACTCACTTGTGTTGTGAGTGGAGCTCTTATGGAACTCACACCACTTTCCCGTGTCCTTATTTGGCTTTAGTGCTATTCTTTTCTTGTGGCTTTGACGGGTTGTGTTAGCCGCCATGCCTTGGCTCTATCCTTTGTTCTGTAGGTTTGGAAGCACCCTTTCCCTTGCTTTTGATTCGCTGAGATCAAAGTCTACGCTCTAACTCTTGTTTCCAATTTTTGCTCAATCTTGGCGACATCCAGTGTCTTGCGTACCAGAGAGTGTCGAGGAACTCCATTTCCTCTGAATCATATCTGTGTAGAAAACGCGATACTTTAGCACCAAATGTTTCTATGAATCTTTGATACCCAAATTTGTGCACAAGGTATGGAACAAATTCATCAGCTCATGCACATCTTGATCACTTTGTTGTGGTAGCGTGGTCCATTGTATATGCTTGTCCTCATAGCTCCCCATGGGATAGTACTATTCCTTAACGACATCTAGGAAGAATTCCAGAAGTTGGTACGGTGAGAACGAGAGGGTTCGTAAAGTTGTATTCTCTAATCGGTTTTACAGGTCATAACATGGGGGTAGCTTTGAGGAGTGCAAAATAATCTTCTCTCGGTTTGAAAAGTCATGGACAGAAATATAATATATTAAACCATCTATCTACGACATACTGCGTCCTATTTGTTCCCTCGTCTGGGAATGTCAAAATTACTTGTACCTTAAAGGGCTGCACCTCGAGGTAGAAGCACGAGTCCGGTCTACACATCCTCGCGGTGGGCGATCGTTAAAGGATACGAGAAAAGTTATCCATCATCGCGTTCCTTTGTTTTTCGAGGGCCTCCTCGGAGGCAATATTTTGATAGGATCTCCTACTCCCTCATCTTTCTTTTCGTCCCCCCGCTGGGCGTCCATCGAGGTTTGCGAGTGATCTTGCAAAAATTTCCATGGAGATCAAGCCCTAGCTCCTTATACCCCGACCTCGTTGGGGACATGAAAAAGAGGGATGAGAAAAAAAACGGACTACTCTGATACTGCCCAGTCGGTTATGCGAAGTCACAACGAATAAAAATATAACCATAAATACGGAAGTCAGGTGGAAATAACACTTCATTTCATTAATATCAAAGAGCGGAAATTTGTACGATGTAGGAAATGGAAATAAAACTGACAAGATCACTTTGGTAGTATCTCCAAGAAGAGATGTGGCGGCTACGGAGCCTGAAAGGCCGGGTTAAATGAGAGCTTGAGGCCTGTTATTCTTTGAAATGACGGACCTAAGCTTGTCAAAAACCTAGCCTAGGAGATGAAGCGCCAAAACTATACTGGGCCCGTTTGGGTAATTGATGCATTTCAACTTCCCGGGGACGTAACTTTGGCATACTATCTCCATTTGACGCACATGATACATCATTGAAAAGAGTTATGGGGCCAAATTTTGCCATGAATATCCATTAAGGAGACAATAGATAAATATTATGTATTCCAAAAAATCTCGTTTAGGAACCTCAAACGGCTGGGAAGTTGAGGACAGAAAAGCTGCTAAAATAGTAAGTTATGCAGCGAAAAACTGAAAGAGACAATGGCGAGGCCATGTGGAATAGGCGGGTAGCCTGAAATATCCACTGGGATCATTTTCTTGTGTGATTTAAGTCTTTCTCTTTCATGTTTTGTGATTTCGCAATATAAATTGGTTATAAGTGGTAGTGCAGATTCAAAGAATATTGTTTTGTATATTACAATTATTATTTTGAATCTCCGTGGATTTACATAACTAGGATTCTTACAACACTTATTTTATAGTCTCCAGAAGACTCCTTGATACATTTTATAAATTTAATGACATAGAATGACACTTAAAAACTAGCCTTCCATCCTTTCCAAACAACCCATTGATCCTATTTCATATGGAGGAGAAGACATCATGGGTGCTCAGAGGTCCCTCTCTCACTTACTTGCATTGATACATTAGACAAACACAAATATCCCAAAACCTTCATAAGAATTCCCAAAGGTTGTGTCCTCATACCAATTCAATACTATCCATTTTAAGTGAGAAGATGTCTGCAGTACCGCAAATGATCAACATCATCTTATGTCGCTTCCAACTAGACTTCTTGAAGCGAAGTGGGATCTTCTTCCATGGTTACCTTTTCCTTTGTATATTGAGAACAATAAATAAGCCATCAACGGCTAATTTTCCTTCTCTTCTTCACATTCATGTCTAGTTAGGATCTCCATTTAATGAAAAATGAATGATGATGTGATTCCTTGAGATATCCAATGCCAAAATATCATTTATAACCACTGGCTCCAACACTTCTCCCTCCCTACTATTTCTGCCCCATTAAGATTTAAAGTCTAGCTCCTAAGAATGGATGACAATATTTTCCATAACTATATATTTTTTGCTGCTATCAAAAATTTAACACTTTTAGGTACACCCAAATTGGGTACAGTGTAAGTAATACATGATATTCTATTCTAAAGAATATGCACTGTCAAGGCATGGGTGGATGTTTCCTTGAGATCCCTTCTGGTGAATCCAATGGCTTGATGTTCATCTTAGATGAGAATTTGCATGAAACAAGAACCTTCAATAAATTTTGATTAGTGCACATTCATTAAATGATATGATGAACCTTACTTCTAAGTTAACAATCTCCATATGATATGATATAAATCAGGATTTGGTATCCCAATAAATTTTCATTGTTATGATCATTGGGATATATGATATATATGAAGGCTTTTGGTCCTGAACAAAAAATCCTTTATAAAATTTGCTCCTTGGTTGGCTAATGAATTCGTCGATTGGTTGTTTTTCCTTTTAATGTGGAAGAATTCTATACTTCAAACTTCTAGAGTTGAGTGGAATTCTAAAGAACATCGGAGGAAGATAATTTTTTGGCATCTCTTTGACTTTGCTTAATTCCCCCATGCCAATCATGGAATCCCCAAAAGCACTTAGCGATGAATCCTCCCCTTGCAATGACTACCTCAAGTCTTGCCATAGTGCTAATACTTCTTGGTTATTGGTTGCTCTGCTGCCTAGACCCCGGGAAAATTGTGTCTCTATTTATTGATCGGGCGAAAAGATGACCCCTCTCGCTCCTACCTCCTCATTTGAAATAAATTTAAGGTTGAACATTCAAATAAATTGGAAGAAGGAATTAATAGTAAAATAATAAATTAGAAATAAGGGCGGTAAGATCGAGAAAAGAAAGGTTATAAATAATAATTCAAAATTTATTGAGTATTAAAGATTATTTGATGATAAAAATATGTATAAAAAAAATGTATAATAATTAATCGTTGGAGGAAAAATTGATTAATTGTTTAAAATATTTTAAACATTTGTTATAAAAATAATTTAAATAAATTTAAAAGTTGAATTTTTAAATAAATTATAAACTGAATTAATAATAAAATAATAAATTGAAAATAAGTGCTGAGGATTTAGCCCCAACCCAGGTTAGCTCAATTAGTGCAATTCCTATCATTTAAACTCACTAATGGGAGGTCATGGGGTCAATTATCCTCGATACTCTTGGGGTTAGGATAAACAATGAGGATTTAAAGTGATTCCTTCGAGTGGATCGATCCGGGATTTTTTCCATGTTATTAGCGACCATTGATCACCGGTGTTCGTGAACCACATTAAAAATATATATATGAATAAATAAATTAGAAATAAGGGTGGGTAAGAGTGAAAGGAAATGTAATAAATTATTATTAAATAATTATTCGAGTAATTAAGGAGATTATTATAATGATTCTATCTAAATAAATAAATAAAATAATAATAATTAGAAAAGGTGCCTTATAAAATAATAAGTATTATTATTATATTAGGATTGTTAATTATAAGTTATTATTGCAAGGATTATAGTTTAAAATTCGAATGTTTAAATAAATTAGAAAAATGAATTAATAATAAAATAATAAATAATAAATAAGGGTGGTTAGCCCCCAAGGGTTAAATTCAATTGGTGGAGTCCTATCGTATAAGCATCTCACTAATGGGAGGTCACAAGGTCAATTCTCTCGATGCTCTTGGGATTAGGCTAGTCAAATAAGCCAATGAGATTTAAAGTAGATCCCTTCGGGTGGATCTACAGAAATAAGGTTGGATAATTTGAGAAAGGAAAGGTAATAAATAATTATTAAGTAATTAATGAGATTATTATAATGATTCTCAATAAATAAATAGATAAATAATAATAATTAAAGTATCTATAAAATAATAATAATAATAATAATAATAATCACATTAGAAGTTGTTGTTAGTGGAAAGAAAGTTATTATGCTAGTGCTAGATATTTTTATCAAGTATTAATATTAATATTATTAGTACTGAATCATAGTATTATATTATTCCTTAGTGTCGTTTCTATTGATATATTTTATTAATGCAATTAATGTAATAATATTATAATTGATCAATAGAAAGTACTCTTTTTCTTTGTAATATTGGCATAATAAATCTTCCTAATGTCCAA
Source organism: Pinus albicaulis (assembly GCA_034641835.2). Classification (NCBI taxonomy): domain Eukaryota; kingdom Viridiplantae; phylum Streptophyta; class Pinopsida; order Pinales; family Pinaceae; genus Pinus; species Pinus albicaulis. Next base: position 1,426,034,972 of record CM076584.1, read on the forward strand.
TATATCACCTCGATCGGGGCAATGAATTGAACAAGGTGACTTCACATCAAGGAATTCATGTGAGCACTAGATCACCATCTATCCAGACCACAATGGACGGTAGGGAGAGAGTACTCTTTAATTAAAGGATCAAATGAATAAAGAAGTGAAATGATATGAGAAATATCAAAAAGTTAAGTGCTTATATTATTAATAATTGTATTATTACAATCAATAAATAGAGATTCTAAGGAGGAGAGAAAAGAACAATTAATTAAGTCAAAACAATAAGGAAAATATAAGTGAAAGGAGAGATATTAAAGGATCAAGTGAAGGATAAACTAAAATAAAATCAATGATTGAAGTGTGTGAAAAGGAACCAATCAGCCTTAAGGGAAAGCTTATGGGAAAGATGATGGATGTTGAGTTTCCATGATTGACTAAGTTTGAAGCCATTTTCCCCACTAAAGATGTTGGAGTTTATTTTAGATTTAATGGATTCTGCGATGACGTGAAGATTGGAAAGTAATAGAGAGCTAAAATTTTAACTTTGTCAAAAATAAGGTGTTTTAAATTGTGGGAATGCTCGACAATAACATATTTTTTGATTTTGAGGTGTGAGGTGTCAACAATGTGTTCTCTTAGTCAAGCCTTAGGGATTTGTTCAACCTATATAAGAATTGCCACATGAGCAAAGGTACCAGACTTTAGGGCTAAGAATAAGTCAGTACTCTTTGTAAGATCAAGGATGCTTGGGAGGATCTTCAGTGATTATGAAACAAAGATTTTATGTTTTTTAAATGTAATATTTTCGCTATATGATTTCTAATATCATTAATGTAGGGTAGATAAATGATACTTGGAGGATACAATGGAAGGGTTGTGGGTTTGATATGAAGCGTTAGTCATAAGGCTTTGTCAATTTGGAAGGAGTAATAATTAGATAACATAGCTGTAGTGGGTATTTATTCATTTCATGGTGTTGGGGGTGAGGTCTGTTGCTGCCAGAGATATTGAGTTTTAAGGACAATTTTGAGCGAGGGGTGGTGATATTGATTGAGTACGAAAGATATCTATCAATATCGAGATTTATTGGAAAATAAAGTCGAAGTAAGGAAATTTCCTATTTTCAATTCCATTGTGAATTGGATATGGGAGGATATTTGATTATGATGGTATAGGAGATAATATAACACAAAGGAATGAGTAGGGCAAGATTACAAAGACAACATCTATAAATCGATGTCAGAACTTTGGTTTTAAATGAAAGCTATCAAAGACTTGAATTCCAAATGTTCCATAAATATCTTGGCAACTAATGGGAATAAGGAGGATCCCATGATAATGCCTTGTTTGTTCATAAAAAACACCTTTGAAGATGAAGACGATAAGGAGATGAAGATATTGGTGATTTTGGGGTTTTAGAGTCAACCAAGGTAGCAATGTTTTCAAGGGCATAAGGAATAGGGATTTTGGTAATGGAGACAACGTTGGAGCTTACCATGATTTCATCATCATCAAGTTTAAAGAATTAATTTCTTTTTAGGATAAAGTCCAAGTAATATTTATAAAGGAGGATGTTTATCCCATGAGATGAAAGCTTATGAGTAAATTTTCGAGATAGGGCATGAGGTTAGACGCCAATGTTGCTAACAATTAGTTACGGTACCATTCTTGAAGCTTTTGGATTGTCCATGGATTATTGGAGTGTGAATATTGTGTGGAATAAGTTTTTCTTCGTTTGGTAAAAAAATATAATAAAGGATTTGAATAATTTTGTGACAAGCCTTGCCTACGAGAAGTTAGAGGATTCTTGGAAAGATGTTTATAAGAAGAGGAGGAGAGGAGTTCAAACATTTTTTGATCATAATTAGCTTGATTCTTAACAACATAAGTATTACCTTTTGGATTAGAATGAGGATATTGGGGTTGTTTTGATTCTTGATGACTTGAGATTTGATTTTAGTAATGTTGGGTTTGGGGGCTTGAGTTGGCATAAAATCTCGGTGTATTCTTATCGAATCTCTTGGGAAATATGGGGGATAAATAATGAATGATAAATTCCACTAAGTAGATAATATTTTCGGTGGGGATGCGATGGGGGACCAATGCATAGTTAAAGCCTTTTCCAAAATACTTAAAGTGTGTTTAATCTGAGTTTTGGTGGAAAGGTTAACCACCTTGGAGTAGAAAAGGAGAAATGGGAAGGGCGGAGTTAGGATCGAGAGATTGATGCTTAGGTAAAGGGAATATTGTGTATGCTATCCACAGAAGATTCCATGCTCATCTGTTGTGAGGAGACCTGCTACGAGTGTGAGGGAAAATAAGGATTGTTGATGGAAGAGGAGCATTGCTAGAATTTTGGGGGGTATCACAACGAGGGTGGAATGATGTGGACAAATTAGAAGTGCAACTTTACTTAGGAGAATTATGGTTGAGAGGATATTTGTAACTGACGAATTGATAGTCTTAGAGGTTGAAATTATGCTTAATTATTAGGGTATTCATAATGTAATGTAATTTTATCATTGATGTTTATATCATATTCATTACTATTATTATTTTATTCCTTGGACAAAGTTGACGTTAGCTTGATAGAACCTTCCTAGACAACTATAGACAAGGAAATGGTTAAATATAGGTTAATTCATTATCACTCATCATATCATCTATTTTTTCACCTAAACATGAAGAAAGGCAGTCGAAGAAAGTCAGAGAAAAGAAAATTTGATTTCCTATTTCTACTCACAATTGCAATATTTAAGGCTAATGCGGGGTAATTATAGGGCCACGATTTAGCCTCTACTACGGGGCTGAAAATTTTATGTTTTTGACAGTTCATAATGGTTTACGAATGTTGACTTTTTATTTGATTTTGACTTGTTGGAGAAAGACTTGGAGGAGGTTTGACTTGGGATATTTGTGGTAGAGTTGGTCTTGGTCTTGGGTCTTGGATATCTCATTTTGTTATGATTCTATGATAGGAGGATTATTGGGTTTCCCCCTTGTAGGGTTTTTCCTGTCTTGTAGCCTAATTTATGGCGTCTCTTGTTTTCTTTGTGATCTTTATAGTTTGAAAATTTGTATAATTTCTTGATGAAGAGAACATAACAAGTAATAAGAAAGAAACTAACATTCACATGTAATTATCAAGAAGATAAATCAAGCATAATATATGCTACCCTTAGTTTCTCAACATTATAATCTAAAGAAAGTATATTCATTGTCATTCCGGTGGAGACATTTTCGACACCATTTAAATGACCTAAAATGGACTACGGATGCTAAATTTATTACGATCTAAAGTTTATGCCAAACAATATATAGGAAGTCTATAATGTTGCCACATGACAGGAAATTTCACGTGACGTATATATCTTGATGTGGATAACCCTATGATGACATGGTGTATGACATGGCATTTGGCTTGGAGATAGGTGGAAGACAATTGATAGACACATGTCAAGATCTACGATAGAGACATAGCGAGGGCTCTACAATAGAAACATGGAATACGAGTTGATTGGGCGATGAATGGTGTTGACTAAATAGGTGATGCGAGTTCTAATAGGGAAACTAACTATGTTGTTGACTAGGTTGCTAAGCGTACGAAGTGCCATAATGAGAAGGTCGCTGAGGGCTCTGATAGATACATGTCATAGGAGTTAATTTGGCGAGATGAATGGTCTTGACTAAACGAGTTATGTCGTTCTAACGAGGAGAAACAAACTATGTTGTTGACTAAGTTCTTTGAAGTATCAGAAATTTCCACATGTTCTAACGAGAGGAAACTAACTATGTTTTTGAGCATTGCAAAAGTGGCATAAGGAGAATTTTATGGAAATCCCGAATGGTCAAAAAGTCCTAAATTATTTTGAAATAGACAAAGTGGGAGTTGGACTTCGTCCGCCTTGGCAGTGGCGAACATCATCTTATCATTATACCATGAGTAGTTGTTATTTTATTGAATGGGAAAATATTATACCACAATGTTAGTTCCCAAATCTGCCTTAGGATGAAATAAGCAAAACTCAAAGGCAACATCAAACCACGCTCAGCCTCGTAGCCCCCAGCCTATGAGGGGCAGGGAGAAGGGCTCTTTCCTAAGGTCTATCACGGCAAAATATTTTTAATAGGGCCTGAGATGACTTATAATGAATGCGATTTTAGGCTAGTAAATAAATAGGAGGGTTTGATTTTGATTTTTATGGGTTTTGTTGGAAAAAGGGGAAAGACAATTTTTGGGCTTGGGGATGAGGCCAATTTCTTAGGAGTTCAAGTTGGGCGAGGTAGAAGCGGCTTTGATGTCTTGGATCAAAGTGAATGGATTGAAAAGACAGCTGAGGAGTTGAAAGAAGACGAGAGAGAACAAGGATCCTCTTCAAACTAAAGAAAACATGTAAAACTAAACAAAATTCTAAGGCGAGCATCGGCATATCAATGAATTCTACCTCAATTATATTTGTTTAATTCGGGGAAGCATAGAGAAGGGAAATGGCATACATATAAAATTAATGAAACTTACAATAACATGGAGAAAAACATCATCAAAACTCGGAAACCACAAGGATCCCAACAAATCTTGCCAAAACTCGAGTCTTTCCTTTGCCAAAAAGCGAAAATGGATATAAAATGGAGTGCCAAACTATTCCCCAAGAGTCCAACCCTGAAAGTGTCTCGAGAAAATACAATAAATAGACAAGTCTAACCCCTTCCCCGCTGCCTCTGGGGAATTCGAAGTAATAGCTACAAGGCAGTTTGAACCAATTCTAAACAAGGAGCTAAAATCTAGGCGACGAACAACTTGCCTCTAAAAGGAAGAGCGGATTCATTCACTTGATTTTCACTTTTGTGAATGAATCATCTAGAACAAGTAAATACATGCCAAAATTACATCAAAGAAAACTGACCCAATTACATCATACTAGATCAAAAATTACATCAAGTGAAACTAGTCAAAGAAATGGCAATTCTGAAGCTGAAGGTGAAAAATAAGTGAATTCCTCTATGCGTTGCTCAAAGCTCTATGCGCCACGCCACTTTGAGCCATCAAGCTTGAAAATTCATCCAAACTCTACAATTTTTCAGAATTCAAATAATCTCTTGATTCCAAGTAAGTTATCCAAGCTTGCTCAATGATTTATGGATATGCTATGGTGGTTTATAGGTGGGAAAAGCAGTGTTGTCATGGTGAAAGTTAAACCCTATATTCACTCTGAGAAATGTTTGCTCCACTTAGGGTTTGAGGAGTGATGATTGTCATTTGAAATTGGTGTCAAAACTTGCATTTGCCAAAACACTCTTATGCCATTGTTATGTATGTTTTTATCAACTGCTATCATTATATCATTTTCCTCACTAGCACATCATTATTATACCACGAGTTCATTATTCTCTGCTTGTTTCCCGTCCTTCATTCTTTTTTGTTCCCATGTGGTAAAACCTAAATTTATCACTTGTTATCCTTCCCTCCATTGACAGAATTTTAATTTCCACAACATTCAAGGATTATGCCTTAGATTTCACTTACATTTTTGTCATTCCACCTATTCTATTCCCAAAAATACTCTCTCCTCACTATCACTATTTTCCTATATCACTCGTAAATTGTCCATATCCCTAAATCCCTCAAACAAATTTGTCCCCACTTGATAGTACTTTCCTCATGTGGTTTCCTATAACACCTTGATACATATGTGACACATTTGGAATTAGAACCTTCTTGAACTCTTGTTTTCACCATACATATATGGGCATATATTTGTACGAGCATCTTGATTTCGGTAATACCATGTATAGAACAAATTCACCTTATGAGCGGGGGTATGAGTAGGACGATGATTCATCTATCAAGTTAATGTGCCAAGGAGGTCCTGCAAAAGTGGCAAAAGTGGCGAGGGCATGTCGGGGAGGAGCCCACTTCTTTGACCCAATTGCGGGCTTGCACACTTGCAATGGATTGTTTTCAACGTCGGTCATGTTTCCATTATTGTGAGATGATTTCCCAAACTACAAAGCATCATCATGAGCTAGCTCGCCTATTTGTTCTACATTTGCACAGGGAGCCGTGTAAATCTTCTTCAGGTAAACTTCTATTTGTACGAGAGACCATTATAGACCTTGCAGGGATACAAACATAGGGAGGAATGGAACAAACGACAACGGCTAGAGAAATCCTATTACGAGCCATACATCAAACACAGGTGTTGGTAATTTGAGCGGGGGTATTTCCATTCCGATTTACGAAGGATGAGTATGTACCATTGATGAGGCTGATCATTGATGTTGAGTTGCGAGGGCGATTCACTCGCGCTCTGTCATGCCATATCCGTTTGTTGATGCATTTCACGAGGTACGTATGATGAGCATTCCATACTTCATGTACGGTAACATAGAGCGGATGACATTCTTATGGGGGAAGAAGACCCCGGCTTCTTGACATAACAACATATATCATTACGCGTTGATCAAAATCATGGTGGTACATCAGCTCGCACGAACATCGCATGGGATAAGTTCATCTCCCGTGACTTCTTTGTAGCGCCACGACCACCTCGAGGTAGTTCATGATGAGGGAGAGCCTTTCACACTAGTTTGATGTTCCCGAGACTAAGCATATCGGTGCTCCGATTATTTGACATATCAACGAGGCCACGAGCCTTGTTGCGGCGACACGGCGAGTACTATCTCACACCGGTGTGGAAGGGTCTAAGTTGCCTTCATCGGCAGCCTTAGTACTATCTCCCACATGGTGTGGAAGGGGTCTCGCCTTTGACATCCTTAGTGCAGTTTAAGGACAAAAGGCAAGGGCCTATGCACGGTGAGGGTCCTTCGGGAGACCGAGACGCGATTTTATACTCCATCGATGTTGATGTGAGCTCTCCCCGCTCAAAGCTCAAAAATCATCCGGAAGCGAGAGAAAATTTACAAGGATTGGCATGACGGAAGGGAATTTAGAGAGCACGGTGGGTGATAAAGTACCTGGAGCAGCGGAAAAAACAACTAGAGGATCGGCATACACTTGTAGAGTTGCGGCAAATCCGAAGATCGTGCATTGGCACGGAAGAGACCGAGGTGACATGACACCGGTTGAGCAGGGAACTGCCTCACACATGTTAAAATTCATCCCAGAGAATTTGTTGGCGAAAGGAAAATAGAGACAAAGACATGTTCGAGTCATATGAGCTCATTATTGGGCACGTACTCACGTTGCAAAACTAAAATGAAGATCCTGAAGCAAGGTTGAGCAAAGCAGAGAAACGGCGAGAAAGAGCTGATCCCTCCAGGATCTTGGTGAGAGCTTCGTTAGCTCCAAACATGAGGCATGATGGGGGATCTTAACATAAATTTCAGCAAATTTGGAGAATTTTTTGTCATTTTGAAAATTTTGGTCTCAAAAGCAGTTTTTCCACGACGCGTCGCGCCACGCGGCGACGCGTGCTTATGATTGGGACACTTTACGGAGAAAAATTTATATTTTTGGATTTTTCATGGTAAGTTATGCATGCTCAGAAATGGCCGAAGCATTTCATCGAGTTAGGATGATCGAAAAGGGCCACTGAAACACCAGAAAATCACCTTTACTGCCACCTTTAGCACCGGCGGGGAAGTACTTTTTGGCAATTGAAGTTTTGGAGGGGAAAATGAGCTCCAAATTAAAAAAATTCCCCACTTAAGGTTCGGAATGTAGACATCTGAACTTTCCAACAAGCTATCATGAGCTCAATTTGGACTTCGGTAGAGTCACCCCCGAACGCGAGGCTCAAAGTGGCGTATATGGAAGCTTTGGAGCGCGGCGCATAGAGGAATTCGGCCTATTTTTCACCTTCCGGTTCGAGAATTCGGCTAGTTTTGACTAGTTTCACCTCTTGATGTAATTTTTGATCTAGCATGATGTAATTGGGTAAGCTTGATGTAATTTTTATGTATTTACTTGTTCTAGATGATTCATTCACAAAAAGTGAAAATCAAGTGAATGAATCGATTTTCCTTCCTTTTAGAGCAAGTTGTTTAGGTTGCCTAGATTTTAGCTCCTTGTTTAGAATTGGTTAAAACTACTCCTAGAAGCATGAGCTCAACCCCTAGAGGCATGGGAAGGGGTTAGAATTGTCTATTTGTGTATTTTGAGACACTTTCGGGGTTGGACTCTTGGGAAAAGTTTGGCACACTATTGTACATATTTACGCATTTTTGGCCAAGGAAAGATCGAGAGGTTTTGCGGCTTTGTTGGGATTCTTGTGGCTTTCAGCTCTTGATGGTGTTTTCTCTCGGTTTGTAGTTATTCATGTTTAATGTATGCCATTCCCTTATTTTACTTCGAAACTAAATGAATGAAATGCAGCAGGTAGAATTCATTGATTCAGTGCTCTTGCCTTTAAATTTATCTCGTTTTGCTTATTTTTATATGTTTTAGTCGGTTTGAAGGATCCTTGTTCTCCCTTGCCCTCTTGACTCCTTGCCATTCTGATCCATCCATATGCATAATCAAAAGCATCAAGACTACTGCCTACCTTGCCCCAATTCGAACTACGCGAAGATACGGCCTCATCCTTAAACCCAAAATTGTTTTTCCCATTTTTCCAACAAAAACCCAAAAAATCAAAACCAAAACTTCTTATCTATTTACTAGCCTAAAATTAGTATCTATTATAGGTCATCTCAGCCCCTTTGAAGATCCTTTGCCGAGATAGACCCGGAGAGAGCCCTCTCCTGTCCTCGTAGGGCTAGCTACGAAATTTCGAGCGTGGTTTGTGGTTATCCTTCTTATGTATTTCGGCTAAGGCGGATTTGGGAACTAACAGATTCTGGGAAACTAACTATGTTTTTGACTAGGTTGCTAAGCATTTGTGCGAAGTGCCATAATGAGAAGGTGGCGAGCTCTCGATGAAGTCACATGGCATAGGAGTTGATTTGGCGGATGAATGGTCTTGACTAAGCAGGGTTGTATCATTCTAACGAAGCAAACTATGTTGTTGACTAATTTGTTAGTTGGCATAATGAGAAATTTCCCGTGTTCTAACGGAGAAACTAACTATGTTTTTCTTGTGCAAAAGTGGCATAAGGAGAAGGTGCCAGTAGAAATCTGAATGGTCCAAAGTCTAAATTATTTTGAAATAGACAAAGTGGGAGTTGGACTTCGTCTCGCCTTGGCCGGAAGTAGGCGAACATCATCTTATCAATATACCATGAGTAGTTGTTATTTTATTGAATGGGAACATATTTATTTAAAAGTGCTGCTGTATTATGGTTGGCCTAAAAATGAAGTTGGGCAGGATTGAGCCCCAAACCTCCTTGACGTTAGTATGTTTTAACCATTGAACCAAACGATATGTGTTGAAAATACTTCCGACACCATATATGGGAGGCCCACGGGCTTGATCCTAGTACCTCCCCAAGCGCGGGTAGACTTTGTGAAACAACACTCAAACGTGAATGAAATGGAAGCATGTGGTTGTTTGGATATGGGCATTATTTGGTTTTCGAAAATCGAACCCCGCGAGATTGGAAACTAACCACCTCCCAATGGTTATTCTTACATATTTATTACATGACAAATGCATAGGGGTGGTTTTATGCACATTCAAAAGGGTTTGAAGTGCGAAGAGTGGAAAACTAACAATGTTTTATAACAGGTACGCAACGACTAGTGACATAACTTTAGAACGTTGAACCAAGGTAGAAAAATATTTTATTACAAGTACTCAAGCCCAAAAACATGTGTAGAAATTGAGCTGGAACTCGTAACACGTAGGATAGAATATTATAGTTATGCCGAGCACCAAAGTAAAAATGTATAGTCAAATTTCCAAACAAAACACATATAAGGTATTGTATTTGAGTGCCATAAATTTTTTTGCAACTATAGGGTGTTTATAATTCAAAATTTGTGATTTTTGAGGCATACTTGATTTTTAAAAATACACTTGAGTTTATGTCTGAGATGAGGAAAGGTAACAAAATAAGAGGAATGTACTTAACATTAATTTTGGAGCGAGACCTAAATATGTAGCTCGAACAACGGGTAATTTTGTTGACAAATTATTCTATGATCCCGGATTTATGCGGGGAATGCAATAGAATACATAAATAACCATAGCATAAAAATAAAAATGGAAATAAGGCTTCATTTCATTGTATATCAAATCCACAAAAATATGCTTACAAACATGATGGAAATAAAATAGCTAGGGTGCTAGTAGTGAATCTACGAGAAGAGATGTGGCGGCTACAAACCTTTGAGCTTGTGTTACAATGAGAGCTCAGGGCCTATTTGTTATGGAGAAATAATGGAGAACTCTAAAAACGTCCAAAAATATAACCCTAGGAGATGAAGCGCCAAAACTATGGGCCAAGTTTGGGTAAATTGGTGTTTCAAATTCCCGGGGACGTAACTGACATGCTATCTCCGTTTGGGGCTTCACAGCAGCTCTGGAAAGTTCAAGACTACAGAAGAATGCTAAAAAATAGTAAGAAAAACTAAAAGAGACAATGGTGGGGCCCCAATATCCACTTGGATCATTCCTCCCCTTAGGAAACGATGGTCCCCATTGCGTTGAGTTCACATGATATGAGGGAAACACGGTGTGAAATTGGTCCCTAGTGAGCAGCTTTGCCTTGGTGCGGAGTTGGCTAGCTTTAACAACTTAATATGGATTGGATCTTGTTAGCGAGTTTTCTTGATTTGCATGTCCATGATATAGTTGTGGTGGGTTGTTCCATGCGGTTGGGTTTAACTCTTTTGGTGTGAGTTCTTAACGATATCGGTGTCCAATAGAGGTGGGAAGTAGGGACGAAAGGCGGTCTACATTGAATGCGGGTGCGGACAAGGAATCTTTGGAATAGTAAGGCTCGAAGGGCATTGACGTCCCTACAACCTTGGTGATGGTGTATGGCCTATATCGGAGCGGGTGAATCTTGATATGGGGTCCGGTGGGCGCTCATACCTGCAATGTAGCCACACTTTTTTTTTCGCCCACACAGGAAGTTGTGTGGCACCCAATGTTGATCATGTCATTGCTTGTACTTATCATTGGCTCTGTCCAATATGTCATGAACCTATTTGCGGATGTTCTAAATGCGCTCGATGAAGTTGTTTTTCTTTGTTAGCTTCGGAGTGGACATGAGTCGAATCGTCTGGTAGGCACCAAATATACCAGCTACCTCAATGGGACATAGTGGTTGGAATCCCAAGCCTTTGGAAAGAGGTTGTGGTCGGTTGGTGTGGAGAGCCCGGTTGATCCGGATTTATGCGGGAATACAAGAATATAGAAATAACCATGAACATAGAATGCGATGGAAATAATACTTCATTTCATTAATATCAAAATAACGAAATATGCTTACGAGCATAATGGAAATAAAATAAAAGCTAGGGTCTTTGGTAAGCGAATCTGCGAGAAAGTGTGATGGCTACCAACCTGCAGGCTTGTGTTACAATGAGGCTCGAGGGCCTATTTATTATTGAGAAACAATGTAGAATCCGAAACTTCCAAAAACCTAACCGTAGGAGATGAGGCGCCAAAACTGGGCGCCGTTTGGGTAAATTGGTGGTTCAACTTCCCGAGAGGTGTAACTTTGGCACCGATCTCGGTTTGATGCGCTCAATAGCTCGTTAGAAATATCTATTCGAGGACCACAACTTTCGGGAATAATTTCATTCCATGAAATTTGTTGGTAAAACGATGCCCAAAAAACGTCGTTTAGGGCCTCAAAACGGCTCCGGAGGATTCAGGGACCGAAAAAATGCTAAAAATAGTAAGTTTTGTTGCAACTTGAAAACTGAAAGAATTGATGATGAGTTCAAATGAAATAGGTGGGTGGCCACAAATATCCACGGATCATTAAGCCCCCAAAACGGCTTTCGAGTGGAGGACCCAAAAACATACACTTTAAAAATAGTAAGTTGTGCTAAATGTGAAAAGGCTAACGAAGAATTGATGGTCTTGGTCCAAATGGAATAGGTGGGTGGCCAGTATCCACTGGATCATTCACTCCCTCCTTGAAGCAAATGAGTCCCATTGCGTTGAGATCCTCAGGATAGAGGCAAATTACTGACATTTGAGTATTAGAATGTATTGAAGATGTCATGGACACAATTTGGTGGACATCTTTGGATGCGTTTAGTAAATTTGGTTTCTTTATCGGCCTTAGACGGTACATGTTTTGATTTTTTGTATGTGTAGTTGCGGGATGTATAGCAGCATCGAGCGGTGGTGTGTTGGGAGTCAAATCAATGGAGTGCTTGTCACGACGAGTGTAGAGGGAACCTTTATGAGTGAGGAGAAATTGTCATCGTATTCCTCCATAACTTTGTCCATCTGCTGCAACCATGCAAGGGAGCCCCGTTTCGAGGTTGTGGCCACGGTATTCTTCTTTCCTACTGAGTGGTCGTAATGAAAATGAATTTTCTGGTTTGGGAAACAATCTTACTGCATTGTTTGCTGGAGGTAGTCAAAGAGATGACGGGGAGGCGGTACTACCTCTGGTATCTGGCCTGAAGTTATTTCCCAAAGTAATAATATGACACGAGGCCCTGAACTCATACACGGCATGTCGCCTCCCACAAGTATGGTTGGCCCAATAATACATCGGCCACATCAAGAGGAGCAACATCACATGCCTCATCCGTGAATGGCTTGATGCGACATGGAAGGCGGCCTTCTTTGGTGGATGCGGAGATCTCTCCCTGGGTGGAGCCACCGGTGGTGCGGCGGTGGGTCATGCTATGGTCGGTAGGTCGAGCAACCTCGACCTGCTTGAAATGAGGTTCTTTTGGCTTCCGCTATCGACGAAATTCTTGTGAGAGAACCCTTTGCCCACATCTGCCCCGGCTTGGAAGAGGCGCTCCCCTCCTGCGGATCCTGCGGATCTTGGTGGTGGCAACCATGACCGCCTTTGGGATCCGCATCAGTGATACGCTTCCTTTTTCATTGCCTTTGCAATACTGGTTCTAACTCAAGATCGAGAAAATGCATACGGTCAGTGCCTTTAATTCATTTTTTAAAATTTGTTTGGCACGACACTCATTTGTGCTATGAGTGGGGCTGTTATGAAAGTCACCACTTCCTGTGTCCTTCTTTTGGATTTGTGGTGTTGTTACGAGTCGCATTGCTTCCCAGCCTTGCCCCTTGTTCTTCGGTTCGAGGCACCTTTCGGATTGCGGATCCAAAGTCTCGCTATTACTGGCAAGTTACTGTCGATCTTGGCGACGCAAACGTATGTCGTGCCAAGCGATGTAATGTCGAGGAACTCTATTTCCTCTTGAATGTGTTTGTGAAGACAACCGCGGTACTTGAGCACAATGTCTCTCCGAATATTTAATACCCAACTTTGTGCGGGGGTATGGAGCAGTTAATTGGATTCGTGCCATCTTGATCCTTTTGTTCTTTAGCGTGGTCCATTGGATGTATTTGTCCTCATAGCTCCCGGCATGATATTGTTCCTTGATGCCATCTCGGAGGCAATTCCAAGTGGGTGTGGCGAGCAGAGAGGGTTCCCCTTCGCCCTCTTGCTCACGGTAGGTTTCCCACCGGTCTTTGACATGGGGGGCGGCTTTTGAGGTGCAAAAAAATCTTTTCTCGGTCCCGGAAAGTCATGGACGAAAAATGCCCTTCCGGCCAAATTTAACCATCTGTCTACTTGTGCATCTATTTTTCCTTCAAATATAGGAATGTCAAGTTTACCTATACCTTGAAGGGAGTGGCACTATCAGGAGTGGTTGTTGGATGCGGATCATGTGTAGGCAATCGTTGAAGGATTTGAGCAAAGTTATCCATCATCACGTTCCTTTGTTTCTCGAGGCCTCCTCGGCAGGTATTTGTTAAGTCTCACCAACTCCCTCGTCTTTCTTTTCTTCCGCCATGGGAGGTCGTCGAGGTTGGTGGGGGCGATCTTGCAAGGGTTAACAGGATCGAGCCCCTAACTCCTTATACCACGACCGCATTGGGGACATGCAAAGAAAAACAAAGAAAGAACGAGACCCGCTCTCATACCAGCGGTCGGTTATGGGGAACGCGAGAATATAGAAATAACCATGAAACATAGAGATGTAGTGGAAATAATGCTTCATTTCATTAATATCAAATAACAAAAATATGCTTACATGCATAATGGAAATAAAATAGCTAGGGTCTTGTGCGAATCTGCGAGAAGAGATGTAGTGGCTACCGACCTCCGAGCTGTGTTACAATGAGGCTCGAGGGCCTATTTATTATTGAGAAACAATGTAGAATCCGAAACGTCCAAAAACCTAACCGGCTGGAGATGGCGCATGTGGCCTGTGGGCGCCGGTTTCGTCAGTGGTGGTTCCTTTAGGGGACGTAACTTTGGCACCCGATCTCCATTTTATGCGCTCAATAGCTCGTTAGAAAGATCTGTCAGGGACCACAACTTTCGGGATGAATTTCATTCCATGAAATTCATTGGTAAACGATGCCCAAAAACGTCGTTTAGGGCCTCAAAACGACTCCGAAGTTCGGGACCCGAAAAACTACAAAAATAGTAAGTTTTGTTGCAACTTGAAAAATGAAAGAACGGATGATGGGGGTTCAAATGGAATAGGTGGGTGGCCACCAATATCCACCTAGATCATTAAGCCCCCAAAACGGCTCCGAGAGTGGAGGACCCGAAAACCTGCTAAAAATAGTAAGTTGTGCTGAATGTGAAAAGATGCAAGAATTGATGGTGCTGGTCAAAATGGAATAGGTGGGTGGCCACCGATATCCACCTGGATCATTCCTCCCTCCTTAGGAAGCAATGGTCCCCATTGCGTTGAGATCCTCCATGAGATGAGGAAAATTCTGCTGAACTGAGTATTAGATGTGTTGAAGATGTCATGGACCTGCGGGTGGACATGCTGGATGCGTTTAGTAAATTTGGTTTCTTTATCAGCCTTAGACAGTACATGTTTGGATTCTGTATGTGTAGTTGCAGGATGTATGGCAACATCAGGCGGTGGTGCATTGGGAGTCAGATCAATGGAGTTCTTGTCCTGACGGTGTAGAGGAACCTCTGGGACTGAGGAGAAAATGTCCTCGTATTCCTCCATGAAATTTTACATTTGCTGCAGCCGTACAGGGGAGTCTTGTTTTGAGGTTGTGGCCCCAATATTCTTCTTTCCCTGTGAGCGAGTTGTAAGGAAAATGAATTTCCTCGTTTGGGAAACAATCTTACTGCGTTGTTTTGCAGTAGTCAAAGAGATGACAGGAGGCAGTACTACCTCTGGTATCCTGTACAAGTTATTTCCCAAAGTAATAATAACAACACGAGGCCTAGACTCATACACAACATGTCGCCTCCACAAGAATGGTTGGCCCAATAATACATCAGCTACATCAAGAGGAGCAACATCACATAATACCTCATCCGTGAATGGCTTGATACTGTACGGAAGACGGCACTGTTGGCGGATGCAGAGATCTCTCCCTGGGTGGAGCCACCCGATGGTATACGGCTGCGGGTGTGCTATGGTCGGTAGGCTGAACCACTTCACAACCTCTGCTAAAATGAGGTTATTTTGGCTTCCGCTATCGACAAGAAATTGCAGCGGAGAACACTTTACCCACATCTGCGACTGGAAGAGGCGCTCCCCTCCTCTAGATCCTCTGGACCCTCCTTCTGGATCTTGGTGGTGGCAACAATGGCACTGGGGTCCGCATCAATGATCTACTTCCCTTTGTCATTTCCTTTGTCTGGTTCTAACTCAGGATCAGAAACGCATCTGATTTGGGTGCCTTTAGTTCGGCCACCAAAGACTGTTTGGCCCGGCACTCGTTTTTGCTATGAGTGGGGCTGTTATGAAATTCACACCACTTCCCTGTGTCCTTATTTGGATTTGTGGTGTTGTTCTGAGTCGCATTTCTTTGGCCTTGCCCCTTTTTCTTCGGTTCGGGGGCACCTTTCGGATTTGCAGATCCAAAGTCTCACTTCTTCTGCTTAAATTTCTGCTCGATCTTGGCGGCATAGCGATATGCCGTGCCAAGCAATGTAATTTCAAGGAATTCCATTTCCTCCTGAATGTGTTTGTGCAGAAAACCATGGTACTTGAGCACCAAATGTCTCTCTGAATCTTTAATACCCAACTTTGTGCGCAGGTTATGGAACATATTCGTCAGTTCATGCACATCTTGATCCTTTTGTTGCCGCAGTGTGGTCCATTGGATGTATTTGTCCTCATAGCTCCCCATGGGGTAATATTGTTCCTTGATGACGTCTTGGAATGAATTCCAAGTGGGTGTGGCCGAGAATAGAGAGGGTTCCCCTCCGCCCTCTTGCTCACGGTAGGTTTCCCACTCGTCTTTGACATGGGGGGCGGCTTTGAGGAGTGCAAAAATAATATTTTTTCGGTTAGAGAAGTTATGGACCGAGAAATACCCTTCCAGAAAATTTAACCATCTGTCTATGGCGTCTGCATCTATTTTTCCTTCAAATATAGGAATGTCAAAGTTTACCTGTACCTTGAAGGGAGTGACGCCTCAAGAGTGGCTGTTGGATGCAGATGCGCCATATGTGGGTAGTCGTTGAAGGATTTGAGCAAAGTTATCCATCATCGCATTCCTTTGTTTCTCGAGGGCCTCCTCGAGCAGTATTTTGATAGGATCTCCTGCTCCCTCATCTTTCTTTTCTTCCGCCATGGGAGGTCGTCGGGGTTTGCGAGGCTGATCTTGCAAGGGTTCAACCAGATCGAGCCCTAACTCCTTATACCCTGACCGCGTTGGGGACATGCAAAGAAAAACAAAGAAAGAGCAGACCTGCTCTGATACCACTGATCCAGATTTATGCAGGAACGTAATAGAATACAGAAATAACCATAAACATAGAGATGCAACGGAAATAATGCATCATTTCATTAATATCAAATAACAGAAATATGCTTACAGACATAATGGAAATACAATAGCTAGGGTGCTGATAGCGAATCTCTGAGAAGAGATGTGGTGGCTACAGACCTCTGAACTGTGTTACAATGAGGCTCGAGGGCCTATTTATTATTGAGAAACAATGGATAACTCTAAACGTCCAAAAACCAAAACCTAGGAGATGAAGCGCCAAAACTATGGGCCTTGTTTGGGTAAGTTGGTGGTTCAACTTCCTAGGGACGTAACTTTGGCATACGATCTCCGTTTGATGCGCTCAATAGCTCATTAGAAATATCCATCAGAGGACTACAACTTTCGGCACAAATATCATTCCGGAATGGAGTGATATTTGCTGGAGGCGCGATGCCTAAAAAACGTCGTTTAGGGCCTCAAAACGGCTTCGGAAGTTCAGGACCCGAAAAACTGCTAAAAATAATAAGTTTTGTTGCAACTTGAAAACTGGAAGAACTGATGATGGGGGTTCAAATGGAATAGGTGGGTGGCCACCAATATCCACCTGGATCATTAAGCCCCCAAAACGGCTCCGAGAGTGGAGGACTCAAAAACCTGCTAAAAATAATAAGTTGTGCTAAATGTGAAAAGTTGCAAGAATTGATGGTGCTGGTCCAGATGGAATAGGTGGGTGGCCATCGATATCCACCTGGATCATTCCTCCCTCCTTAGGAAGTAATGGTCCCCATTGCGTTGAGATCCTCCATGAGATGAGGCAAACTCTGCTAAACTGAATATTAGATGTGTTGAAGATGTCATGGACCTGCGGGTGGACATGCTGGATGCGTTTAGTAAATTTGGTTTCTTTATTAGCCTCAGACAGTACATGTTTGGATTTTGTATGTGTAGTTGCAGGATGTATGGCAACATCAGGCGATGGTGCGTTGGGAGTCAGATCAATGGAGTGCTTGTCCTGACAGTGTAGAGGAACCTCTGGGAGTGAGGAGAAAATGTCCTCATATTCCTTCATGAATTTGTCCATTTGCTGCAGCCGTACAGAGGAGCCCTGTTTCGAGGTTGTGGCCCCAATATTATTCTTTCCCTGTGAGCGAGTTGTAAGGAAAATGAATTTCCTCGTTTGGGAAACAATCTTACTGCGTTGTTTTGCAGTAGTCAAAGAGATGACAGGAGGCAGTACTACCTTTGGTATCCTGTACGAGTTATTTCCAAAAGTAATAATAACAGCACGAGGCCTAGACTCAGACACAGCATGTCGCCTCCACAAGAATGGTTGGCCCAATAATACATCAGCTACATCAAGAGGAGAAACATCACATAATACCTCATCCGTGAATGGCTTGATACTGTACGGAAGATGACACTACTGGCGGATGCGGAGATCTCTCCCTGGGTGGAGCCACCCGATGGTATACGGCTGCGGGTGTGCTATGGTTGGTAGGCCAAGCCGCTTCACGACCTCTGCTGAAATGAGGTTCTTTTGGCTTCCGCTATCGACGAGAAATTGCAGCGGAGAACCCTTTACCCACATCTGCGACTGGAAGAGGCGCTCCCCCTCCTCTCGATCCTCTGGACCCTCCTTCTGGATCTTGGTGGTGGCAACAATGGCACTGGGATCCGCATCAATGATCTGCTTCCCTTTTTCATTGCCTTTGTCTGGTTCTAACTCAGGATCAAAAAATGCATCTGATTCGGGTGCCTTTAGTTCAGCCACCAAAGACTGTTTGGCCCAACACTCGTTTGTGCTGTGAGTGGGGCTGTTATGAAATTCACACCACTTCCCTGTGTCCTTCTTTGGATTTGTGGTGTTGTTCTGAGTCGCATTGCTTTGGCCTTGCCCCTTGTTCTTCAATTCGGGGGCACCTTTCGGATTCGCAGATCCAAAGTCTCGCTTCTTCTGCTTAAAT
This sequence comes from Pinus albicaulis, assembly GCA_034641835.2. NCBI lineage: Eukaryota > Viridiplantae > Streptophyta > Pinopsida > Pinales > Pinaceae > Pinus > Pinus albicaulis. The sequence goes on from CM076584.1 coordinate 1,426,053,684, forward strand.
TTCTGCTCAATCTTGGCGGCATAGCGATATGCCGTGCCAAGCGATGTAATGTCGAGGAACTCCATTTCCTCCTGAATGTGTTTGTGCAGACAGCCACGGTACTTGAGCACCAAATGTCTCTCTGAATCTTTAATACCCAACTTTGTGCGTAGGGTATGGAACAGATTCGTCAGTTCGTGCACATCTTGATCCTTTTTTTGCCGCAGCGTGGTCCATTGGATGTATTTGTCCTCATAGCTCCCCACAGGGTAATATTGTTCCTTGATGCCGTCTCGGAACGAATTCCAAGTGGGTGTGGTCGAGAACAGAGAGGGTTCCCCTTCGCCCTCTTGCTCACGGTAGGTTTCCCACCAGTCTTTGACATGGGGGGCAGCTTTGAGGAGTGCAAAAACAATCTTTTCTCGGTCAGAGAAGTCATGGACCGAGAAATACCCTTCCAACAAATTTAACCATCTGTCTACAGCGTCTGCATCTATTTTTCCTTCAAATATAGGAATGTCAAAGTTTACCTGTACCTTGAAGGGAGTGACGCCTCCAGAGTGGCTGTTGGATGCAGATGCGCCATATGTGGGCAGTCGTTGAAGGATTTGAGCAAAGTTATCCATCATCGCGTTCCTTTGTTTCTCGAGGGCCTCCTCGAGCAGTATTTTGATAGGATCTCCTGCTCCCTCGTCTTTCTTTTCTTCCGCCATGGGAGGTCGTCGGGGTTTGTGAGGCTGATCTTGCAAGGGTTCAACCAGATCGAGCCCTAACTCCTTATACCTTGACCGCGTTGGGGACATGCAAAGAAAAACAAAGAAAGAGCAGACTCGCTCTGATACCACTAATCCAGATTTATGCAGGAACGCAACAGAATACATAAATAACCATAAAAATAGAGATGCAGTGGAAATAATGCGTCATTTCATTAATATCAAATAACATAAATATGCTTACAGACATGATGGAAATACAATAGCTAGGGTGCTGGTAGCGAATCTCTAAGAAGAGATGTGGTGGCTACAGACCTCTGAACTGTGTTACAATGAGGCTCGAGGGCCTATTTATTATTGAGAAACAATGGAGAACTCTAAACGTCCAAAAACCAAACCCTAGGAGATGAAGCGCCAAAACTATGGGCCCCGTTTGGGTAAGTTGGTGGTTCAACTTCCTAGGGACGTAACTTTGGCATACGATCTCTGTTTGATGCGCTCAATAGCTCGTTAGAAAGATCTATCCGAGGACTACAACTTTCGGCATGAACAAAATGATATTTGTTGGATGCACGATGCCCAAAAACCGTCGTTTAGGGCCTCAAAACGGCTCTGGAAGTTCAGGACCCGAAAAAACTGCTAAAAATAGTAAGTTTTGTTGCAACTTGAAAACTGAAATAAATGATGATGGGAGTTCAAATGGAATAGGTGGGTGGCCACCAATATCCACCTGGATCATTAAGCCCCCAAAACGGCTCCGAGAGTGGAGGACCCGAAAACCTGCTAAAAATAGTAAGTTGTGCTGAATGTGAAAATCTGCAAGAATTGATGGTGTTGGTCCCAATGGAATAGGTGGGTGGCCACCGATATCCACCTGGATCATTCCTCCCTCCTTAGGAAGCAATGGTCCCCATTGCGTTGAGATCCTCCATGAGATGAGGCAAATTCTGTTGAACTAAGTATTAGATGTGTTGAAGATGTCATGGACCTGCGGGTGGACATGCTGGATGCGTTTAGTAAATTTGGTTTCTTTATCAGCCTTAGATAGTACATGTTTGGATTCTGTATGTGTAGTTTCAGGATGTATGGCAACATCAGGTGGTGGTGCGTTGGGAGTCAGATCAATGGAGTGCTTGTCCTGATAGTGTAAAGGAAGCTCTGGGAGTGAGGAGAAAATGTCCTCGTATTCCTCCATGAATTTTTCCATTTGCTGCAGCCGTACAGGGGAGTCCTGTTTTGAGGTTGTGGCGCCAATATTCTTCTTTCCCTGTGAGCGAGTTGTAAGGAAAATTAATTTCCTCGTTTGGGAAACAATCTTACTGCGTTGTTTTGCAGTAGTCAAAGAGATGACAGGAGGCAGTACTACCTCTGGTATCCTATACAAGTTATTTCCCAAAGTAATAATAACAGCACGAGGCCGAGACTCATACACAGCATGTTGCCTCCACAAGAATGGTTGGCCCAATAATACATCAGCTACATCAAGAGGAGAAACATCACATAATACCTCATCCGTGAATGGCTTGATACTGTACAGAAGACGGCACTGCTGGCAGATGCAGAGATCTCTCCCTGGGTGGAGCCACCCGATGGTATATGGTTGCGGGTGTGCTATGGTAGGTAGGCCGAGCTGCTTCATGACCTCTGCTGAAATGAGGTTCTTTTGGCTTCTGCTATCGACAAGAAATTGCAGCGGAGAACCCTTTACCCACATCTACGACTAGAAGAGGCGCTCCGCCTCCTCTAGATCCTCTAGACCCTCCTTCTGGATCTTGGTGGTGGCAACAATGGAACTGGGGTCTGCATCAATGATCTGCTTCCCTTTGTCATTGCCTTTGTCTGGTTCTAACTCAGGATCAGAAAACGCATCTGATTTGGGTGCCTTTAGTTCGGCCACCAAAGACTGTTTGGCCCGGCACTCGTTTGTGCTATGAGTGGGGCTGTTATGAAATTCACACCACTTCCCTATGTCCTTCTTTGGATTTGTGGTGTTGTTCTGAGTCGCATTTCTTTGGCCTTGCCCCTTGTTCTTCGGTTCGGGGGCACCTTTCAAATTTGCAGATCCAAAGTCTCGCTTCTTCTGCTTAAATTTCTGCTCGATCTTGGCGGCATAGCGATATGCCGTGCCAAGCGATGTAATGTCGAGGAACTCCATTTCCTCCTGAATGTGTTTGTGCAGACAGCCATGGTACTTGAGCACCAAATGTCTCTCTGAATCTTTAATACCCAACTTTGTGCGCAGGGTATGGAACAGATTCGTCAGTTCGTGCACATCTTGATCCTTTTGTTGCCGCAGCGTGGTCCATTGGATGTATTTGTCCTCATAGCTCCCCAAGGGGTAATATTGTTCCTTGATGCCAACTCAGAACGACTTCCAAGTGGGTGTGGCCGAGAATAGAGAGGGTTCCCCTTCGCCCTCTTGCTCACGGTAGGTTTCCCACCAGTCTTTGACATGGGGGCGGCTTTGAGGAGTGCAAAAATAATCTTTTCTTGGTCAGAGAAGTTATGGACCGAGAAATACCCTTCTAGCAAATTTAGCCATCATTCTACGGCGTCTGCATCTATTTTTCCTTCAAATATAGGAATGTCAAAGTTTACCTGTACCTTGAAGGGTGTGATGCCTCCAAAGTGGATGTTGGATGCAGATGCGCCATATGTGGGTAGTCGTTGAAGGATTTGAGCAAAGTTATCCATCATCACGTTCCTTTGTTTCTCGAGGGCCTCCCCGAGGAGTATTTTGATAGGATCTCCTGCTCCCTCGTCTTTCTTTTCTTCTGCCATGGGAGGTGGTGGGGGTTTGCAAGGCTGATCTTGCAAGTGTTCAACCAGATTGAGCCCTAACTCCTTATACCCTGACCGCGTTGGGGACATGCAAAGAAAAACAAAGAAAGAGCAGACCCGCTCTGATACCACTGATCCGGATTTATGCAGGAATGCAACAGAATACAGAAATAACCATAAACATAGAGATGCAGTGGAAATAATGCGTCATTTCACTAATATCAAATAACATAAATATGCTTACAGAACTCTAAGAAGAGAAGAGATGTGGTGGCTACAGAACTCTGAACTGTGTTAAGATGAGGCTCGAGGGCCTATTTATTATTGAGAAATAATGGAGAACTCTAAACGTCCAAAAACCAAACCCTAGGAGATGAAGTGCCAAAACTATGGGCCCCGTTTGGGTAAGTTGGTGGTTCAACTTCCTAGGGACGTAACTTTGGCATACGATCTTCGTTTGATGCGCTCAATAGCTTGTTTGAAAGATCTATCTGAGGACCACAACTTTTGGCATGAATATCATTCCAGAATGAAATTATAATTTTTGGAGGTGCGATGCCCAAAAAACGTCATTTAGTGCCTCAAAACGGCTCCGGAAGTTCAGGACCCGAAAAATTGCTAAAAATAGTAAGTTTTGTTGCAACTTGAAAACTGAAAGAACTGATGATGGGGGTTCAAATGGAATAGGTGGGTGGCCACCAAAATCCACCCGGATCATTAAGCCCCCAAAACGGCTCCGAGAGTGGAGGACCCGAAACCCTGCTAAAAATAGTAAGTTGTGCTGAATGTGAAAAGATGCAAGAATTGATGGTGCTGGTCCAAATGGTATAGGTGGGTGGCCACCGATATCCACCTGGATCATTCCTCCTTCCTTAGGAAGCAATGGTCCCCATTGCGTTGAGATCCTCCATGAGATGAGGAAAATTCTGCTGAACTAAGTATTAGATGTGTTGAAGATTTCACGAACCTGCAGGTGGACATGCTGGATGCGTTTAGTAAATTTGGTTTCTTTATCAGCCTCAGACATTACATGTTTGGATTCTGTATGTGTAGTTGTAGGATGTATGGAAACATCAGGCGGTGGTGCATTGGGAGTCAGATCAATGGAGTGCTTGTCCTGACAATGTAGAGGGACCTCTGGGAATGAGGAGAAAATGTCCTCATATTCCACCATGAATTTGTCCATTTGCTACAGCCGTACAGGGGAGCCCTGTTTCGAGGTTGTGGCCCCAATATTCTTCTTTCCCTGTGAGCGAGTTGTAAGGAAAATGAATTTCCTCATTTGGGAAACAATCTTACTGCGTTGTTTTGCAGTAGTCAAAGAGATGATAGCATGTCGTACTACCTCTGGTATCATGTACAAGTTATTTCCCAAAGTAATAATAACAGCACGAGGCCTAGACTCATACATAGCATGTCACCTCCACAAGAATGGTTGGCCCAATAATACATCAGCTACATCAAGAGGAGCAACATCACATAATACCTCATCCGTGAATGGCTTGATACTATACAGAAGACGGCACTGCTGGCGGATGTGGAGATCTCTCCCTCGGTGAAGCCACCCGATGGTATATGGCTGTGGATGTGCTATGGTTGGTAGGCTGAGCCGCTTCACGACCTCTGTTGAAATGAGTTTCTTTTGGCTTCCGCTATCGACGAGAAATTGCAGCGGAGAACCCTTTATCCACATCTACGACTCGAAGAGGCGCTCCCCCTCCTCTGGATCCTTTGGACCCTCCTTCTGGATCTTGGTGGTGGCAACAATGGCACTGGCATCTGCATCAATGATCTGCTTCCCTTTGTCATTGCCTTTATCTGGTTGTAACTCAGGATCATAAAATGCATCTTATTCTAGTGCCTTTAGTTCGGCCACCAAAGACTGTTTGGCCCGGCACTCGTTTTTGCTGTGAGTGGGGCTGTTATGAAATTCACACCACTTCCCCGTGTCCTTCTTTGGATTTGTGGTGTTGTTTTGAGTCGCATTGATTTTTCCTCGCCCCTTGTTCTTCGGTTCAGGGGCACCTTTCGGATTTGCAGATCCAAAGTCTCGCTTCTTCTGCTTAAATTTTTGCTCAATCTTGGGGGCATAACGATATGCCGTGCCAAGCGATGTAATGTCAAGGAACTCCATTTCCTCCTGAATGTGTTTGTGCAGACAGCCGCGGTACTTGAGCACCAAATTTCTCTATGAATCTTTAATACCCAACTTTGTGCGCAGGGTATGGAACAGATTCGTCAGTTCGTGCACATCTTGATCCTTTTATTGCCGCATTGAGGTCCATTGGATGTATTTGTCCTCACAGCTCCCCACGGGGTAATATTGTTCCTTGATGCTATCTCAGAATGAATTCCAAGTGGGTGTGGCCGAGAATAGAGAGGGTTCCCCTTCGCCCTCTTGCTCACAGTAGGTTTCCCACCAGTATTTGACATGGGGGGCGGCTTTCAGGAGTGCAAAAATAATCTTTTCTCGGTCAGAGAAGTCATGGACCGAGAAATACCCTTCCAGCAAATTTAACCATCTGTCTATGACGTCTGCATCTATTTTTCCTTCAAATATAGTAATTTCAAATTTTACCTGTACCTTGAAGGGAGTGACGCCTCCAAAGTGGCTGTTGGATGCAGATGCGCCATATGTGGGTAGTCGTTGAAGGATTTGAGCAAAGTTATCCATCATCGCGTTCCTTTGTTTCTCGAGGGCATCCTCAAGCAGTATTTTGATAGGATCTCTTGCTCCCTCGTCTTTCTTTTCTTCCGCCATGGGAGGTCGTTGGGGTTTGCGAGGCTGATCTTGCAAGGGTTCAACCAGATTGAGCCCTAACTCCTTATACCCTGACTACGTTGGGGACATGCAAAGAAAAACAAAGAAAGAGGAGACCCTCTCTGATACCACTGACCCAGATTTATGCAAGAACGCAACAGAATATAGAAATAACCATAAAAATAGAGATGCAGCGGAAATAATGCGTCATTTCATTAATATCAAATAACAGAAATATGCTTACAAACATAATGGAAATACAATAGCTAGGGTGCTGGAGGCGAATCTCTGAGAAGAGATGTGGTGGCTACAGACCTCTGAACTGTGTTACTATGAGGCGCGAGGGCCTATTTATTATTGAGAAATAATGGAGAACTCTAAACTTCCAAAAACCAAACCCTAGGAGATCAAGCACCAAAACTATGGGCCCTGTTTGGGTAAGTTGGTGGTTCAACTTCCTAGGGACGTAACTTTGGCATATGATCTCCGTTTGATGCAATCAATAGCTCGTTTGAAACATCTATTTGAGGACTAAAAATTTCAGCACGAATATCATTCTAGAACGGAATGATATTTTTTGGAGGCGTGATGCCCAAAAATTGTTTTTTAGGGCCTCAAAACGGCTCTGGAAGTTCAGGACCCGAAAAACTGCTAAAAATAGTAAGCTTTTTTGCAACTTGAAAACTGAAAGAACTGATGATGGGGGTTCGAATGGAATAGGTGGGTGGCCACCAATATCCACCTACATCATTAAGCCTCCAAAACCGCTCCGAGAGTGGAGGACCCGAAAACCTCCTAAAAATAGTAAGTTGTGCTGAATGTGAAAAGCTGCAAGAATTGATGGTGCTGGTCCAAATGGTATAGGTGGGTGGCCACCGATATCCACCTGGATCATTCCTCCCTCCTTAGGAAGCGATGGTCCCCATTGCATTGAGATCCTCCAAGAGATGAGGAAAATTCTGTTGAACTGAGTATTAGATGTGTTGAAGATGTCATGGACCTGTGGGTGGACATGTTGGATGTCTTTAGTAAATTTGGTTTCTTTATCAGCCTCAGACAATACATGTTTTGATTCTCTATGTGTAGTTGCAGGATGTATCGCAACATCAGGCGGTGGTGCGTTGGGAGTTAGATCAATGGAGTGCTTGTCCTGACAGTGTAGAGGAACCTCTGGGAGTGAGGAGAAAATGTCCTCATATTCCTCCATGAATTTGTCCATTTGCTGCAGTCGTACAGGGGAGCCCTGTTTCGAGGTTGTGGCCCCAATATTCTTCTTTCCCTATGAGCGAGTTGTAAGGAAAATGAATTTCCTCTTTTTGGAAACAATCTTACTGCGTTGTTTTGCAGTAGTCAAAGAGATGATAGGAGGCAGTACTACCTCTGGTATCGTGTACAAGTTATTTCCCAAAGTAATAATAACAACACAAGGCCTAGACTCATACACAGCATGTCGCCTCCACAATAATGGTTGGCCCAATAATACATCAGCTACATCAAGAGGAGCAACATCACATAATACCTCATCCGTGAATGGCTTGATACTGTGCGGAAGACGGCACTGCTGGAGGATGCGGAGAACTCTCCCTGGGTGGAGCCACCCGACGGTATACGGCTGTGGGTGTGCTATGGTCGGTAGGTCGAGCCACTTCATGACCTCTGCTAAAATGAGGTTCTTTTGGCTTCCACTATCGACGAGAAATTGCAGCGGAGAACCCTTTACCCACATCTGTGACTGGAAGAGGCACTCCACCTCCTCTACATCCTCTGGACCCTCCTTCTAGATCTTGGTGGTGGCAACAATGGAAATGGGATCTGCATCAATGATCTACTTCCCTTTGTCATTGCCTTTGTCTGGTTCTAACTCAGGATCAGAAAATGAATCTTATTCGGGTGCCTTTAGTTCAGTCACCAAAGACTGTTTGGCCCAGCACTCTTTTGTGCTGTGAGTGGGGATGTTATGAAATTCACACCACTTCCCTGTGTCCTTCTTTGGATTTGTAGTGTTGTTCTGAGTCGCATTGCTTTTGCCTCGCCCCTTGTTCTTTGGTTCGGCGACACCTTTCGGATTTGTAGATCCAAAGTCTCGCTTCTTTTGCTTAAATTTCTGCTCGATCTTAGCAGCATAGCGATATGCTGTGCCAAGCGATGTAATGTCGAGGAACTCCATTTCCTCCTGAATGTGTTTGTGCAGACAGCTGTGGTAATTGACCACCAAATGTCTCTCTGAATCTTTAATACCCAACTTTGTGTGTAGGGTATGGAACAGACTCGTCAGTTCGTGCACATCTTGATCCTTTTGTTTCCGCAGCGTGGTCCATTGGATGTATTTGTCCTCATAGCTCCCCACGGGGTAATATTGTTCCTTGATGCCATCTTGGAAGGAATTCCAAGTGGGTGTGGCCGAGAATAGAGAGGGTTCCCCTTCGCCCTCTTGCTCACAGTAGGTTTCCCACTAGTCTTTGACATGGGGGGCGGCTTTGAGGAGTGAAAAAATAATATTTTCTCGGTCAGAGAAGTCATGGAACAAGAAATACCCTTCCAGCAAATTTAACCATCTGTCTACGGCGTCTACATCTATTTTTCATTCAAATATAGGAATGTCAAAGTTTACCTATACCTTGAAGGGAGTGACGCCTCCAAAGTGGCTGTTGGATGTAGATGCGCCATATGTGGGTAGTCGTTGAAGGATTTGAGCAAAGTTATCCATCATCGTGTTCCTTTGTTTCTCGAGGGCCTCCTCGAGGAGTATTTTGATAGGATCTCCTGCTACCTCATCTTTCTTTTCTTCTGCCATGGGAGGTCGTTGGGGTTTGCGAGGCTGATCTTGCAAGTGTTCAACCAGATTGAGCCCTAACTCCTTATACCCTGACCGTGTTGGGGACATGCAAAGAAAAACAAAGAAAGAGCAGACCCGCTCTGATACCACTGATCCAGAATTATGCAGGAACGCAATAGAATACAGAAATAACCATAAACATAGAGATGCAGCGGAAATAATGTGTCATTTCACTAATATCAAATAACTGAAATATGCTTACAGAGATAATGGAAATACAATAGCTAGGGTGCTGGTAGCGAATCTCTGAGAAGAGATGTGGTGGCTACAGAACTCTGAACTATGTTACAATGAGGCTCGAGGGCCTATTTATTATTGAGAAACAATGGAGAACTCTAAACGTCCAAAAACCAAACCCTAGGAGATGAAGCGCCAAAACTATGGGCCCCTTTGGGTAAGTTGGTGGTTCAACTTCCTAGGGACGTAACTTTGGCATATGATCTCCGTTTGATGCGCTCAATAGCTTGTTTGAAAGATCTATCCAAGGACTAAAAATTTCAGTAAGAATATCATTCTAGAATGGAATGATATTTGTTGGAGGTGCGATGCCCAAAATACGTCGTTTAGGGCCTCAAAACGGCTCTGAAAGTTCAGGACCCGAAAAATTGCTAAAAATAGTAAGTTTTGTTGCAACTTGAAAAATGAAAGAACTGATGATGGGGGTTCAAATGGAATAGGTGGGTGGCCACCAATATCCACCTGGATCATTAAGCCCCCAAAACGGCTCCGAGAGTGGAGGACCTGAAAACCTGCTAAAAATAGTAAGTTGCGCTGAATGTGAAAAGCTGCAAGAATTGATGGTGCTGGTCCAAATGGTATAGGTGGGTTGACACTGATATCCACCTGGATCATTCCTCTCTCCTTAGGAAGAAATGGTCCCCATTGCATTGAGATCCTCCATGAGATGAGGCAAATTCTACTGAACTGAGTATTAGATTAGTTGAAGATGTCATGGACCTGCGGGTGGACACGCTGTATGCGTTTAGTAAATTTGGTTTCTTCATTAGCCTCAGAAGGTACATGTTTGGATTCTATATGTGTAGTTGCAGGATGTATGGCAACATCAGGCGATGGTGCGTTGGGAGTCAGATCAATGGAGTGCTTGTCCTGACAGTGTAGAGGAACCTCTGGGAGTGAGGAGAAAATGTCCTCGTATTCCTCTATGAATTTGTCCATTTGCTGCAGCCGTACAGGGGAGCCCTGTTTCGAGGTTGTGGCCCTAATATTCTTCTTTCCCCATGAGAGAGTTGTAAGGAAAATGAATTTCCTTGTTTGGGAAACAATCTTACTGCGTTGTTTTGCAGTAGTCAAAGAGATGACAGGAGGCAGTACTTCCTCTGGTATCCTGTACAAGTTATTTCCCAAAGTAATAATAACAACACGAGGCCTAGACTCACACATAGCATGTCACCTCCACAAGAATGGTTGGCCCAATAATACATCAGCTACATCAATAGGATCAACATCACATAATACCTCATCCGTGAATGGCTTGATACTGTACGGAAGATGGCACTGCTGGCGGAAGCGGAGATCTCTCCCTGGGTGAAGCCACCCAATGGTATACGGCTGTGGGTGTGCTATGGTCGGTAGGCCGAGCTGCTTCATGAACTGTGTTGAAATGAGGTTCTTTTGGTTTCCGCTATCGACGAGAAATTGTAGCGGTGAACCCTTTACCCACATCTGCGACTAGAAGAGGTGCTCCCCCTCCTCTGGATCCTCTGAACCCTCCTTCTGGATCTTGGTGGTGGAAACAATGGCACTAGGATATGCATCAACGATCTGCTTCCCTTTGTCATTGCCTTTGTCTGGTTCTAACTCAGGATCAGAAAATGCATCTTATTCGGGTGCCTTTAGTTCGGCCACCAAAGACTGTTTGGCCCAACACCTGTTTTTGCTGTGAGTGGCGCTGTTATGAAATTCACACCACTTCCCTGTGTCCTTATTTGGATTTGTGGTGTTGTTCTGAGTCGCATTGCTTTTGCCTTGCCCCTTGTTCTTCGGTTCAGGGGCACCTTTCGGATTTGCAGATCCAAAGTCTCGCTTCTTCTGCTTAAATTTCTGCTCGATCTTGGGGGCATAGCGATATGCCGTGCCAAGCGATGTAATGTCTAGGAACTCCATTTCCTCCTGAATTTTTTTTTGTAGACAGCCGTGGTACTTGAGCACCAAATGTCTCTATGAATCTTTAATACCCAAATTTGTGCGCAGGGTATGGAACAGATTCATCAGTTCGTGCACATCTTGATCCTTTTATTGCTGCATCGTGGTCCATTGGATGTATTTGTCCTCATAGCTCCCCACGGGGTAATATTGTTCCTTGATGCCATCTCGGAATGAATTCCAAGTGGGTGTGGACGAGAATAGAGAGGTTTCCCCTTTTCCCTCTTGCTCACAGTAGGTTTCCCACCAGTCTTTGACATGGGGGGCGGCTTTGAGGAGTGCAAAAATAATCTTTTCTCGGTCAGAGAAGTCATGAACTGAGAAATACCCTTCCAGCAAATTTAACCATCTGTCTACGGCGTCTGCATCTATTTTTCCTTCAAATATAGGAATTTCAAATTTTACCTGTACCTTGAAGGGAGTGATGCCTCCAAAGTGGTTGTTGGATGCAGATGCGCCATATGTGGGTAGTCGTTGAAGGATTTGAGCAAAGTTATCCATCATCGCGTTCCTTTGTTTCTCGAGGGCCTCCTCAAGTAGTGTTGGTCTGGATTCCTGCTCCTACGTCTTTCTTTTCTTACGCCATGGGAGTCTTCCCGGGGTTTGCAAGGCCGATCTTAGGGTTCAACCGGGTTGACCTTCATCCCTGCTCCCCCGTGGATGAGGGACATGCAAAGAAAAACAAAGAAGAACGGACCAGCTACGATACCAACGATCACGGATTGTAGAATGTGAAAACAGAATACATAAATAACCATAAACATAGAGATGCAGCAGAAATAATGCGTCATTTCATTAATATCAAATAACAGAAATATGCTTACAGACATAATGGAAATACAATAGCTAGGGTGCTGGTAGCGAATCTCTGAGAAGAGATGTGGTGGCTACAGACCTCTGAACTATGTTACTATGAGGCTCGAGGGCCTATTTATTATTGAGAAACAATGGAGAACTCTAAACTTCCAAAAACCAAACCCTAGGATATGAAGCGCCAAAACTATGGGCCCTGTTTGGGTATGTTGGTGGTTCAACTTCCTAGGGACGTAACTTTGGCATACGATCTCTGTTTGATGTGATCAATAGCTTGTTTGAAAGATCTATCTGAGGACTACAAATTTCAGCATGAATATCATTCCAAAATGAAATGTTATTTTTTGGAGGCGTGATGCCCAAAAAACGTCGTTTAGGGCCTCAAAACGGCTCTGGAAGTTCAGCACCCGAAAAACTGCTAAAAATAGTAAGTTTTGTTGCAACTTGAAAACTGAAAGAACTGATGATGGGGGTTCAAATGGAATAGGTGGGTGGCCACCAATATCCACCTGGATCATTAAGCCCCCAAAATGGCTCCGAGTGGAGGACATGAAAACACCTTGTAAAAATATCAAGTTGTCTTGAATGTGGAAGGCACCGAGGAACTGATGGTGTGGTCCAAATGGGTATAGGTGTTGGCCACCAATATCCACACGGATCATTCCTCCCTCCTTGAAAAGGAAGCAATGGTCCCCATTGCATTTGAGTTCCTTCTCCCATTAGATGAGGCAAAATCTGTGAGCACGGTATTATATGTGTTGAAGATGTCATGGACGCACGGGTGGACATACTAGATCATTTCGTGGTGGTTTCTTTATCAGCCTCAGACAGTACATGTTTGGATTCTGTATGTGTAGTTGCAGGATGTATGGCAACATCAGGCGGTGGTGCGTTGGGAGTCAGATCAATGGAGTGCTTGTCCTGATAGTGTAGAGGAACCTCTAGGAGTGAGGAGAAAATGTCCTTGTATTCCTCCATGAATTTGTCCATTTCCTACAGCCGTATAGGGGAGCCCTGTTTTGAGGTTGTGGCCCCAATATTATTCTTTCCCTGTGAGTGAGTTGTAAGGATAATGAATTTCCTCGTTTGGGAAACAATCTTACTGCATTGTTTTGCAGTAGTCAAAGAGATGACAGGAGGCAGTACTACCTCTGGTATCCTGTACAAGTTATTTCCCAAAGTAATAATAACAGCATGAGGCCTAGACTCATACACAGCATGTCGCCTCCACAAGAATGGTTGGCCCAATAATACATCAGCTACATCAAGAGGAGCAACATCACATAATACCTCATCCGTGAATGGCTTGATACTGTGCGGAAGACGTCACTGCTGGCGGATGCGGAGATCTCTACCTAGATACGGATGTGGGTGTGCTATGGTCGGTAGGCAAAGCCACTTCACGACCTCTGCTGAAATGAGGTTCTTTTGGCTTCCACTATCGACGAGAAATTGCAGCGGAGAACCCTTTACCCACATCTGCGACTAGAAGAGACGCTCCCCCTCCTCTATATCCTATGGACCCTCCATCTGGCTCTTGGTGGTGGAAACAATGGCAATGGGATCCGCATCAATGATCTGCTTCCCTTTGTCGTTGCCTTTGTCTGGTTCTAAATCAGGATGAGAAAATGCATCTGATTCGGGTGCCTTTAGTTCGGCCACCAAAGACTGTTTGGCCCAGCACTCGTTTGTGTTGTGAGTGGGGTTGTTATGAAATTCACACCGCTTCCCTGTGTCCTTCTTTGGATTTTTGGTGTTGTTCTGAGTCGCATTGCTTTTGCCTCACCCCTTGTTCTTCGGTTCGGGGGCACCTTTCGGATTTGCAGATCCAAAGTCTCGCTTCTTCTACTTAAATTTCTGCTCGATCTTGGAAGCATAGCGATATGCCGTGCCAAGCGATGTAATGTCGAGGAAATCCATTTCCTTCTGAATGTGTTTGTGCAGACAGCCATGGTACTTGAGCACCAAATGTCTCTCTGAATCTTAAATACCCAACTTTGTGCACAGGGTATAGAACAGATTCGTCAGTTCGTGCACATCTTGATCCTTTTATTACCGCAGCGTGGTCCATTGGATGTATTTTTCCTCATAGCTCCCCAATGGGTAATGCTTTTCCTTGATGCCATCTCGAAACGAATTCCAAGTGGGTGTGGCTGAGAATAGAGAGGGTTCCCCTTCGCACTCTTCCTCACGATAGGTTTCCCACCAGTCTTTGACATGGTGGGCGGCTTTGAATAGAGCAGAAATAATATTTTCTCTGTCAGAGAAGTCATGGACCATAAAATACCCTTCCAGCAAATTTAAACATTTGTCTACGGCGTCTGCATCTATTTTTCCTTGAAATATAGGAATGTCAAAGTTTACCTGTACCTTGAAGCGAGTGATGCCTCCAAAGTGGCTGTTGGATGCAGATGCGCCATATGTGGGTAGTCGTTGAAGGATTTGAACAAAGTTATCCATCATCATGTTCCTTTGTTTCTCGAGGGCCTCCTCAAGCAGTATTTTGATAGGATCTCCTGCTCCCTCATCTTTCTTTTCTTCTGCCATGGGAGGTCATCGGGGTTTGCGAGGCTGATATTGCAAGGGTTTAACCAGATTGAGCCCTAACTCCTTATACCCTGACCGCGTTGGGGACATGCAAAGAAAAAAAAAGAAAGAGCAGACCCAATCTGATACCACTGATCTGGATTTATGCAGGAACGCAACAGAATACAGAAATTACCATAAACATAGAGATGTAGCGGAAATAATCTGTCATTTCACTAGTATCAAATAACAGAAATATGCTTATAGACATAATGGAAATACAATAGCTAGGGTGCTGGTAACGAATCTCTGAGAATATATGTGGTGGCTTCAGACCTCTAAACTGTGTTATGATGAGGCTCGAGGGCCTATTTATTATTGAGAAACAATGGAGAACTCTAAACGTCCAAAAACCAAACCCTAGGAGGTGAAGTGCCAAAACTATGGGCCCCGTTTGGGTAAGTTGGTGGCTCAACTTCCTAGGGACGTAACTTTGGCATACGATCTCCATTTGATTGGATCAATAGATCATTTGAAAAATCTATCCGACGACTACAACTTTCAGCTTGAATATCATTCTAGAACAGAATGATATTTTTTGGAGGTGCGATGCCCAGAAAACATTGTTTAGGGCCTCAAAACAGCTCCGGAAGTTCAGGACTCAAAAAACTCCTAAAAATAGTAAGTTTTGTTGCAACTTGAGAACTGAAAGAACTGATGATGGGGGTTCAAATGGAATAGGTGGGTGGCCACCAATATCCACCTGGATCATTAAGCCCCCAAAACGGCTCCGAGAGTGGAGGACCCGAAAACATGCTAAAAATAGTATGTTGTGCTGAATGTGAAAAGCTGAAAGAATTGATGGTGCTGGTCCAAATCGTATATGTGGGTGGCCATCGATATCCACCTGGATCATTCCTCCCTCCTTAGGAAGCAATGGTCCCCATTGCGTTGAGATCCTCCATGAGATGAGGCAAATTCTGCTGAGCTGAGTATTAGATGTGTTGAAGATGTCATGGACCTGCAGGTGGACATGCTGGATGTGTTTAGTAAATTTGGTTTCTTTATCAGCCTTAGATATTATATGTTTGGATTATGTATGTGTAGTTGCAGGATGTATGGAAACATCAAGTGGTGGTGCGTTGGGAGTCAGATCAATGGAGTGCTTGTCCTGACAGTGTAGAGGAACCTCTGGGAGTGAGGAGAAAATGTCCTCGTATTCCTCCATGAATTTTTCCATTTGCTGCAGCCGTACAGGGGAGCCCTCTTTCGAGGTTGTGGCCCCAATATTCTTCTTTCCCTGTGAGCGAGTTGTAAGGAAAATGAATTTCCTCGTTTGGGAAACAATCTTACTGTGTTGGTTTGCAGTAGTCAAAGAGATGACAGGAGGCAGTACTACCTCTGGTATCCTGTACAAGTTATTTCCCAAAGTAATAATAACAACACGAGGCCTAGAATCATACACAACATTTCACCTCCACAAGAATGGTTGGCCCAACAATACATCAACTACATCAAGAGGAGCAACATCACATAATACCTCATCCATGAATGGCTTGATACTATACGGAAGATGGCACTGCTGGCTGATGCGGAGATCTCTCCCTGGGTGAAGCCACCCGATGGTATACGGCTGTGGGTGTGCTATGGTCAGTAGGCCAAGCCGCTTCATGACCTCTGCTGAAATGAGGTGCTTTTGGTTTCCGCTATCGATGATAAATTGCAGCGGAGAACCCTTTACCTACATCTGCGACTAGAAAAGGCGCTCCCCCTCCTCTGGATCCTCTGGACCCTCCTTCTAGATCTTGGTGGTGGAAACAATGGCACTGGGATCCGCATGAATGATATGCTTCCCTTTGTCATTGCCTTTGTCTGGTTCTAACTTAGGATCAGAAAATGCATCTAATTCGGGTGCCTTTAGTTCGACCACCAAAGACTGTTTGGCCCGCCACTCGTTTGTGGTGTGAGTGGGGCTGTTATGAAATTCACACCACTTCCCTGTGTCCTTCTTTGGATTTTTGGTGTTTTTTTGAGTCGCATTGGTTCTGCATCGCCCCTTCTTCTTCGGTTCGGGGGCACCTTTCGGATTTGCAGATCCAAAGTCTCGCTTCTTCTGCTTAAATTTTTGTTCCATCTTGGCGGCATAGCGATATGCCGTGCCAAGTGATGTAATGTCGAGGAAATCCATTTCCTCCCGAATGTGTTTGTGTAGACATCCGCGGTACTTGAGCACCAAATGTCTCTCTGAATATTTAATACCCAACTTTGTGCGCAGTGTATGGAAAAGATTCATCAGTTTGTGCACATCTTGATCCTTTTGTTGCTGCAGCGTGGTCCATTGGATGTACTTGTCCTCATAGCTCCCCACGGGGTAATATTGTTCCTTGATGCCATCTCGAAATGAATTCCAAGTGTATATGGCCGAGAATAGAGAGGGTTCCCCTTCACCCTTTTTCATTGCCTTTGTCTAGTTCTAACTCAAGATCAGAAAATGCATCTGATTCGGGTGCCTTTAGTTCAGCCACCAAAGATTGTTTGGCCCAGCACTCATTTGTGCTGTGAGTGGGGCTATTATGAAATTCACACCACTTCCCTGTGTCCTTCTTTGTATTTGTGGTGTTTTTCTGAGTCGCATTACTTTTGCCTCGCCCTTTGTTCTTCGGTTCGGGGGCACCTTTCGGATTTGCAGATCCAAAGTCTCGCTTCTTTTCCTTAAATTTCTGCTCGAGCTTGGCAGCATAGAGATATGCCGTGCCAAGCGATGTAATTTCGAGGAACTCCATTTCCTCCAGAATGTGTTGGTGCAGACAGTCGTGGTACTTGAGCATCAAATGTCTCTCTGAATCTTTAATACCCAACTTTGTGCACAGGGTATAGAACAGATTCGTCAGTTCGTGCACATCTTGATCCTTTTATTGCCGCAGCGTGGTCCATTGGATGTATTTGTCCTCATAGCTCCCCATGGGGTAATATTGTTCCTTGATGCCATCTCGGAATGAATTCCAAGTGGGTGTGGCCGAGAATAGAGAGGGTTCCCCTTCGCCCTCTTGCTCATGGTACGTTTCCCACCAGTCTTTGACATGGTCAGTGGCTTTGAGGAGTGTAGAAATAATCTATTCTCGGTCAGAGAAGTCATGGACCGAGAAATACCCTTCCAGCAAATTTAACCATCTATCTACAGTGTTTGCATCTATTTTTCCTTCAAATATAGGAATGTCAAAGTTTACATGTACCTTGAAGGGAGTGACGCCTCCAAAGTGGCTGTTGGATGCAGATGCGCCATATGTGGGTAGTCGTTGAAGGATTTGAGAAAAGTTATCCATCATCACGTTCCTTTGTTTCTCGAGGGCCTCCTCAGGAAGTATTTTGATAGGATCTCCTGCTCCCTCGTCTTTCTTTTCTTCCGCCATGGGAGGTCGTCGGGGTTTGCGAGGTTGATCTTGCAAGGGTTTAACCAGATTGAGCCCTAACTCCTTATACCCTGACCGCGTTGCGGACATGCAAATAAAAACAAAGAAAGAGCAGACCTGCTCTGATACCATTGATCTGGATTTATACAGGAACGCAACAGAATACAGAAATAACCATAAACATAGAGATGCAGCGGAAATAATGCGTCATTTCACTAGTATCAAATAACAGAAATATGCTTATAGACATAATGGAAATACAATAGCTAGGGTGCTGGTAGCGAATCTCTGAGAAGATATGTTGTGGCTTCAGACCTCTGAACTGTGTTACGATGAGGCTCGATGGCCTCTTTATTATTTAGAAACAATGGAGAACTCTAAACGTCCAAAAACCAAACCCTAGGAGATGAAGCGCCAAAACTATGGGCCCCGTTTGGGTAAGTTGGTGGTTCAACTTCCTAGGGACGTAACTTTGGCATACGATCTCCATTTGATGCGATCAATAGCTCATTTGAAAAAACTATCCGAGGAATAGAACTTTCAACATGAATATCATTCCAGAACAAAATGATATTCGTTGGAGGCGCGATGCCCAAAAAACATCGTTTGGGCCTCAAAATGGCTCCGGAAGTTCAGGCCCCAAAAAACTGCTAAAATAGTAAGTTTTGTTGCAACTTGAAAATGAAAGAACTGATGATGGGGGTTCAAATGGAATAGGTGGGTGGCCACCAATATCCACCCGGATCATTAAGCCCCCAAAACGACTCCGAGAGTGGAGGACCCAAAAACCTGCTAAAAATAGTATGTTGTGCTGAATGTGAAAAGCTACAAGAATTGATGGTGTTGGTCCAAATGGTATATGTGGGTGACCACCGATATCCACCTGGATCATTCCTCCTTCCTTAGGGAGCAATGGTCCCCATTGCGTTGAGATCCTCCATGAGATGAGGCAAATTCTGCTGAACTGAGTATTAGATGTGTTGAATATGTCATGGACCTGCGGGTGGACATGCTGGATGCGTTTAGTAAATTTGGTTTCTTTATCAGCCTCAGACGGTACATGTTTTGATTCTGTATGTGTAGTTGCAGGATGTATGGAAACATCAGGCGGTGGTGCATTGGGAGTCAGATCAATGGAGTGCTTGTCCTGACAGTGTAGAGGAACCTCTGGGAATGAGGAGAAAATGTCCTCGTATTCCTCCATGAATTTTTCCATTTGCTGCAGCCGTACAGGGGAGCCCTGTTTCAAGGTTTTTGCCCCAATATTCTTCTTTCCCTATGAGCGAGTTGTAAGGAAAATGAATTTCCTCGTTTGGGAAACAATCTTATTGCGTTGTTTTGCAGTAGTCAAAGAGATGACAGGAGGCAGTACTACCTCTGGTATCCTGTACAAGTTATTTCCCAAAGTAATAATAACAGCACGAGGTCTAGACTCATACATAGCTTGTCACCTCCACAAGAATGGTTGGCCCAATAATACATCAGCTACATCAAGAGGAGCAACATCACATAATACCTCATCCGTGAATGGCTTGATACTGTACGGAAGACGACACTGCTGGCGGATACAGAGATCTCTCCCTGGGTGAAGCCACCCGATGGTATACGGCTATGGGTGTGCTATGGTCGGTAGGCTAAGCCGCTTCATTACCTCTACATAAATGAGGTTCTTTTGGCTTCCGCTATCAACGAGAAATTGCAGTGGAGAACCCTTTACCCACATCTACGACTGGAAGAGGTGCTCCCCCTCCTTTGGATCCTCTGGACCCTCCTTTTGGATCTTGGTGGTGGAAAAAATGGCCTTGGGATCCGCAGCACTTATCTACTTCCCTTTGTCGTTGCCTTTGTCTGGTTCTAACTCAGGATCAGAAAATGCATCTTATTCGGGTGCCTTTAGTTCAGCCACCAAAGAATGTTTGGCCCGACACTCGTTTTTGCTATGAGTGGGGCTGTTATGAAATTCACACCACTTCCCTCTGTCCTTCTTTGGATTTGCGGTGTTGTTCTGAGTCTCATTGCTTTTGCCTCGCCCCTTGTTCTTCGGTTCAGGGGTACCTTTCGGATTTGCAGATCCAAAGTCTCGCTTCTTCTGCTTAAATTTCTGCTCCATCCTGGGGGCATAGCGATATGCCGTGCCAAGCGATGTAACGTCGAGGAACTCCATTTCCTCCTGAATGTGTTTGTGCAGACAGTCGCGGTACTTAAGCACCAAATGTCTCTATGAATATTTAATACCCAACTTTGTGCGCAGGGTATGGAACAGATTCGTAAGTTCGTGCACATCTTGATCCTTTTGTTGCTGCAGCGTGGTCCATTGGATGTATTTGTCCTCATAGCTCCCCACGGGGTAATATTGTTCCTTGATGTCGTCTCGGAATGAATTCCAAGTGGGTGTGGCTGAGAATAGAGAGGGTTCCCCTTCGCCATCTTGCTCACGGTAGGTTTCCCACCAGTCTTTGACATGGGGGGCGGATTTGAGGAGTGCAAAAATAATCTTTTCTCAATCAGAGAAGTCATGGACCGAGAAATACCCTTCCACCAAATTTAACCATCTATCTACGGTGTCTGCATCTATTTTTCCTTCAAATATATGAATGTCAAATTTTACTTGTACCTTGAAGGGAGTGACGCCTCCAAAGTGGCTGTTGGATGCAGATGCGCCATATGTGGGTAGTCGTTGAAGGATTTGGGCAAAGTTATCCATCATCATGTTCCTTTGTTTCTCGAGGGCCTCCTCAAGTAGTATTTTGATAGGATCTCCTGCTCCCTCGTCTTTATTTTCTTCCGCCATGGGAGGTCGTCGGGGTTTGCGAGGCTGATCTTGCAAGGGTTCAACCAGATTGAGCCCTAACTCCTTATACCGTGACCGCGTTGGGGACATGCAAAGAAAACCAAAGAAAGAGCAGACCCGCTCTGATACCACTGATCCAGATTTATGCAGGAACGCAACAGAATACAGAAATAACCATAAACATAGAGATGCAATGGAAATAATTCGTCATTTCATTAATATCAAATAACAGAAATATGCTTACAGACATAATGGAAATACAATAGCTAGGCTGCTGGTAGCGAATCTCTGAGAAGAGATGTGGTGGCTACAGACCTCTGAACTGTGTTACTATGAGGCTCGAGGGCCTATTTATTATTGAGAAACAATGGAGAACTCTAAACGTCCAAAAACCAAACCCTAGGAGATGAAGCGCCAAAACTATGGGCCCCGTTTAGGTAAGTTGGTGGTTCAACTTCCTAGGGACGTAACTTTGGCATACGATCTCCGTTTGATGCGATAAATAGCTCGTTTGAAATATCTATCCAAGGACTACAACTTTCAACATGAATATCATTCCAGAATGGAATGATAGTCATTGGAGGCGTGATGCCCAAAAAACGTCATTTAGGGCCTCAAAACGGCTTCGGAAGTTCAGGACCCAAAAAACTGCTAAAAATAGTAAGTTTTGTTGCAACTTGAAAAATGAAAGAACTGATGATGGGGGTTCAAATGGAATAGGTGGGTGGCCACCAATATCCACCTGGATCATTAAGCCCCCAAAACGGCTCCGAGAGTGGAGGACCCGAAAACCTACTAAAAATAGTAAGTTGTGCTGAATGTGAAAAGCTGGAAGAATTGATGGTGCTGGTCCAAATGGTATAGGTGGGTGGCCACTGATATCCACCTGGATCATTGGGCATAACTCTTTCTTGAAGAATCCAAATTGTGTCAGACCTATGGCATTGGAAAGAAGACTCAGAGGAATACTACAGGACCGAAAATCAGATATTGAGGATTTGAAATAACATAGATACACTAGATTCAACATCGAGCTCCTAGAAGGTAAGAAAAAGATAGATCATTTGTTGTCAAGGGTGGTAAAGGACCAGACTTTCTACCTCAACAATGAAAAGAAAGGTGCAACAGAGGGTAGCATGACAAGAGAAGCAACTAAGGTGCGTAGAAACAACAATAATTTCAACATATGAGTCTTCAAGTGGGAAGCACTGCATACAATCATTGTAAAGGTATCATTGTACTTAGTCATTGCAAATACATTATTGTACAAACTGTACTAGTATCTATCTTCCAAGGGTTGAAGAGGTAGTGTTGGGAGGTCTAGGATCTCATTAGGTGGTTGTGTCAAAGTTGGGGTTATGGTCTAGTATATTGGGTGTTGGGGCATCCGTTCAGTTGACTACTGAAGAATCTCGAGTGTTGGAGCGTCCATCTAGTGGGAGCTGGAGAAGAATGCTTTTCTAGATTCTAGGAAGCTGGAGCTTTATTTTCAATTGGAGTTGTATATTAAATAATTATTAGAAAAGCATTAGGTGGTTTTTGTCCCGGAGTGGGTTTCCACCTTAAAAATTGTGGGCATTTGTTTTCCTCTTGTTTGCTGCTATCATTGTACAAAAGCTGATAATAATTGAAGATTAAATAATTCTCTAATTGAAAGGAATACTGATTCCCCCCCCCCCCTCTCATTATTTCCAACAATTTCTCCTAAAACATGCAACACATAAAATAGGGAGAAGCATACCCCCAATGGGAACCTCCAACTCTTGTCCCACTCTCCAAACAAAGCTTCCCATGAACATATGAATATCAGCAATATATGGAAGCAAAAACCAATGAAATTTTTTTTCCATATGACAACCGGAAAGTGGATCATAGTTCCACACATGGAACCAGCGCAGTGCATCCCCTGCCTGCCTTAAATCAAAGAATAACATGTGATTTTCTAGCCACTTGTTTTCTGCCACAATCATCCTATAAGATAGGATCATGAATGTAAAATGTGGTGTAAATGGTGGACACCAAGAATCATGTGGCTTCCCCTACAAACCACCAATAGGATAGCCAACCTCAATGCTACATTTGGCCTCAAGTACATCATAATATAATGTATAAGAAGGAATGTCCCTCCTTAATACAACATGTTGCTCATATAAAGTAAAGAAGAACAAATCATAATGCAAATGTGTACCTTCTCTACCATGTACTTTGGTCCTTGAGCTGAAATGGCTCAACTAAAAATTCTCCCTCACCCCAAATGAGCAGGGAAGTGCTATGATATCCTCTCTATCACCATCTGGGCTATGCATCTCACCAAATGCCGATATATATCCTGCTGGATTCCCTCCCAAGTGAACTCCTCCATCGAAAAATAAAATGCGTCATGTTAGCCACCTATAAAATTTGTTATAGCAAAAGGTGGCTAAGACTTTTTGAGCCTTCAAGGAACAAATTTCATTGCTAAAAATTGGTTGCTCTTGAAGACTCTTGAAGGCCTCATGCCTATCCTCTGTCCGCACTGCTGTTCCCATTTTTACACTTAGAAATCCTGTTGATTCCCAAGAAAGAGTATTACTGCAAGACCCTTTTCCCCCTTTTCCCCTTTTCCAAAGCTAACCTCATTTTCTATCCCTCTATTTCCCACGAAAATCGCTCATTTTCATGTTTTTCCCATTCCCCCTTCATCAAAATTCCTTTTATAAGGTTTAAAGGCTCCTTCTTTGCCTAATCCGAACCTCTCTAACCCTTTGAAAATCATTGAAAAACTATAAAAACCCAAATTTTGGGCATATATGGGTCCTAGCCCTTTTTCCCATTGACCCTCGGTCACATTATTTCCCATGCGCCCACGGCCCCGCAATCCGACGCCAAGCCATTTTTCGTATTAATTATTTCCGCCAAAAGTTTAAAACCTTTGGTTATATATTAAAACTCATCAGTCTTATTATATCATAATTTTTCTGCCGGTCCGAAATTCAAATCAATCTCCACCTTCGATCTGATCCGCAGATCGACGGTGCGGAGCCTGTCCCCCCGGTGGTCCCTGCCATCCACTAACCCATTCCAAAAACCACGCAGTATTCATCGCACCGCCTTTGGGCGACGACAGTTTTTTCCCGATCGCCAGCGATTCCACTCATCGGTTGACGCGTGGCCTGGGAAATGTTCATAAAACTGCCGTCCATCACGTGTTAACGTTTGGACGTGGACCCAGCGTGATATCGCTGTACACTGTCCAATTTTGGGCGGGCCATCCAATGGTTATCGCTCACCGAAGTTGCCCAACAGTTAACCGGGCTACGA
Source organism: Pinus albicaulis (assembly GCA_034641835.2). NCBI lineage: Eukaryota > Viridiplantae > Streptophyta > Pinopsida > Pinales > Pinaceae > Pinus > Pinus albicaulis. The sequence goes on from CM076584.1 coordinate 1,426,077,757, forward strand.
TGCGACATCCAATTAATTTCCGTCATCGATCTGATCTGCAGATCGACGGCCCATATTCCATTGCCCTGATTCATCGCCCGGTCAACATTTCTCGTTTTGAATTTCCATTTTCCGCTCCCGAACGTCAATCTCTGCGTGATCGACGACTCTGATTTAAACAAATCTTCTGCCTTCTCTATCACTTATCTCGATAAATCCTGACCGTTGGATGATTCTATCCAATGGCCACGCTTCCCCCACACATCCTCCACAGCAATAAACCTATATATGCAGGATTTTTTTTAATATTTGTTTGTATTTTGCAGGGTTTAAATTGTTTTCTCGCCATTTTTGAAGAAAATTCAAAGGCAGAGGATGACGATCTTCCCGCTTTCGATTCACTAAAGAAAATCATCGCAGGGTTTAGACTTTACGTTTTATCAATGATTCGAAAGGCATTGATGCCATTCGACCCCTGCGCAGCCCTGCACACCAATAGAAAAACATGAATCAAGCAAGTGAAAGAGTATCAGTGCAGAAAACCAGAAATATTCTAGAATAGAGGATTGAAGACAACTATTGTGGGCATTACGTCTAAGATGCTTATCAAAAGCCTAATCCCCGATTTAAAACATAGTTTAGAGAATATCTTAAGGGTTTTATCAATAGGAGTGCTTCCACCACCACATCTGAGGAAAATTGATCCCTCTAGCTACCACGATGCCACCTGTGCCTCAAAGCATTCAATTAGAGGTTGAAGTTATTGATCAGGATCAGATATTTGTCTCAAAACGCAGCCAAAGAGGAAACTCTGTAAAGGAAATTAATTAAAAACTTCTGCAGAGTTACTTTGACGCCACACAGAGCCTCCAAGGTCAACAAAAGCTCCCACCGAGCTTAAACTTTATGTAAAACATTTAATACAAAGTGCACCCATGTAAGTTTCTTCATTGAGCCCCTCAAAGGCCCAGAAGCCATTAAATCTATATTAATTGTAATTGGAGATCTTTTATCAGATCTCACCTCCTCATTCTTCTATATATACTTCTGCAAAAGATGAGTGAGGGGTTGGTTGAAGAAATTTGATATACACTTGAGCTTAATTTTCTGATTGTAAATAGTGTTCACTGGCTCTAGGAGCTCTGCTTGTGATAGATAGGTTAGGCTGAGGTGTGTAGATGGTTGCTAAACTAAAGCACTGGACTTAAAGATGTAACCTATTTGGAGCTTCAATACAAGTTGATTTATGGGATCCTGGTCTATGTTGACGGTGATGTTTCTCTAATTGTAACTTGTTATTTTGTTTCTGTTTTCACTTTGTTTCATATTCTCTTATAAAGAACAACATGCATAGAGTTAGGACCTACTATACAACAGTAACCTTCTCTGACTGAAAATCTTTATATATATGTTTTCTTCCAGTTTGTGTTATTTAGGAATGATTTAATTCAATTTAAGCATAGGAATGCTGGCATTCCCTCATCTTATTGCCTTAGCTGAATGTTATTCTTAAATGTTATTTTTAGTATATGTTTTGTGAAGATGAACTGAGGAAGATATGGTGAGTCCCGGTCCCATTTTTATCCCCACAACTGTTTGAATGTTTCCCTTCGAATGTGTTAAAAGATGGCTAGTTTAAAAGTACTTACCAGATCTTACGCCATTATGTGTTATCTTTGTGTTTGTCTTGAAAGTAACCAAGTAAAGCAGAGCTAGGAGAGGATTTGTGGTGAGCCCGGCCTGCTAGTTTCTTCTCCAAAAGTTGCCTTCAAGTTTCCCTTTGTTTTAAAGTGTTTTCTATTGAAAGTGTATCAAAGGCTGGCTAGTTTAAAAGTACTTACCAGATCCTAGTTTTCTTTTATGTTTTTCTTGAGTCTATGTCAAAGGATGGCCAGTTTAGAAGTACTTGCCAGATCCTGGGCTGCTCCTTGTTCTGCATCTGTTTATTTCTCCTTCTTATTGTATCATTTCATTCCATAAATCAAACTTTAAAGAGATCCTTAGACATAGATGACTTTCCCCATGGAACACTCTTGCCTCTTGCTATCCCAATTAAACCCTATTATGACTCCATAGCCCAATGGACTAAAACCTGCACTTATCTATCTTTTTGGCCGAAGCTTACTCTCATTACTTGCAACTTCTCACCTTTGAAACTCTTTGCATTTATGACTTTCCACTTCAAATAGTAATCATGCTCAACCATCCAAAAACAAACAAAACCCCTGGCCTTCATAACTAGCCTAATATCATAACCCAAAACTTCAAAGAAAAATCCATATTTGCGCTTATTGGAGAGATCCCTCTCCGGATTCAGGAGGGCTAGATCCTAGAATCCCAAAGTTGTTTGAAACGATGTTGCTTCTGCAGTTTTAGTCTCACCAATCTGCTAAAATTACGGATTCCTAACATTTCTGGCAACTTCGTTGGGGACTTCAGTTTAATTTTTCACCTTAGGTTCCCTTAAACACTTCATAAAACTTGTGAGTAAAAAGCAGCCTTTTCAAGCACTACCAAAGAACATTAATCATGATAAAACTTGTTTGAATCAGTGGAAAACTAGGTAAACCCTAGGATTCTCTTAAGACTTTATCTAACCTTGAAATATCAGCTAGCTTAGCCATAAGAATAGACTATCTTTGTCTCATAACCGTAGCTAAGTTTGAAACAGAGTTAGGATATTCTTAAAAACCATACAACTAAAAAATAACTCAGAAAACACCAAAAATATTTCAGATCGGTATCCAATAAACATGGTGGTGGACCATAAAACCTTTTACCTCTGAAAAGAGCTAAAAAATTCCACTTGGCGACTCCACAATCCTTAACAGACCTTAAGACTCCACTGGGAAGAACCCTTACTATTATAATATCATTCAAACTCAGTTAGAGGACTGTAGGATTAAAAATTTTATAAACAGATTAGTTGACCTTTTAAATATTTTCATATCTGGTTAAACTATTTTTGTTTAAGTTGGGTCTGAAAAACACAGCATAGTGGCTCCTAGAAATATTCATACCAGAGCCTACCCAGACCCTGATCCACCTGAAATAGTAGATAATCTAGAAAGTATCCTTAGGAAGTCTCCTAAGATTAAAATTATCAACCGTTTTCAGATCACCCTTTAGAGCTAATTCAATTCCTGAAAATCTTGCAGCTCCACTAGAAACACATGGTGGTGGACCATAAAACCTTTTACCTCCAAAAAAGCTAAAAAATTCCACCTAGCGACTGCTCACTCTGAAACTCCCAGAAGACCAAATGAATCCACTGGTAGAAGACTCTGAACTGATTGACCAGACACAGTGACCTCTTTATTGATTTAAAAATATGATGCCAATAATACAACAAAGATATGCCCCAATGAGTAGAGATCATATCCCTGGGTTTCCACATAAGATGCCCCAGGTGAATTGGGATGACAACCTGCCTGTTTTTCAAGGTGAAAAGTTTGATGACCCTCTATTACATCTCATCAAATTTCATATACATGTATGGAGGTTGAAAGTTGAATGGCATGAAGACTGCCTAATGAAAATTTGCATGTTAAAATTAGAAGGAAAAGCTAGGGATTGGTACGAATACTTAAGATCTAATAGTTTGTTTTCTTTAAGAGACCTTGAATATGTGTTCTATGAGAACTATAAATAAAACACTACATCATTATCTGTGGGTGAAACATATTATGATCCATCACAAAACATCACCCAACACATTATAGATAATGAGGAAGCTTTGGAAGAGATGCATCCTAAAGATCTTTTAACAGCCATTCATGATTTTAATCTCCTATTGAAAAATTTTAAGAACATAGATGAATCAATTGAGGAAGAGATGATCCAAGAAATAAACAATATCCCTCAAGATATCCATGGAAACTCAGATATTGATTCATCATCCCTTATAGGTGAGGCTCAAGAAGAAATTCAGCCTCAAAATCAGTCTTCACAAGAGACAGAGAACTGTTGTACTTCTGTTCAAAGGGACATGGAAACATCTTCTCCTTTGACAGATAAGGAAATAGATCAGACTATTTATAAATAGTCAGTCTCTAAAATTTTTTGCAAAACAAACACTCTTTCCCATTCAAATAGACAACTTTGTTGTACAAAATTAGAAATTTCTTTTGTGGATCAGAATGAAGAAGGACCTACTGATATCCCAATATGTTTTATTGATGAAAATGTTTATTCTAATAAATTTTCAAACTTCAACCAGTCTTATGATGATGATGATTTCCAAGTAGAAACTAATCACGTAGGGAAACCAGCATTTGATTGGTGTTATGAGTTTCACCATCATCAGCTTGAAAGGCACAATCATCCTTTTCGATCCATCATAAAAAGATTTCACTTAATTAGGAATCAGCAGCCTTTCAACTTAGAAGGTGAAGAGAAGAGTAGTGAAGAAATTTTTGAGCAAGAGGAAACAATTGAATGCACCCCCACTCAAGAATATAATAACCTCTTCACAGAGTTCAGCCCACTGAATCCAAGCATACCAGGGTTACAAGAGGACAACACTGCCAAATATGATGAGTCCTCCAGTTCAGATGATGACGAAGGAGAGGGAGAGAAACAGACAGAAGACTATCCTACTGTGGATATGCCCTCTTTTCAAGAAGAAACTTCTGATATCATTGATATCAATATGCCATTTAAAGAACCTGAATGTATATTAGAACCAAGCATAAATTTAGAGAAAGAAAATATTTCACTGTTTGCTATTGTGCAAGTTAAAGATGACGATACTTCCAAGCTACATACTGAAGAGATAGTCCTCAAATTTGAAGTCTTGGAAGCAAACAATCTACCAGACATGGAGGGCCAAAAAGAAGAAAATCTTCATATTTTCTTTGTTGATCCTATGGAAGAGTGTGTGGAATTCTCAACTGGCTCAAATTATCAAGCAGTGATCCTTTGCAAGAGCCAGGGACATGAAAAATTTTCAACTTCTATGATAGCCTTGATATTGAAGGTTAATCTTCAATATTTTCTATGGATACCTCTGACAAGAAGCCAGAGTTTCTACTTCTTCTTGACATTACTTAGCTGGCTGCATTGGCATTTTCGTATCATATGATAAATGTAAGTACTCCATGTTTAGAATAGGTTAGATAGGAATGTCAATAAAGCTCAGTTCTGAGCATGTATATTAGTTGTTGTTTTCTGCTTTGAAGAAAAATCAAAGATTCAAAAATACAAAAACAAAGAAAAGAAAGAAAAGAGGGCAGATTGTCAAAATAAGAAAGGTATAGCCCCATACCAAAAAAGAGAAACACCTTCTGAAAGTGTGAAAGCTTAAATGCCACTCCTACAAAACACACTTCTAGTTAGTCAAACAGCCTAATCTTGACTAATTAGTTTTAAATTTTTCTGTTGATTGGATAGTGAATTTGATTTGCCAAATTGTTTAATCTTGGCTTATCAGTAGATATATTAGGTTAGAAATTAAAGGTTCAAACATGCTAAAAATCTGAACCTAAGTTTCCAAAGAGAGATGACTCAAATCTGTTTTATGTTCTAAGTCAAAAAAGAAGTAAATCTGGCTCTAATTAGCTCAAAATCTAAACCATAAAACAAGGAAGAGGCAGCTCAAACATGAGCCAAAACAGAGTTGTAAAAAGAGAAGACAGTACTTTGGAATTTTAGATCTTAAGCCTTCCATTTTGATTTAATTTTTTGTAAAATAAATGTCTATGTGCAGCTTGTTTTTATGCCATAGATCATAGCAAGTCAAACAGCTCAATCTTGACTTGACTGTTTTTGAAATTTATGTTTTAGAATTTAGAGAATAAAAATCTGTTGGAAAGTTTAATCCCAACAGATAGTAGAATAGGTAGAGAAGCATCTGAACTCAACTATTTAAGCTGAGTTCAGGGAGAAATAAGGAGTAGAATTAGATTAGTTTTATGCTTTCAAAAAAATAAAATGTTTTAAAAGAGTTTGCAAATCCAAGTGCACTCTAATGAAGAAAAAATGTTAGATCAGTAGGATTGGGTAGGTAGAAAGTTTGTATTGATGAAGATCCATTGTTTTTATGGTTGCTAATATGTTTTCAGAGCACATCATCCATAGAAATAAAGTAGCCCAATGGATCAGGCACAGGTCAGCCTCCCAGAGAGCATAATGGATGTGGCACAGGTTAGCATCCCAGAGAATGCAAGTCTGAATTTCTTGATGCGTTCAAGAAGGCACCATCCCCAAGTGGAGCCACTGTTAGCCACCTATAAAAAAATTTATAGTAAAAGGTGGCTAAGACTTTTTGAGACTTCAAGGAACAAATTTCATTGCTAAAAATTTTTAGCTCTTGAAGACTCTTGAAGGCCTCATGCCTATCCTCTGTTTGAACTTCACTGTTTTTCCCATTTTTACACTTAGCGATCCTGTTGATTCCCAAGAAATAATACTGCTGCAAGACCCTTTTCCCCCTTTTTCCCCTTTTCCAAAGCTAACCTCATTTTCTATCCCTCTATTTCCCACAAAAATCCCTCATTTTCATGTTTTTCCCATTCCCCCTTCATCAAAATCCATTTTATAAGGTTTAAAGGCTCCTTCTTTGCCTTATCCGAACCTCTCTAACCCTTTGAAAATCATTGAAAAAATATAAAAACCCACAATTTGGGAATATATGGGTCCTAGCCCTTTTTCCCATTGACCCTTGGTCACATTATTTCCCATGCACCCATGGCCCCGCAATCGGGTGCCAAGCCATTTTTCGTATTAATTATTTCCACCCAAAGTTTAAAACCTCTGGTTATATATTAAAAATCGTTGGTTTTATTATATCATAATTTTTCCACCAGTCCAAAATTCAAATCAATCTCCACCATTGATCTGATCCGGAGATTGACGGTGCGTAGCCTGTCCCCCCAGTGGTCCCTGCCATCCACTGACCCATTCCAAAAACCGCGCGGTATTCATCGCACCGCGTTTGGGCGACGATAGTTTTTTCCCGATCGCCAGCGATTCCACTCATCGGTTGACGTGTGGCCTGGGAACTATTCATAAAACTGTCGTCCATCGCGTGTTAACGTTCAGACGTGGACCCTGCACAATATCGTTGTACACCATCCGATTTGGGGCGAGCCATCCTACGACTATTCCTCACCAAAGTTTCCCGACATGTAACCAGGCTACGACGCGACATCCAATTAATTTTTGCCATCGATCTGATCTGCAGATAGACGGCCCATATTCCATCGCCTTGGTTCATCACCTGGTCAACATTTCTCATTTTGACTTTCCATTTTCCGCTCCCGACCGTCGATCTCTGCATGATCGAAGACTTTGATTTAAACAAATCTTCCGCCTTCTCTATCACTTCTCCCGATCAATCCTGACCATTGGATGATTCCATCCAATGGCCATGCTTCCCCCACACGTCCTCCACAACAATAAACCTATATATGCATGATTTTTTAATATTTTTTTGTATTTTGTAGGGTTTAAATGGTTTTCTCGCCATTTTTGAAGAAAATTCGAAGGCAGAGGATGACGATCTTCCTGCCTTCGATTCACTAAAGAAAACAATCGCAAGGTTTAGAATTTACGTTTTATCAATGATTCGCAAGGCATTGATGCCATTCGACCCCTACGCAGCCCTGCACACCAGCAGAAAAACATGAATCAAGAAAGTGAAAGAGTATCAGTGCAGAAAACCAGAAATATGCCAGAATAGAGGATTGAAGACAGCTATTGTGGGGATTACGTCTAAGATGCTTATCAAAAGCCTAATGCCCAATTTAAAACACAATTTTATCAACAGGAGCGCTTCCACCACTACATCTGAGGCAAATTTATCCCTCTAGCTAGCACGATGCGACCTGTGCCTCAAAGTATTCAATCAGAGGATGAATTTATTGATCAGGATCAGATATTTGTCTCAAAACGCGGCCAAAGAGGAAACTATGTTAAGGAAATTAATGACAAACATCTACAGAGTTACTTCGACGCCACACAGAGCCTCCAAGGTCAACAAAATCTCCCACCGAGCTTAAACTTTATGTAAAACATTTAATAGAAAGTGCACCCATGTAAGTTTCTTCATTGAGCCCCTCAAAGGCCCAGAAGCCATTAAATCTGTATTAATTGTAATTAGAGATCTTTTATTAGATCTGACCTCCTCATTCTTCTATATATACTTCTGCAGAAGATGAGCGAGGGGTTGGTTGCAGAACTTTGATATACACTTGAGCTTGATTTTCTGATTGTAAATAGTGTTCACTGGCTCTTGAAGCTCTGATTGTGATAGATAGGTTAGGCTGAGATGTGTAGATGGTTGCTAAACTAAATCACTAGACTTAAAGATGTAACTGGTTTGGAGCATCAATACAAGCTGATTTATGGGATCCTGGTCTATGTTGACGGTGATGTTTCTCTAATTGTAACTTGTTATTTTGTTTCTGTTTTCACCGTGTTTCATATTCTCTTATAAAGAAAAACATGCATAAATTTAGGACCTACTGTACAACAGTAACCTTCTCTGACTGAAAATCTTTATATATATGTTTTCTTCCAATCTGTGTTATTTTGGAATGATTTAATTCAATTTAAGCATAGAAATGTTGGCGTTCCATCATCTTATTTCCTTAGCTGAATGTTATTCTTAAATGTTATTTTCAGTATATGTTTTGTGAAGATGAACTGAGGAAGATATGGTGAGCCCTGGTCCCAGTTTTATCCCCACAACTGTCTGAATGCTTCCCTTGGAATGTGTTAAAAGATGGCTAGTTTAAAAGTACTTCCCAGATCTTAGACCATTCTATGTTATCTTTGTGTTTGTCTTGAAAGTAACCAAGTAAAGCAGAGCTAGGAGAGGATTTGTGGTGAGCCCGACCCGCTAGTTTCTTCTCCGAAAGTTGCCTTCAAGTTTCCCTTTGTTTTAAAGTGTTTTCTATTGAAAGTGTATCAAAGGCTGGCTAGTTTAAAAGTACTTACCAGATCCTAGTTCGCTTTTATGTTTTTCTTGAGTCTGTGTCAAAGGCTGGCTAGTTTAGAAGTACTTACCAGATCCTGGGCTGCTGCTTGTTCTGCATCTATTTATTTCTCCTTCTTATTGTATCATTTCATTCCATAAATCAAACTTTAAAGAGATCCTTAGACATAGATGACTTGCCCCATGGACCATTCTTACCTCTTGCTGTCCCAATTAAACCCTATTATGACTCCATAGCCCAATGGACTAAAACCTGCAATTATCTATCTTTTGGTCGAAGCTTACTCTCATTACTTGAAACTTCTCACCTTTGAAACTCTTTGCATTTAGGACATTCCACTTCAAACAGTAATCATGCTTAACCATCCAAAAACAAAAAAAAACCCTTGGCCTTCATAACTAGCCTAATATCATAACCCCAAACTTCAAAGACAAATCCATCTTTGCACTTATTGGAGAGATCCCTCTCCGGATTCAGGAGGGCTAGATCCTAGAATCCCAAAGTTGGTCGAAATGATGTTGCTTCTACAGTTTTAGTCTCACCAATCTGCTAAAATTACAGATTCCTAACATTTCTGGCGACTCAGCTGGGGACTTCAGTTGAATTTTTCACCTTAGGTTCCCTTAAACACTTCATAAAACTTGTGAGTAAAAAGAAGCCTTTTCAAGCACTACCAAAGAATAGTAATCATGATAAAACTTGTTTGAATCAGTGATAAACTAGGTAAACCTTAGTATTCTCTTAAGACTTTATCTAACCTTGAAAGATCAGCTAGCTTAGCCATAAGAATAGACTATATTTGTCTCATAACCGTAGCTATGTTTGAAACAGAGTTAGGATATTCTTAAAAACCATACAACTGAAAAATAACTCAGAAAACACAAAAAATATTTCAGATCGATATCCAATAAACATGGTGGTGGACAATAAAACCTTTTACCTCTGAAAAGAGCTAAAAAATTCCACTTGGCGACTCCACAATCCTTAACAGACCTTAAGACTCCACTGGGAAGAACCCTTACTATTATAATAGCATTAAAACTCAGTTAGAGGACTGTAGGATTAAAATTTGTATAAATAGATTAGTTGACCTTTTAAAGATTGTCATATCTGGTTAAAATATTTTTGTTTAAGTTGGGTCTAAAAAACACAGCATAGTGGCTCCTAGAAAGATTCATACTAGAGCCTACCCAGACCCTGATCCACCTGAAATAGTAGATAATCTAGAAAGTATCCTTAGGAAGTCTCCTAAGATTAAAATTATCAATTGCTTTCAGATCACCCTTGAGAGCCAATTCAGTTCCTGAATATCTTGCAACTCCACTTGAAACACATGGTGGTGGACCATAAAGCCTTTTACCTCCAAAAAAGCTAAAAACTTCCATCTGGCAACTCCACACTCTGAAACTCCTAGAAGACCAAATGACTCCACTGGTAGAAGACTCTAAACTGATTGACCAGACACAGTGACCTCTTTATTGATTTACAAATATGATGCCAAGAATACAATGAAGATATGCCCCAATGAGTAGATATCATATCCCTGGGTTTCCACATAAGATGCCCCAGGTGAATTGGGATGACAACTTGCCTGTTTTTCAAGGTGAAAAGTTTTATGACCCTCTATTACATCTCATCAAATTTCATATACATGTATGGAGGTTGAAATTTGAATGGCATGAATACTGCCTAATGAAAGTGTTCATGTTAACATTGGAAGGAAAAGCTAGGGATTGGTATGAATACTTAAGATCTAATAGTTTGTTTTTCTTAAGAGACCTTGAATATGTGTTCTATGAGAACTATAAAGAAAACACTACATCATTATCTGTGGGTGCAACATATTATGATCCATCACAAAACATCACCCAACACATTATAGATAGTGAGGAAGCTTTGGAAGAGATGCATCCTGAAGATCTTTTAACAGCCATTCATGAGTTTAATCTCCTATTGAAAAATTTTAAGAACATAGATGAATCAATTGAGGAAGAGATGATCCAAGAAATAAACAACATCCCTCAAGATATCCCTGGAAAATCAGATATTGATTCATCATCCCTTATAGCTGAGGCCCAAGAAGACATTCAGCCTCAAAATCAGTCTTCACAATAGACAGAGAACTTATGTACTTCTATTCAAAGGGACATGGAAACATCTTCCCCTTTGAGAGAGAAGGAAATAGATCAGACTCTCTATAAACAGTCAGTCTCTAAAACTTTTTGCAAAACAAACACTCTTGCCCATTCACATACAGAACTTTGTTGTACAGATTTAGAAAGTTCTTTTGTGGATCAGAATGAAGAAGGACCTACTGATAGCCCAATATTTTTGACTGATGAAAATGTTTATTCTAATAAATTTTCAAACTTCAATCAGTCTTATGATGATGATTATTTCCAAGAATAAACTAATCACACAGGGCAACCAACATTTGATTGGTGTTACGAGTTTCACCATCATCAGCTTGAAAGCCACAATCATCCTTTTCGATCCATCATAAAAAGCTTTCACTTAATTAGGAATCAACAGCCTTTCAACTCAGAAGGTGAAGAGAAGAGTAGTGAAGAAATTTTTGAGCAAGAGAAAACCATTGAATACACCCCCACTCAAGAATATAATAACCTCTTCACAGATTTCAGCCCACTAAATCCAAGCATACAAGGGCTACAAGAGGACAACACTGCCAAATATGATGAGTCCTCCAGTTCAGATGAGCTTCCTCTTGAGCTGAGAAACTTTAGTCAAGAAGACTCTACCATAAGAATACATGACCTATCCAACCACCATATATCTATCATCTCCCTTTGGGTCATCAAGAATCATGCAAGCAACAAGATCCTTGGATTACTCTAACGAGATTTGAGACCTCCAATATGGATCAATCCTCCTAAGAGACAGTGCTAAAGATCTGAAATGTGGAACTCCCGACCTGTTGCTCTCTTCTCCTTTGACATCCCTCATGCCAAAGTCATCCTCCAAATTTCTGCCATGCCCATCATGCAGCTGCTCATGCTAAAATAGAAGTGGTGACCTTTGGAAGTTGGCCTTCCACGAGAAGCTACCATCCAAAAAAAACCTCTTGATCTTGACCAATGTAAGCATGAGTGGTCTCCATCTACTCCAATGTATGGAGGATCCCTTCCTCAAAAGAAGTACCCTCCGTTTCTCCAAATCCATGGAGCATCTCCCTTGCACCATGAAGGTGCCATCCTCCATCACTGCAACAACTTCTGTTAGCGCAGTATGTGTAGTGAGAGTGGGTGATGTTGAAAATGGGATAATGTCTCCCTCCTCCTTGAGTCTATCCCAAACTCTCTATGCTGTAACATACCCCTCCAAAGTATCCACCCCTCTTAGATATAAGAGTGGTGCTATCCAATGTGAAGCGTTTCTCATCATCTCCTGATATGGTGGTCTCCCCAGTGGAATGCCTCCATGTAATGAGACATCAATGTTAAGAGTAGACTGCACATATGGATGAACAACCCTGTCCCTGCTCTCACAGTTCAAATCAATATGCCTCTTCTTTGCATTAACTCTCTAAAATATATAGGGGTGTGTGCTCCTTACCAAGTGATGTTGACCTTCCTCCCTACCATCTCCTTTCCTCTGCAATGTTTCACAATCATGTTGTTCATTGATTGTGCCTTGACCTGCATATATGAGATCATGAGGAATTCCTTGCAATGATACAAGAATCCCTTTGGTTGGAGGAAATTCTCCATCTACCTCTGCATGAGGTGCTAGATATTCTCTAGATATGACAGCGTTGCTTCACCCATCTGTCTCTTCTCCTTCAATATGAATGGGGGTCCCCTTCTCAATAAGAGGATACTCTTTTGAAAAAGGGATCTTCATACACTATTTTCCAAGAATATGAGACAAATATCTTGCCTATAGCAAGGTATTATGCAAGATGTGAGCCTCTTCAATAGTTTTCTGAAGTGGATTTGAGTTTAGAGGTTCTTCGAACGCATGCAAAAGTTTAGTTTGTTTTAGTTCCACCAATGATGTTTTAGAATGTTTTCCATCAAAAATTTCCACTAATATCTTAGTGAAATTTGCATAAGAATAAGTATTTACATTTCTTAATGAAAAAGACTCAAATATCCACCAAGCATAGGCCTTACCTTCAAAATGAAGCGCTGCAACTTCGATGGCTTCATCTTCAGAAACTTGGTGTTGCTGCAAATAGGTGTGTAACTCCTCCACCCAAGCTCTAGCTGAACATGTTGGTGATCCATCAAAAGTAGATAGGAAAAATCTACCCATGTCATGTTGCTTGATCCTCTCCCCCTTGATCTTTCAAAACTCTTGGAAAGTGATATGATCTCCAAACTTCCTAGTTTGAGATTCATATTCTTGCAGATAATCACTAAGATCTTCCTCCTAGGAATTTCTTCTTCTTCCCTTTCCCTCATAGCAGATCTGGGCATATGACTGCGATGTTAAACATGGTGTGTAGCTACATGCTCACACTCATCATGTGAAAATCTAGAGTTGGCTTTAGATCCAAACCCTTTTGGAGATTCTCTCTCTCTCTTCCCATCTTCTTGAGATCTCCCTTGATATTCCGAATAGTTTGAAAGAGAAGCTTTGAGAGCTCCTCCTCCTCTCTTCCTCCAAATAATGTATTCTTTTTTATTTTTTATTTTTACATCTCCTCTTCTCGTGAATAGATTCTCCTCATGGTGACACATTGGATGAATGCACAGATTATTCTCTGATACCACTATAGTATTCCCAAATGGGAAAGCAGCAATATTTGAACACAAAATTGGAAATAGCAATGTAAATCAACTTATGAACATTGGATACCAATATGGAGAAATATAATCATGTATTATATCATAAATCAATACAAAATAATGAGGCATGAATCATATACAATGAGGGAACAAGCCTCCCATAAGCAATCACTCCTAAAACTGAATTGCTGCTACAATACAAAATGCCAGAAGACTGCTACAGCGTAGTTAGAAACACACTGCTACAGAAAAATAATGTAAAAAATATGTAGGGCTTTTATATGCCTCAAAATATATTCCCAATACATATATAGGCTCAATAAAAACTCCTACAAAGAACCCAGAAAGGGTTTTCAGAAATACACTCTAGAAAAGATGGGATCTAAAGCCCAATGGCTAAAGATTCACTGCAAACTGAAGAACATGATTGTAGAAGGCTGAAATATAGAATATATGATGTATATCCCCTCAAAGGTCTCCTCCCATGAAAGGCAGAAAACTTCAATCACAAGAAAACACTCCAAAGGAGCCACAAGATCCCTCATTGAAGCTGCCCTCCAAAATAATGCAATCCCTAGCTGGAATAGTGCTGGAAATGATGGGAAATAGTTGGCCTGATGCCAAAGACTTGAAATATGCCCAAGAGCTCTCCAAAATGATATCACAAGAGAAGTAAACCTTCCTCCTATGAGAAAATAGCTTAGAAAGTGGGTTTCTAACCCCTGCACTACAACACCCTACAACACAGCACAATAACCTGCTGAAACTGTGCTGATGAAGAAATTTGTAGCTTGGCATGTAAACCTGAATGTGGAAATGAATACAATACTCTTCCAAGAGGCCTCTCAAGGGGAGAGGTGGGATTCCCACTTGGGAACACTCAGTGCTAAACAACACAACAACCCTACTAAACAACAAGTGGAAGGAAATGTCTAAGCAGACCAATATAAAATAATAATCTAAAACATGAGCTCATATGGCTGCCATCCTCTTCCTTAAGTATAATATGAGCTTACTTTCTCTTGGCCCCACTCAATTAGGTAATTTCCTTCATGAGATCCATCTCCCTCTAAAACTGCGTGATTCTTCATTTAATATCCACTCCATGAAAGCATTGTTGACTTGGTCAAAGTTGACTGAATCAACATGATCCAACCCCTGTTCACACTTGGAGGTGCTTTATTTAGCTACTACAAGGGTATCCTTTCATACTTGAAGTGTTTTATTGCTGCTTTAGAGACCTATGGGCCTTCCTACCCATTTAGTCACCTACATAGTGATAAAACAAACTATAATATTCCATTTAGCTTAAGGATAAATTTTTGGAATATTACATTAATGAAGCTCTTAGGTGAACTCTTTAGTAAAATCTTAGATACCACAGTGATATACTATGATAAAAAGAGTAGGATCCATTTGGAGGAGAATCTTTTATTTCACAACAAGTAGAAGCATATCAAGATTCGATACCACTTCATCCATGACATGGTGCAAAGAGGAGTTTTTAGACTCCACCACATATCGACTGGAAACTAGATAGAATATATTCTCACCAAGTCACTTCCAAAAGTAAATTTTTTGGTTTTCAGATAAAAACTTCGATTGATGGATGTAGCCCTTCTAGATAAGGGGAAGCACTAACCAAGGACACTCAGCAAGCTCCTCCTACTCCTCTTGAGCTCTCAAGGTGAGGAATTGAGATGAAGGACTTTTGGGGTTGAGGGAACTCTGGAAAATATGGAATTTTCCTATTTGTTCAAGAGGGTTGAGATGTTTCTCCCATATCTTCATATGTGGTGAGCCCTGGTATTGCACCAAGAATGTTGCAACTCCCATAGGCTTCCCTAATTTACTTTATCAACACAGGGTTCATACAAACTTGGAGGTGACAGTGCTATATACACAACATATTCATTCTACTCATGTCATCCTCTTTTGAGATCTACGAAAGGGTGCTACTTCTAGGGATCCTAGATGAAGTCTACCACACATTTCAATTTAGGCCTAGGGCTACAAACGATTCAAAGCCATGGATCTATCAGCAAGTATTGAACTACAGTACAAAAATCAAGTACATCTGACTACTCTGTAATGAAACAAATATAAACGTTAAGATATGGCAAGTAATGAAAGCAAACTAAGCATCTTGCATGAAGTAAATTTCTGAATTGAAATTTCATAAAGGAAACTAACCTAATCACACTTTGCTGGTAAAAATGGCTAAACGTGCTCTATTCACTCTATGTTCTATCTATAATGATTTTAATCATACAACTAATCATTACCTAACTATGCTTGTAAATGTGTTTTTTTGCAGTTAGGAGAAGAAGGTTCTAAGGTGGTTTATTGAAGGCTTGAACTCATGGATGCAAGGTGGAAGGTGTCTGGGTTGATTTGGAAATTCTGGATGAGGTGGATAGTTATTTATAGGATTAAGGAGGGTCCCATTGGTGCTATTGCTAGTGCTACTACAGGTTTCCTATAGTGCTACAAGAAAGTCCTGAATTGCTACAGGAAACAGTCTGAGGGTAATCCTAGGCCAAAAATGGGTGAGAAAAGTGTAGGGAAGGTGGATTGAAGTTGGGTTTGGGCGAGTGGAAGGTGGAACACCCCTTGGCCAAGATCATAACCTCTTAGGAGGCATTTATTTAACCTCTAGTGTTTTCTCAGGATGTAGGGATGAAAATTTTGAAAACAAGGCTAATTGCGATTTTGCTAAATAAAAGGTTGATGAAGGGTTAGAAATGAAGTTAAAGGTGTTGGTGAAGTCCTTTTTTGTGCTACATGAACCTGCAAGAAAACTACCTGTACATGTAATAAAAATGGATAAATTCATGATAAATGAAATGGAAAAGATGAGTTGAATTTGTAACGAAAAACTACTTTAGCCTACAAACAGAGATCTAACACAACATTCTAAACATATTCATGGAACTAATACAACCTATCTTATTTAATGCAAGAAATCATAAACTAAAAATTAATTTTGGCCTGTGGGGAAGGTATACCCTCCTCAAGCTCCAATGGAAGAGATGAGAAGGGGAGGCTTGAATCATATCTTTATGACTTTATAACATCATCTAAAAAATTGTAAGCAAGCCAAATCTATAGCAAAATACAAATGGAATAAAACTAAAAATAGTGAATTGACATGCAAGAAAACTAGCTAAATACTCATAAGAAAAAATAACTAAAATTACATAAAATTAAATAATTAATACACAAGAGAGGCTAAGGCCAATGTATTGGGCTCTAACCCAGAAGCCTAGCCCTGTGAATCTATATCAGTGAAGCACAATATGAATACTCATTTTATTGAAAAATATAGTCTCATTACATCAGCATGAAAATCTTAAAAAAATATTACAAGAGCTAAGAGCCTAATAACTTTCTCCAAAGTTTGAATCCTAATGAGCTCTTTCTCAACCCTATTTAGCCTAAAGGGTAGCTACCAACAACTCCCTAAAAGTAGGTGATGAGTCCAATTTAACTGCAAGTGTAGCTTTGGTCCACTTGATATTAAGTTTGCTTGGCTGCCTTTGATTTTGAGCTATTGGAGGGAATATAGAGGATCCCTTGGCTGCCTTTGGGAGTTAAGGAGGTGGAAAATCCCCCTATAATCTCTCCTTGCTATCTACTCTGAGTTTTAATGGAAAAAGCTTCACCAAAAATGAAATATCTTCGCGATTCTCCTGCATTTAACGCATATTAGGCACTCGAAATATTACAAGCCTCAATCAAGATCTACACTAGCATCATAAGACCATAATATAATTAAAATGCAAGAAAAATAGACTTATTAATGCAAAAAGGTGACCATTAACCCCTCAAAATGTACCTAATGATGGAGCTCATCATCACCCCCCTAACAGATGGTTTCTCATCCTTTGAGCAGGTATTCCTCCTTCTTCATTTCTTTCAAATATTTGATGGACACTCTGACATCCCAAGGAAGAAGTGTGGGAGTGCCTTCAGGAGGGTAAAAACCATTATTATTTTATGATTTCTCCCATTCTCTGTTCTTCTCATCTTGGTACTTTCCATCACTCAGCCCCAGCAGGAAATATGGAATAAGCTTCAAACCAACCCACTGAATATTTTTGGCCTGCATTTAGATCTTATATAATGGTGATCTCTCCAAGGCACCCCTCAATATTTATGGTGTGTGGTACTCCATTTTTTCTAAGGCTGTGAGGGAGGCTATTCCATCTCCTTTGGCTAGCCATTATGCACTCATATCCCAACAACCTAGAAACATCATCAAAGTGATCCATTACTTGAGCTTGTGTGTGGAGGTACTTTTATGCAAGTGCATGATACTTTTCAATCTTAAGATATTTATTGATGACTCCCCCAAGGCTGAAGAGTTATGCCCTGATGTATAAGGGCTCTATGATTTATCTCCTTATAACCCTTCTCATTTCTTATGCTCTAGTCTCTTCATTAACCACCCATGATGCCATTGACATTAATTGCATGTATCCCATCCTCGGATTGCGGTCCCAAATGTTAAATTATGTCAACACAACGTTATGCATGTAAAAATCTTCCATTTTTTCCTTGTCTTCCATACTTGATTGGTTGCAAAAATTAATGAACTGTCTGGAGTTTTGGAAAGGCAAGTATCCATGGGAGGCTAATGTTTTGATTAGAAATAGGAGCCACTCCTACTTGAGGTAAATTTCATAAGAATCTGATGGATATCTATGTTGAATGACCTCCATGCAGAAAATTTCCATGGTGGCCACTTGTTTGTCCTTTTACTGAAGCTTCTCTTGTAATGCTACATTCTTTGCTTGGGCCTTCTGAAACTGCTCTCTCAACACTGAATCTTTGAGCCTAACATCAAATAAATCCTTCCCCAACTAACCTATTTTTCCTTCCATTACCACTACGTCATGCACACCTTTAGATGTGGCAAGCTTCATCGAATGATGAGTGTGTGCCCTCTCCTCTTCCAATTGATAAAACAAAGGCACTGTGAAATTTTGAGAAATCAATCTACCCCCATCAATGTATGTGTAGTAGGAGGTGAGGTTGGGTTGAGGGCTAGGGTTAGTCACTACTTCTACATATTTGAGGATCGGTTTGGTGAGGTGGGCTCTTCCTTGTCATATTTTCCTCCCTCTTTTTCATCTTGTTTTTCCTTTTTTTCCTTGTCCTCAACTTCTTTAACCTCTTGCTTATCTGTGGTTGTCTTTTCTTCCTCAACCAAGGCCTTTTTCTCTAATTCTATGGTTATTAGAGTTTCATGTAGAAAAAAAGATTTTCCTGTAGAAAATTCAATTTTTCTTGTTGAAGACATTATTTTCCTTGTTTTTCACTCTTTTCATTCCTTGGAGGGTGTGTGGGAGTTGCATGAGGTGTATGGGATTCCAATATTGTTGAATATCTTCTAATATATGTTATAGGGGTCCTTAGACGTGAAGTGGCCTCTTTCACCCTTCCTTCCTCTCATATGATTTCCTCATATTTCTATGGTGATTACTCAATGGAAATATTTCTCTTGGTGGGGGTCTGTGGCTTCGCCTGCCTCACCCTTTGACTCTTCCTAGTCCTGAAATACATAGGCTTCTGCCTCCTCCTTTTTGTTTTGAAAAGTGTTCTCAAAGTGGTTAGGGTAGCAACCAATTATTTATCTGTGATGTCTATTAACATTTTGGTGTCTTGAGGGGAGGTTTCACTGCCTAAGATAGGGTCCAATTCTTCCTTTTGGCCATTCTTTTCTTCCTCCCTCCCCTCAACTTTTTCTTGCTCTATCTCTGTTGTCTCTGTGTTTTCTACCTCAATTTCCATCTCTTTTTTTTCTTCTTTGGTTTCCGCCTCCTCCTCTTCTTCTTCTATATCCTCTTTAGCCTCTTCTTATTCTTCTTCTACCTCCCTCTCTCAAAGGCTAGAAGTAGAGTTTTTCCATGTTTGGATAGTTATAAAGTATTCCCTACCCATGTCTATGAAAGAAGACCAAGATACAGGTAGGTTCAACCTTCTCAAAGCATCATTCACTATTATTTTTAGGAGGCCATGATGGGCCAAGTGCTGATATTTTCTTTTCTTCACCTTATGGCTCATGTTAGTTATGGATTTCAGGAGGAAGTGAGGATTGCTTAATCTGTATTCTAGAGGGAGTTCTCCTTGAAATTTAAGTTCATTCAATAATTTGAAATGATACCCAGAGACCACACTAATTCTACCTTCATAAGAAATAAACTTCATGATATGGAAGGCTAATTCATCCCAAGGGTATGGAAGGATTTCTCTTCTCACTCCATTTTTGTCTTTAATGTATTCTTATCCTAGTAGAAAGAAACGCTTTTTGACTGCAGTTATAGGCATTCTCTCCTTAACCCATTTTGACTCCTAAGGGAAAAGTTGTAACTCTTCTTATGAGTTTAGGTGATAGTGTGATGGCTAGGCATCTAACCACCATAGCAGATATCTCCTCTAAGTGTGATTATAGAGCACCTACAAATTATCAAGCTATCTCTTCATCAAAACCTTTCAAAATCTCAAAGGATCCTAGCCATTGGTGATTTCATAAGATATCCATGACTTGAGGATGTTGCCTAATTAACTTAATGTCAGTGTGCTCCCTTCTATTAAATCCCCCTCTGATTTTAATGGTTGTGATATGAAGGTGGTGATATTTTTGAGAGTTATGTATTGGATATGGAGGTCTTGAAAAAAAATGCAACAGAAATTTTGTTTTCCCTTTAATTTCCAAATTTACTTTGTTGTGTGTAAATTTCATGGAGAAATTTTATTGGTGGAGGATCAAAATCTAGTGTTTTGGTTCGAGAGATGGTGGATTTGGGAATCAAATTCACACACATATAACTCTGTGTTTCCTTCTATACCATTGTTGATTTGCTTCTGAAGTTTCCTGTAGCAAAACATTGTTTCCTATAACACGATGGTGCAGGCAAGCTCAAACCTCAATGATGCTCTCCTAATGTCTCCCATTTCTCTCCTGCTCTTTTTGCTCTTCGAAATGCTCACCAAAATGGTGAAAATGAGGCAGATCTTACCTTTATGGGATTTTAAATGAAATTTGGAGTGTTGTGTTGACTCGTACTTAACACAAGTTTTCCTCTCTGAGATCATTGGTACCACTCTAGTTCATGTTTGTTGAACCTCGTAATCACCTTTTTTGTATCCATCCACTCTCTCTTGACTAGATTTGACATTCCCAGGTGGCATGCACTTTCACTTTTCCTCTAGCTTCACTTTATGAAGGTTGCCAAGTTAAGTGACCACTTTTTTCCTTTTAAATTTCTAAAAATCAACATTCAACCATTTTGGTCATTATGGATGCATAGTGAGAGGTGAAGGGCCATACCTAAGCCTACTTAGTGTTGGTGAGGTGTTGAATGAGCTAGTGCAAGGAGCTAGATCTGGTGGTGGCAACCATGATATTTTCTTTTCTATCTCTTCATTTCTTATTTATTTTCTAAGTGAGCATATTTTTTTGAGTGAGTTGCTAGTCTTTTCTGACTGGGCTGCTTAATATATATATATATATATTCAGGTGATGCATGGAGGTATTCAGGTGCCATGGTTGGCATTTTTTCCCTCTTGGAGTTTGCTGGTGGTCTTCTAGAGTCATCCTCATCAATTTTCCTCATATTTTGGCCTTACTGTGCCACACACAAATTTTCTACAGGAAACCTTCTGATGCTTGTAGCAACGTTTTTCTTGCCTCTTATTACTAATTTTTTCTTAGAAATGGATGGATATGATTCATGGAGATTTTGGATGGAGTCATGGAATGAATGGAGTGGGGGCTAGGCAAGTGAAGGGGTCTCTGAAAAGTTTCCAATGATCTAGTTGCTAATGGTGCAACATAGGGTTTAGAGAGTGAATCCTTGTGCATGGAGTCAAATAACGGTTTGGGAATGGTAGGTATAGGCTAAAAATATATTCGCATGGCCTCCTTGAAGTTCAGAAATCCCTGAGAGATATTTTTCCTTCATGAATGAGTTTCTTGTAGCATTTATAAGAGTTTCCTCTAGTGCTACAGGAATCATGTAGTTGTTGGACTTTCCTGTAGAAATTACGGTTTAGGAAAAAAATGAATTTTTTTCCTATATGATGGGTGAAATGGATGAAGGGGTGTATAATGGAGTGGATCAGGGAGTGTGCAAGTGGATGGGATGAGGAAAATGAAGAGAAAATTATCCTCTAGTGATCTGAAATGACTGTGTTAGTTTTTTTGTGCTAATTATCTTTTCAGTTTATGAACATGTGCATAATTAGTTCATTAGTTTGCATAAGGATTGAGGTGTTTTTCCATGAATTGTAGATTATTTATAGTGAATTAGAAGCATAAAAAAATCTTAAATAACAATGAACAATAGTGTAAAATAGAGAAATAAGTCACCACATGAAATTTACAGAGCAGGCATGATGAAGCAGTTCACCCTTCCTGGGCTACATCTGCTGGTCCAACTCCCAATGGCATCCATATTTCATTATGCTCAAATTTTTCTATTACATGTAGTTACAGTGCTCTAATGGTTTTCTTATCTAAACCAATGGCTCCAAAATGCTCCAATTAGTCAAAAATGACTCTTCATTCACTCATAATGGGCGAAAATTGAATCTCCTACTCTTTTTCCCAGTTTTAGCTAGAAAAGCTCCACTAAAAGTGGAGAACTCCACTTAACTAGAGTTAAATTAGAAATTCCCCCCATTAAAAGTGCGCCCTCCAAAATTTACATTGGAAATAACCTTCACATTAAACTTGACGGTTGGGGTGGCCACATGCCAACCCAAAACTGCGGATTACAAACCGCAACTGTCAGACGGAACCAGCGGTAATAACTATGGTTTGAAGTGTTAAACTCTGGGATGAACTGTAGGTTTTCTTGACTGCACGGAGTTGGTTACGGTTAACCGTCCCATGTGAAATAACACGTGACAGAACTGTTAGATGGTGGAGACTGTGGGGTTAACATTGACTATCGGTTGGTTGGTATATGTTTTTTTCCACGCAACATACCACGCGAGAATCGCTAGCAGGTTGGGACCACTGGTAGTCCCCAACCCCCAAACACATTTGTAACAAACCATAACATAAAGTTGCAAATGATAAGGTTAAGAAAAAAAGCGTGGAGTAGTTGGTAAATGGTGTGCGTTCCTAGCAGGAGGTCCGAAGGTCGATTCCTGCAGCCTCCAACAAAATTTTACCACTCTGCTTTAGGGACACGTGGCAGCCTCAGGGCTAGCCACATGGCACCCTTTAATTGGTCCTCCAAAACCCATTCAACCAATAGGAATCAAACACTTGTAAAACCCTTATTGGTTCTAAGGAAAGGAATATTCCTCAAAATATTCCCTTTTACTAACTATACATCCACCCATTTGCTGACTGTGCATCCAAGTCAAACCTGGTCAAACTATCGCAATTCTACATGTTTGGCATTTCGATCAGAACATGATATCTCCCTCATATGACATCGATTTTTCGAACCGTTCACGACACTGGAATCAGGAAGACGAGATTTACGAAACCATCCTAGTTTCAACCCAATCCTGTAACTTTTAATTTTGAGCAAAATTTATGAACTCCTGTGTTAAACCATTTTTTGGTCATCTAATCCATTGTTATTAGATAGACCCAAGTACACCAAGTAAGACCAATTTTACCCCAAGTAAAATCGCATTCACTATGAAAAATAACTTAGTAAACCACCTTTATTAAGTTTTTTATGGCCTAAAGAGGAAACCCCTTGGGGAAACATTAAATAAATCCATATTTGTTTGATTTTCCTCAAGGAATAATTAGTTAAATAGCAGTTTAATTAATATTCCTAGTTATATTTAACCTAAAACAAGGAAATTAGTTATATAAATCATTACTTATCTTATTATTTTCTAAGAATAATTATTTAAACATTATTGAAATAATATTCTTTGTTAAATATGACTAAATCTCCCTTAAATAATTAAATAAATCATTATTAATTTGGTTATTACACAAACATACCCTTAAAATGATAAATAAATCATTTATTTATTTATTATTTACAAATAAGGGGATTTGACTAAAGTCAAATTCCTTTTCCCTCCAACAAATATAATAAAATATTCCATAAAAGTTGGATCTTGACTTGGTTAATAATATTTTAACTATGCACCAATATCTAGAATAACTCAATATTTTGCAATAAATAGAAGGGTTTTCCCATTCATTTGTCACCTTTTGTTGCCTAAATATCACTCCGGATCTCACCTCTTGGTCTAGCTATTGATCCACTATCATAGCCATATTTTTCCATTTCTGTCTGGGTTTTCTAAACCATCAAGAGAGAGGAATTCTAAATCTGAAGTGCTGAGGACTTACAAGAACCCATCCCATTGAGGAGAACAGGGAACACCCTCTTGTGTTTTCCTCCCAGGTGCCATTAACAAAAATTTCATTGGATATATTCTTGTCTTGTCTATTGGATCTATGGAGTAAATCTTATTTTTCTACTATTTAATGTCTTCTAATGCATAGATCTAGATTTTTGCAGCATTTTTCTTGATCATCTAACTGCAGATATGAAGACATTAGCAGTCATTTCTGCTGTTAGGGTTGTTTTTTATGCACAACTAAAGTCGTCTTTGTTCGTACGCTTCGAATCAAGATTCATACTAACAACTGGCAACTCCACACAGGTTTACGATTATGACCGTTGTCGTTTTTCTGATCCTTGCATATCCAACTGCTTGAAACCCTAGGATTTCTCTTCAGCCCCTTGTTTTTTATTTTCTTGATGTTGTTTTTAACCCATAAAACTCTAAAACGATAAAAATTCTGACTTCTGTGTGTTTTCGGCCCTATTGCGTAGGTGACAGACATCAGCCGCAACTGAGACAACAAATTTTTCTGAAATATGCCACTGAGAGTGTTGGAAGTGCAGGTCACACTTTTCAGCCCAAAAACCTGTGACATGGACCTCCAAGGCACACTTTACTACCCAAAAAGTGCGACCTCTGTTGAAAACAGGTCAGAAACTGCGACCTGGACTTTTTGCAGGGATTTTTCTGAAATTTTTATGGGTTTGTCTGAGCCTCTGTTCAGGGTTTTCTGACCTCCGTCTCTGCCTGTTTTGGACTTGTACTTGTTCTGTTTCACTCAACTAAGTGGGAACCTAGCCCCCTAGGGCTTCAGTACCCTCCACTTTTTGTGGAAGAGTTTTTGCTGTTATAGGTTGTCTTAAATTTCAGAGTCTTCAGCTATTTTTTCAGATCTGATACCTCACCTTCAGATCCACTTTAGATTGGCTTGTTATCCATCTAAATCTCCTCATTTAACTTTTTTTGGGTTTTCCTTTAGGGTCCACTCTGCTTCCCTGATGGAGATAGCCTTTCGCCACCTCTTTTTATAGCAATTCTTTTTCTGATTTGTTATTGTTTCTACACCACTTTCTAGCAGATTTTGTCCTTTAGATCCTTGTCCCTTCTAACCTTAGATATATTGGTTTTTTTAGTGTGTTTTGATTAGTTTTTTCACTCACGTAAAGACTAGTTGTTGAGAGGCCCACTGCCTTGGGTTTAGATTATTGCATTATTAGTTGTTTATTTTCTGTTTTTGCAGGCCTGCATACTGTCATTTTCAGATTTATTTACAGCTATACAACAACACTTTTTCTTTTCTCTACAAATGTCTAGGTTTAAAAATTAAAATTTACACACTTTTACACACAAAACCTAAGCGAAAAAGGGCTTGGTTAACACCGCCAAGCAAATACTTTAAAACATTGAAATAAATTGATCCTGCGCCTCTCTGCCCTTGTTTCGACATTGTAATCAGTTGATCCTGAACCTCCTTTCCCTTGTCAGTCTCTTTTTCCATTGTGCTGTGTTCGTGTCGGCATAATTGTGCCACCAAGGCATTCATCTTGAAGAATTCTTAGCGTTCATCCTCAGTTTCTAGTAGGGATATTTACTCCTCCACATAGGATTCAAGTTAGTCCTCAACCGAGTCTACACTCTGACTCTTCTTCTAGTCCTTTGGGTTCTCCTTCTTGTTCTGCCTTCGGTTCTCCCCCTATCACCTTCACCATGTCTGGTGTAGGACCTAATACTGGTGGTAACCCTAGCCCTCCCACCGGGAATACCACTAGTGGGAACGCAACGGACACTACCCCGACTGCACCCTTGCTCCCTTTCATGGCAGGCCTCAGCCTCCCTGACTTCGACCAGTTGATAAACGACCCTATACACCATAATGCTAGTTGGTTCGCTATGCCAAAAAACCTCCCTTCAGACATCCCAAATTTTTAATGTCTTGCTAGACAAGATCCCTCAAATCATGTTAGATCTTTCCACATGTGGTGTTCATCTAATTCCATTACCGATGACTCTGTCCGTCTTCGTTTGATCCAACAAATTGTTACTGGTGAAGCTTCTAAGTGGTATGTTGATTAGGCCCCTTCTTCTCATACCACCTTTGAGACTCTTGCCTAGGCCTTTTTTTCTTATTTCCAGCTTCCCCTTCCTTACGAAACTGGGACCAATCTCTTGACCTCCTTCCATCAATCATCTGTGACTCGCCTATCCGACCATGTTCAGGAATGGCGAAGAAGAAGGAGCCTATGTCGATCCCCTACCTTCGAAGATCGTGTCTATATGGACTGGTTCCTTAGGACTCTCTTGCCACCTATCGGGAAATACGTCGCATCACACTTTCCTCAAACCAAAGAAGCCGCTATCCAAATTGCGTTAAGATATGACCTGATCTACGCTTAGTCAGGTTATGTTTATACCATTCTACATGATCTTCCTAGACTCAGTGGTGCCAATGCACCGGGGGCATCTCACACCACCGATGGTATTTTTGGAGCTCTCTCTCATCCATACGCTCAACCTCCCATGGGTTATGGTTTTCCTAGGGAGGGGGGCAGCACCTACCGCACTTTTCCCCCTCCTGGTAGCACGTATCCAGGATACAACATGCCTCCTCTTTTGGCCCAACCTTCTATTTACCACACCGTTACCCAACCCCCTTATTATATGTATCTGTATCCTGGTGCTCCAGCTCCTCCAACATCAACACCTCCACCTCTCTCACCTTCTCAACCCCTGCAACAGAAATCACCGCCCCCCCATGCGCAGGTGGATGCACAACAGGGATTTGTGGCTACCCAACCACCTAAAGGTCAGGTGGCCACTCAACCTCATCCATCTGCTTCCCTGATTACCAGATTCTCATGATGTCCTCTAATCAGGATTTTGAACATTCTTCTCCTGGCCATTCACCCTTAGTTGGTACTCATGACCCCCTATACCCTCCTGGAATGGTTCCTCTAGGCCTTAACCATCTTGGAGCCATCCCGCCTGGTTATTACCCCTCTTGTCAGATACCATTCCTAGCTCCCCCACCAAGAGTGTACACAGTACCTGTTATGGCCACCCTCTCTCTTCCTAACCTGACCCTTGGGATTCCCATATGGTACCTCAATCCTCCAGCTGCTACCTCGTCTAGTCAACCCAAACCTTATCTTGCTTTGACCCTGGTCGAACCGGTCCCTATGACTTCTCTTGTTGCAACAATGCCTCATTCACCTCAACAGGAACCACCTCCCGTTGTGACCTCTTCGGGTAAGAAGGGCAAAGCTCGTAAGGGGGCATCAAAGGACAAGGCTGCCCCAAAAAACCCTACCTCTTTTGGGCCTCCAAAGCATACCATCCAGTGTGCTTTGTGTGATGTCGCTAGCCACACCACCCATACTTGTCCGGAGTTTCCTCACCTTAAGTCCATGATCAATGAGACGTTTCTAGAGTCTGATATCCCAGAAGTATATGTCACTATACCAAATTCAGTCCCGAAACTCAAGTATTTGTGCACAAATCACCCTTGCGCTTTGTGTGATTTCCATGGCCACTATACTCACCTTTTTTCCCTCCTTAAAGAGTACCGCTCCACTTTTAAAGTGATTCGCCAATTCGAGGTCCAGCGCAACGAGTCCACCGCTCCCTTATTTGCACATTTTGCTTCGGCAAAACTAGAGGACACAAGTGCTTCCATTGATATTCCCCCTCCTGATGCCGACATGACGGAGCCTTCGCCCACCATTTTCTACCTATCATCATCCATGAGACCCTCAATAGAAGTCCCCTTGGAAACTTTCCCTGATGTTTCGCTTGACCTCCCTTCAGCGATCACCCTGGGCTCAACATCGGTAGACCCTTTATCTGATTATTCGTCTGTCACCACTCATGATGATGCACATGTGAACCTCTCTTCTCATGATGATGAGTCTAGTAGCTTCACCACGTTAGATGGTTTTCTTTCACGAGTCACCCCATTCTCTATTATGATGATGACCTTGTGGAAGTAGTCACCACCCCTGAATTTATCTAACCCCCCTTACATCGAACTCATGCATTCGAACCAAATGCACCTTGTGGCCATTACATTGACACCCAATATTTGGGTAAGGGGGTAGCCATATTTGAGAGACCAGGAGAAGCAATTCTCCACGACTCTCCTAGTGAATCTAGTCGTGACGACTCTAGTCCCATTATTCTTCCACATTTAGAAGAACCTCTAGAGTCCCATATCATTTCAGATCACTCTAAGGATGATACCCCTCATCATTCCTTCATATTACATTAGCAACCCAGTCTCATAGACATTATGGTTGACCAACCTATGGGTTTTCTGGGAGAACATCATTTCATGATCTCAAAATCCTCTCTTTGGGATAGTAACACCATGTATGCCAACTCGGAAACTTAAATTCCATTTGATTCATATATGCAGTACCAAAAGAGATTGGTAATCATATATTTCCTTTCTCAAACTGCATAACCATACCAAAAACAAATGGTGCACCACATCATTAAAATGTGTTTAGATTTCCCTTTTTCTAAATATTTTTTGGCATGTCCACAACATGCTTGGGGGCACCTATGCTCCTCAACCATAAAATCCTAGATCTCAGCCAAAAACAGCACTGAAAACCCCTTTCTCTGACAGGTCGCACTATTCAGATCATTTCCTGGGACAGGTCGCAGTTTTGTTCCCAAGACCTGATACCCAGGTCGCAGAGCAGACCCCAAAAAGTGTGACCTCGCCTATTCATGAGCTCTGGGTACCTAAACTGAACTCTCAATCCACTGAAATGAAAGAGTAGGATTAGGCCTCTTACCTGCAACTAACTGCTATCAATTCCAACGGTCGGTTTGTCTGCTACCATGGCCGTAATATTTAGGTCCTTCTCTCCTCTCTACATTCACCATAGCTCCACATGAAAATGAATGAATTTGGAGGGAAAATGCCTTATTAAAAGAGAGACCCCTGTTTTTTCTTTCGCCTTCTGTGATCCAACCGTAGCTCTGTTTACCAAACTATCTGCACCATTGGAAAGCTCTCACCGAGACCTCAAATGTGTATCTCTTAGTTTTTAATGATTTGATACTTCACTGGGACACATTTTTCCCATGACGCGCCACTTCACCCTTCCTCAAAATCTAATTTCTTCACTTCCAACACTCGTGTCGGGGGCACCATGCTGCCTCCAGACTTGTCCAGGCTCATGCTGACTTTCATCGTGAGTTACCATCTTGTACTCATGCCTTTATGGTCCCCATGGAACCCTTTTCTTGTGTGGCAACACCATCAATTCACCCTTCTTTAGAGCATCAGAGTTGAGTCATCATTGCTTTCATAGAGTCTATCCCAAGTCCCTTCGCACCCCGCTATATTCCTCCATCCTTCATTTCTTGGTCCCTCTCTCGTGTCTCTCATTATGGCCTTCAATCCCACTACCCCCTATCTCCCATGATATTGTGTTAGTCGCTTCCAGGTCATCCATGTTGTTTATGCTCTAACAAGGGAAGTCGTCCATTCGCTACCCATTTCCCCTCATTTCATCATCATCATTGGTGTTAGTCTGTCAGTCACTCTACTATTTTCTCTCATGCCTTAGTTGAGGATCTCTTATTGCCTCACCTATGGCAGACCTCCTTCTATTGACATCAGCTCATTCATTCCAGAAGATAGGTCTAAAGGGCGGTGTACCTTGGTTCCAGCTTCCACTTTTGTTCGATGCCTTGGATCAAGCAAAGGGACTCCTTATTGCCCTTTGACTTGATTTCTTCTTAGCTCCAGCTCCTTTCAGCATGATCGAGATCCGTATACTTGATGGTTCAGTGATGCATCAACTAACATAGATGATTCCCTGGTGTCTGTGAGATGTCTTAGCCCTCATGAGGGGGTGGCCCTACAAGTATCCCCCCACACACTTGGATGACCTCTTCATTATATCCTTTGATGTAGCTCCATACATTTGATGATGTCGACCTTGGCCGTTTGTAGCGCCTTTTTTTGTTTGCATGTATCAGTCAGATTTTTAGAGTCCTTTCCTGTTTTTAAGGGCATCTGGGTTGCATTTATATCTCATATACTCAGATATCATTGTACAAGTCTTGGTTGTTATCCCAGGCACAATATAGCAGGTGCTCACTTATCAAAAAGACTTGTCGCACCTACAAGTCACCTCCTCTGGGTCTAGTTCTTTCAGCACTTTATTCTACCTTACAATCCTCTCTCTTTGACTTCCCCAGTGTTGTCTAGTGATTGAGTTCTTACAACGTACTTCGGTCATACTATTAGCTCATAACGCTCGCACGCTGGGGGGTAATCTATTACACCATTTTTTCGTCATCTAATCCATTGTTATTAGATGGACCCAAGTACACTAAGTAAGACCAATTTTACCCCAAGTAAAATCGCATTCACTATGAAAAATAACTTAGTAAACCACCTTTATTAAGTTGTTTAAGGTCTAAACAGGAAACCCCATGGGGAAACATTAACTAAATCCATATTTGTTTGATTTTCCTCAAGGAATAATTAGTTAAATAGCAGTTTAATTAATATTCCTGGTTATATTTAACCTAAAACAAGGAAATTAGTTAGATAAATCATTATTTATCTTATTATTTTCTAAGAATAATTATTTAAACATTATTGAAATAATATTTTTTGTTAAATATGACTAAATCTCCCTTAAATAATTAAATAAATCATTTATTTATTTATTATTTCTTA
Organism: Pinus albicaulis; assembly: GCA_034641835.2. NCBI lineage: Eukaryota > Viridiplantae > Streptophyta > Pinopsida > Pinales > Pinaceae > Pinus > Pinus albicaulis. The sequence goes on from CM076584.1 coordinate 1,426,108,470, forward strand.
ACCATATCCTTAAAATGATAAATAAATCATTTATTTATTTATTATTACGTAATCATATCCTTAAAATGATAAATAAATCATTTATTTATTTATTATTTACAAATAAGAGGATTTGACTCAAGTCAAATTCCTTTTCCCTCCAACAAATATAATAAAATATTCCATAAAAGTTGGATCTTGATTTGGTTAATAATATTTTAATTATGCACCAATATCTAGACTAACTCAATATTTTGTTATAAATAGAAGGGTTTTCCCATTCATTTGTCACATTTTGTTGCCTAAAGATCACTCTGGATCTCAACTCTTGGTCTGGCTATTGATCCACTATCATAGCCATATTTTTCCATTTTTGTCTGGGTTTTCTACACCATCAAGAGAGAGGAATTCTAAATCTGAAGTGCTGAGGACTTACAAGAACCCATCCCATTGAGGAGAACATGGAACACCCTCTTGTGTTTTCCTCCCAGGTGCCATTAATAAAAATTTCATTGGATATATTCTTGTCTTGTCTATTGGATCTATGGAGTAAATATTATTTTTCTACTGTTTAATGTCTTCTAATGCATAGATCTAGATTTTTGCAGCATTTGTCTTGATCATCTAACTACAGATCTGAAGATATTAGCAGTCATTTCTACTGCTAGGGCTATTTTTTATGCGCAGCTAAAGTGGTATTTTTTCATACGCTTCAAATCAAGATTCATACTAACATCCTGATCACTCCTCCCCATTAGGAAGCTTTTGGACCCCAAAAAACTTGATTACATGTTCAGTAGATGAGGGTACAACTCGCTCATCTTTTCAACCTCCATATATTTTTCCTTGCTTGGTTTAGTGCCTTCGAGCCCAACTCGAAGGTAGTCAACATTTCCCTTGTTTGATGCTCTTGTTCTCCTATCAAGAATTGTATCTTCTTTGATCTCATCTAGAAATTTTGGCAAGAAATATTCAATACAAGGTATATGAACATCACTTCCTCGATCACCGATCAAAGGTGGCTCATACAAACATAAGTTTTCAACATTAACAACTAAATACATTTGCATATAACAAGGCAAGTCAAGTTGGAATGCATTTTACCAACTTGCTTTAGGATCTTGAAAGGACCATATCGTATGGATTTGATATTTTTACCTTCCCCTTGCATCCTTTCTTTGCTAATGTGCAACCTGTTGTAGCCACTACAACAACACCCAAAATTTTATGTATATTTAAAATTTTGGGTTCCCCCTTTGCTCGCTTAGTAATTTAAGTCTTTCACCCAACCTGCAGTCAGTGACATCCCTGCGACCTATCCCCAACCCCTCATGAGCTTTCTCACCATCATGATCTGATGTTGTTGCTGCAAATCACGCCGTGTGTAGGAGGGATCATCTAGCATACACTCGAATAGGAACTTTTCTATGTATCGAGGATGTACATTAGCAGCCCCCTCGCCATGGGTCATTAAGCATGTGTTTAAGTACTTCTCTTATGTTCGTTGGTCTCATATAATTTATCTAGGGGCACCATTCACAAATAATAACTGTGAAATAATTAATGTTATAATGTTTCATGCAGGTAAATCACATAAATGATATGCTCATTAAATGTCATCAGCATACCGAGGCAAATGCACTGAAACTGAAGAACAAGGTCACAGTTACAAGACAAGACACTTTCACATCCTGCCCATCGGGGGATAAGAACTAAGGCTACAATGAAAAACCTCATCCAGGTAGATGACAAGGATAAATGTGGTTCGAGCTAGGATATAATAAGAAGAAGATATGCATCACATATACGCAGGGAGCAAGATCATACCAGTTGAGGAAATTTTCGATCATGATTAAGTCACAGCTTCATTCTTAAATGAGGTGGGGTACATTATTTGAAGAAACAAATTAGCAGCACTGATTTTCCATGTAAGGCAACCTTCAACATTCCAATTTCTCACGTTCACAACATTTGGCGGAACCCTAGTAAGTTAAGAAAGCACGCTTAAGGATATATATGGCAAAAGACCACTTTATTTATTGGCGTTACCATGACATGAGGATTAATCAAAAGTGACGAAACTCATGAATAAAAGGTCTAACAACGATATTGGTAATATTTTCAACTTCGGCATTTTAACTTGGTCTCCTCTTTACTTAAGGCTGATGTGGAGCGGGCTCAACGTTCTTGTTAGCACCAATTGTGCTCCTTACCAGCTGTTTCTTGCCCTTCGCTTGTTTTCCAGTATGGAATGGCTCGTTGATGCCTCTCCACCACGTGTGAAAGGATATCATTTTCCACCTGAGGGAAGAATGTTTCCAATGCCAAGTGTCGCGTTAATGATATTTAGTAACCACCCATATTAATGTCTCATCCTCCTCTCCATGCATGACACCACATGGACCATATCACTAAATTAGTGTTTCGGTGGAGGCGGGTAGAGTTTGCTGTTATCCAGCGTGAATGAGACCATAAGAATGGCAATATAATCCCATCCAGAATGCATGCACATGGATTTAGCTGTGATGGCCTTGTCATTGCCGTAGGATATAGATCCGCGAGGAAAAGCGAAACGCTCAATTGAACCAGCGCAATAACGACTATGGAACGTTATTTCTGGAATGACAAATCCCTCAATATAGTAGATGAGGAATGTTCTATTACAAGCATAAGATGTCCCACCTTGAAAATAAATCGAAGATGCTGATTCCAGGAGGCTTGGTGTTTGGTGTTAAATCATTATATTAGAAAGATCCACAAGTTAAAATAAATTTTGTTGACACGACCGAAACATGTTTCATATGCGTGTTTCCAGAGAGGGTGTGAAATAACTAACTCACATCTAAATGCTTATCCAACAAATTGACGTTATTAGAATTTTCTTTGGAAGACTAGTTTTGTTAACATCATGTAAATACAACGTGGCAATGATGTTTTTCTGCTTACAACCTGATTTACCACCACGGAGATAGAGGTAGTTGTTGTTAAATGTAACGTGATACAATTCGTTATTAATTTTGATGCATGGTTAAAATTATTTGTCGGAGTGCGCTCCTTCCTGCAACTACAACCAGATCACGCGATCGAGCGACTCCTCCATATGTAAAAGCCACTCCATTAATTAAATGAAAGCAAGATTCAACGCAGGAGAATACATTGCACCTAAGCCGAACGATGATTTCACGATGAAGACAGCCAATGCTTTGAGTGCGGCTAAGCATAAAATCACAAGTGAACATCAGATCTGTCCATTACCACTCAAGCAAAATTGCGACCATGCGACCCCCGTAAGGTCACAGTTCAACCCAGGTCGCTAAGTCGCAGACCTGTGAGGCCAGTGAAAAGTGCGACTTGATGGTATTAGTGACCCTGCGACCCCTTTGAAGTCTCATCCCAAGTGGAGATAAAGTCGCGCGACCCCTCCAGGTCGTTGAGTCGTGATGCATGCTGCTGGATAGGAAATGCGACCATGCGACTATGCGACCCCTCCGAGGTCGAAAGGTCGCAGAAAGGTGTGCCTAGGGAAAGATGCGACCAAGGAGATCCTCTGACTGTGTGACCCCAGTTACAAAATGAAATTTTTTGTATTCAAGCATGCAATGCTATTAGCTTGGCTGCAAGGAATCATCATAAAATGTAAGTATTCTATGGTGTTTTGGTGCAGTATTTTGCTGTCCTTGTAGATGAAAAGCCACTAATATTTCCTCCTTCTGATTTTCTACATGTTGTTATGACGCCTGTTGTTCTAATTATGTCATAGTATCTTATGCATTGCCCCATAAATTTAGGACGGGATGTCGCTATCAGAACATTCCTATGCACCATGCTTCTCTCAGTTAACAAAGATGCTCGAACGTTTTGTCCCGAGGCTGTCAGTTTTCTGTAAGCTCTGTTGATGTCCACGTTCGATACGAAGTAGGACCTAAAAAGAGGGATGAAGTGAAATGCCCTACCCTTTTTCTAGAGCATCAAGAGTATAGACCTTGGCTGCATCTTTCAAGTGGGGTATCCGTTTTACCTCAACCTTTGGATTTCGCTATGATCATGGAGACTAGTGATGATGCACCTCTCTCCACTCAAACATATATAGGGTCGGCATACTTCTTTCTGTATCGGAAACGTTGAGCGGTTTCATAAACATATATCATGATATTGTTTCATTCCCTGAAGCATTTTCTTCCTTCTACCCCTATTGCATGAAATATTCAAGAAAATAAGACACCTGAGACTCTCCGATTGAAGATGACAAGTATTGCTTCCCTAATAAATGGGGAAATTGATGAGCATAAAATCTACGACAACCATTAAGGATGCGAATGAAGAAGCCCATGCCTATCAAGCAATTAAATCCAAGATAACTTTGTGCATGGGAAAGATTATGATCCTAATAGAGAAAGGGCACAAAGAAAGCTTACCCTAGCCATTCTCTTCGACGATTCAGTAGCTCCATACTTGACCACACAGGGGTCTAAGTTATTATTTTCATTCTTGCAATTGATTTAATATGCCCCCTAACATTATGATTTGTAGATGAAAACATGTGACCTAAGCTATGTGACTGCAGGTGGAAGTTGTTGGTCTGCGCAATGAGCCAAAGTTTTTCCCAGCAAGCAAAAGGGCTTGTTTTCGAAGCAAGGAATGTGAGACAAGGAATACTGCTATAAAATCTGGAGATCATCCCAATGAAGGCCACAAGTCGCTGATTTGCCCAAGGTCGCATGTCGCATATCTGCCGAGGTCACAGGTCGCGGATGGTCCGAGGTCGCAGGTCGCAGATGGTTTGAGGTCGCAGGTCGGATATTGCCGAGGTCACAGGTTGCATATTTGCCAAGGTCGCAAGTCGCAGATTGGCCAAGGTCGCAGGTCGCGGATTACTGGGGGTTGCAAGTCGCAAGATCGAGTCAAGTCGCAAGGTCGCATTAGTGGCTCAGGTCGCAAGTCGCCGGATAGACTGGGTCACAAGGTAGCCCAACGGTCAGGAAGATGAAAGGTCAAGGAAGCCCAAAGGGAAATGTTTTCACTATAAATATTCCTTCTGGAACTTTAAAAGGGATTTTGGTTTGGGACTCAAGCAGAGTACATGGTATTACCAGAGGATTATACATTTGAGCATGAATACAAGCATTTTAAAAAATCCCTTTGTGGATCTGGTGTTGTCATATGTATGAGCGCTATTGAGTATTATATTTTCAGTTTCTAAAAATTGTTAGATTAAGGGAATTGTATCTTTAATTCATATCACAATAGCATAACAGTTTGCTGAGTATGTTAATGGTGGTTGAGTTCATTTCACTTTCTTAATGAACACTGATGGCTTTGTTTATTAGCATTTGTGTTACCATTTAAAACTTTTAGGAAGTGAAGGGGGTTCTTGCCATGAGGAATTGTTTCCTTTGTGGTCAGAATAGTTTACAAGCATGACTCTAATGAAGTGTTGTTAACAACACTTCCTTCGATCTTCATGCTTTATTATTTCCTCTTGCTACTCATAGTGTTGTATGTACATTTAATGCATCAATCATATGTCTTGTATCATTTTATTAGGTGTGTATCCACTATTTTATAGAGTTTAAGCGAGACCCAAAGAAAGGATAAATCAGCAGTAGCCAGACCCACACCCTGGACGGGATCCCTATTCCAAACAATTCAAGGTCTAATTGGGACTTTTTACTAGGGGGATCCCCTACTGTTGGCCGGACAGATTTTCCCATCAACAGAATTGGCGCTAGAAGGACGGCCAGATGACAAGTTGAGCCCTTAGAGCCTGCAGTTAATCTCATATCTGTAATGGCTCATTCCCAAATCATTATCCCGAGATGTTTGTCAGAGTTTTATGAGCCCCGATGTCTCATTCCCGATGAACTTATGTATCACTTGTCCCAGTTGAAATTCGATGGTGAAAACAGAATGTCCATAAACCAACACCTTTTAGATTTCTGTGACTTTGGTGAGTGCTACGAAATTGACAATAAAGGTTTGATTTGTTTGCTTTTATTCCTCACTCTCGAAGGTCGCACTAAGCAATGGTGCCACACATTGCCGGAAGCTTCCATCCATTCATTTGAACAACTCACCAGTGAATTGCGACAAGCTTTTCACGGGTATGATTTTCAAAGTGTATTGATAAAGCTAAATGACATCAGAATGGAACCTCATGAATCTCTAGATAAATTCTCTATCAGATTTTTTCATTATTGTTTTGAGTTCCCTGAAAGGGATGTTGATTGGAAATGTTTAAGTGAACAGTTCAAGTATGTGATTCTCATTTCCTTTGAACAATTTCAGTTAGATCCTAGTGTTCCCTATGACGACCCGCAAGTTACCAGCTATTCAAACTTTGTCCCTAATGCTTCCTTTTCCATCTCCCCGAGTCCAGAGTACATTCAGGCCTCCAAGGAGAGTGTTGCTATTGGTGATATTCTCACCCCTCCTCCTGATTTGTTAGGTAGTGGAGTTGTGACCTTGAAAGTCCTGAGGAAGGATAGACACTGGCAAGAGGATAAAGCCTATTGCACTAACTTTTAATCTTTCATGCACCATGTCGAATCAGAGCTTGAAAAACATAGTGGCTCATTACCTCTCTCGGTTCATGAAACCTACCTCGAGCCCACTCGATGTCTCCCTGGACACAGTCCTAAATATGATTCGCATACTGATTATGAATCAAATACTATCATGGATGAGGTTGATCCCCTTACAGAGCCTCCCAGATCATTTTTTTCTCTGAATGACACGGATGTGCATATTGAAAAACCTTGTACGGTTAAGACCCCTGCGGCTCAATCTTTTCGTTCATTATTCCACGATTTATTTCACGAGTCTGCCACACCAGTAATTTCTATGAGACATTAAAAATTTCCTTATACTGGTATTGGCGATAATCATAAGCACGCAGATGGAGTTTCACAATCACAGTTCAAAATCGATGAATCATTTAGATCTGATTTTCTCACTCGGAATCTTTAGACAGCCATAGGAGAGATTTCCTGTCTGGGAAACCTCAATATGTCCTCTTTATTGATACATCCCAGTTGATAACTCCTAGGGAGCCCAACATGCCAGGTACCCAACTTAATCAAATCGATGGTTACAACGATCACTGCTTGTATGAAAGCATATTCACTAATACCGCTGAGGACTGTCACTCGTATCTTGTTGCTGACCATATGGAGACACTAGAATTTGATGATTCGCTCTATGAAGATTCGAGTACCCATTAGGGAATCGAAGCGCTCCCGCCCTTGCCATCCATCATCCCTAGTTCTTCTGATCCTGACAAGACTCCTCAAATAGTTGCAACTAAGTTTTCTCATATTAGGGTTTCTGAAATAATGACTCCCAAGTACCATGCTCCTCCTAGCATAACCACGTCGGATATCATTTTGTCACGGTGGATTTTTCATTCTAATGAGGTTTCCTTGAGCACATATTCCTAGCCCCCGATAGCTAGTATGCAACGACCAATACACCCCAATTTATTCGCTGGTAAGAAAACACTGGCCATTGTCTCTAATATTTCAAGTTGTTTCCCAGCCAGTACCAGTTACAATCAGGCACTAACATGTGATTTTTGGCAAACCCCTCAACTACCCGAAAACCTTACGGTAAATCCACCCCATCCTGTAAAATCTAAAGAATCTGATACATCGATCTATCAATATGTCAACGCAAAAACATTTGACCAAATTTATAGAAAGCCCACTGACATTTTGTAGCTCACCACAATCCATGAACACATCCATTCGCCTTTTGATCTCGCCAAACCATCAAGGTTGGGAAACCCCCCGCTCGAAGGTCTGAATTTTGTTCAAAACGGTAAGGAATTGCAGCCTCCACTAAAAGTGGATTCAGATACTCATATCCTTGACAGATTCCAGGAGAAACTCTGAACTAGGGTTTTCAAAATTAGGGTTTCTGCTCTCAGATACACAAGCATCTATGACTCGCCTGGCACATGCTCAGTGTTTCCATTCCATGAAACTAAATATTCTCAACACCATGATGAGGTTTCCGTTTGGTTCGACGGATCCTATCCGGTGGATGTGCCTGCAAATAGGCAATGGCTTTCCCAGCGCCCATCAGACCTGGGATTGTGCATGAATGGATTTGTGTCATTTATAAATGTTGATTTTCAAAAGCATATTGTTGTGTATCAGGATGATAGTGTAATTCATCTTGCAGAATCTATTCTAGCATTTTCTTTGGTAAGTATCCATAATCTTCTTGCCATTGCACCTGCTCTTCAGGTAAGTTTTGTTGTTACTGCACTTTTTTGGATGCTAGCCCTGATCCCAAGCATTGTTGTTGTTGCAGGATGGGAATTAATGCGATGGCTGCACTCGAAAGCTGATTTTACATAACTCGACCACCTCATGGGTTAAACTAGGGTTTAGGTGTAGTCTAGCTAGGACCTGTTAAAAAAAATTTTAGTTCAAAGTTTAATTAGATTTACTGATGAGATTTTTATTTTATGATTTAAAAGTGTGTCTGCTATTTTTCTTACGATTAGTATTTTAGGCATCATCATGTTACAAGTATGTTCCACTCCTTTCTTTTTCAGTTTCTTGTTGCTGCAAAATAATCACTGCTTGTATCATCCCCTTTTCCACCTACAACTGGCTGACCGTTTCCACACATGGTGTTGCATTGCATCCTGAGCCTCATTGATTACATTTGTGTCGTACATTTTATTCATATAGCTTCAAAATTTTCTTCATGTCACCTATCACCGCATGAGCCCTCATGAAACCCTACCACCTTGCAGACTTGTGTTACCCCGATTTCTGAAACAGTAACCCCATTGTTTGCGTGAGGTTGTGGTGGATATCTCAAGAGGAAAATTCCTCGCAGGATAATTCATCAAAGTTGCATTCTCAATAAGATGCCTATGAGTATAAAATTCTTAGCCGGAGAGATACAAGCCGGTTGTTGTGGGAGACCTAATGAGTTCGAATGGCCCAATACCCGTAAGCCTAAGCCTTGTGCCCATCATAGTCTTAGACATTTTAATGATCTGTTTTGCGCACTTTTCCTATTTTGGTAGATGGGACGTGAAGGTTTGGCACGAGGGCAAACCAAAATTAGGATATCTTTCAGTTTCTGTAAAACGAGAAACAACCTCTTTTGCTCGTAAAATAAGTCGAGATCCCTCATCCACCCATGAAAAATAAGTGCCACGAGCACATCGAAATAAGTGCTACAAGAAAATGAAACAAATAAGGTTAAAGGATTGAGAAAGGATTCCTGCGCAGAGAGGTGATGCAACGACTCCGCCGGGGTGCTGACCAGGCTCGCTGGCAGCGGAGCAACGCTTGTGATTTCTTGAAGTGACTCCGCCGGGGTATTGTCCAGGCCTGCTGGCAGCGGACCAACACCGGAAAATTACTTTAAAATATTGAGAATAATAAACCCACTGCCATCACATCATCAACAAGCTACTGGCGTCTGTGAGCTCTCTCTTTGATGTCTTCTGATTAGCGAGACCTAGCTGAGGCACAAGGACTGGGCATACCCATAAAGGCCAAAGTAATACAAAGGGTACCCGCAGAACTTGTTCAATATTCCCTTGCATCACTATCTGGACTCAGACTATTGTTGCGATGTTGACAGAGATGTTGGATTCTACCAGTGGTTCACCATTTGTTGTAGCCACTACAACATCACCCAAAATTTTGTGTATATTTAAAATTTCGAGTTCCCCCTCTTCTCGCTTAGTCATTTAAGTCTTTCACCCAACTTGCAGTCAGTGACATCCCTGCGACCTATCCCCAACCCCTCATGAGCTTTCTCACCATCATGATCTGATGTTGTTGCTGCAAATCACACCGTGTGTGGGAGGGATCATCCAGCATACGCTCGAATAGGAAATTTTCTTTGCATCGAGGATGTACATTAGCAGCCCCCTCACCATGGGTCATTAAGAATGTGTTTGAGTACTTCTCTTATGTTCTTTGGTCTCATATAATTTATCTAGGGGCACCATTTGCAAAGAATAACTATGAAATAATTAATTTTATAATGTTTCATGTAGGTAAATCCCACGGATGATATGCTCATTAAATATCATCAGCATACCGAGGAAAATGCACTGAAACTGAACAACAAGGTCACAGTTACAAGACAAGACACTTTCACACCCTACCCACTGGGGGATAAGAACTAAGGCTAAAATGGAAAACCTCATCCAGGTACATGACAAGGAAAAATGTGGTTCGAGATGGGATATAAGAAGAAGAAGATATGCATCACATGTAGGCAGGGAACAAGAGCGCACCAGTTGAGGAAATTTTCGATCATGATTAAGTCACAGCTTCATTCTTAAATGAGGTGGGGTACCTTATTCGAACAATCGAATTAGCAACACTGATTTGCCATGTAAGGCAACCTTTTACATTCCAATTTCTCACGTTCACAACATTTGGCGGAACCCTAGTAAGTTAAGAAAGCATGCTCAAGGATATATATGGCAAAAGACCACTTTATTTATTGGCATTACCATGACATGAGGATTAATCAAAAGTGCCCAAAGTTGTGAATAAAAGGTTTAACAACGATATTGGTAATATTTTCAACTTCGGCATTTTAACTTGGTCTCCTCTTTACTTAAGGCTAATGTGGAGCAGGTTAAACGTTCTTGTTAGCACCAATTGTGCTCCTTACAAGTTGTTTCCTGCCCTTCGCTTGTTTTCCAGTATGGAATGGCTCGTTGATGCCTCTCCACCACGTGTGAAAGGATATCTTTTTCCACCTCAGGGAAGAAAGTTTCCAATGCCAAGCGTTGTGTTAATGATATTTAGTAACCGCCCATATTAATCTCTCGTCCTCCTCTCCATGCATGACACCACGTGGACCATGTCACTAAATTAGTGTTTCGGTGGAGGCGGGCAGTGTTTGCTATTATCCAGCGTAAATGAGACCATAATAATGGCAATATAATCCCGTCCAGAATGCATGCACATGGATTTAGCTATGATGGCCTTGTCATTGCCGTAAGATACAGATCCGCGAGGAAAAGCGAAACGCTCAATTGAACCAGAGCAATAACGACTATGGAACGTTATTTCTGGAGTGACAAATCCCTCAATATAGTAGATGAGGAATGTTCTATTACAAGCATAAGATGTCCCATCTTGAAAATAAATCGAAGATGCTGATTCGAGGAGGCTTGGTGTTCGGTGTTAAATCATTATATTAGAAATATCCACAAGTTAAAAAAAAAATTGTTGACACGACCAAAACATGTTTCATATGCATGTTTCCAGAGAGGGTGTGAAATAAATAACTCACATCTAAATTCTTATCCAGCAGATTGACGTTATTAGATTTTTCTTTGGAAGACTGGTTTTGTTAACATCATGTAAATACAACGTGGCAATGATGTTTGTCTACTTACAACCTGATTTACCACCGCGGAGATAGAGGCTGTTATCGTTAAATGTAACATGATACAATTTGTTATTAATTTTGATGCATGGTTAAAATTATTTTTCGGAGTGCGCTCCTTCCTGCAACTACAACTAGATCGCGCGATCGAGCGACTCCTCCATATGTAAAAGCCAATCCATTCATTAAATGAAAGCAAGATTCAACGCAGGAGAAGACATTGCACCTAAGCCGAACGATGATTGCACGATGAAGGCAGCGAATGCTTTGAGTGCGGCTGAGCATAAAATCTCAAGTGAACATTAGATGCGTCCATTAGCACTCAAGAAAAATTGCGACCATGCGACCCCCGTGAGGTCGTAGTTCAACCCAGGTTGCTGAGTCATAGACCTGTGAGGCAAGTGCAAAGTGTGACCTGATGGTATTAGCGACTCTGCGACCCCTTTGAAGTCTCAGCCCAAGTGGAGATAAATTCGCGTGACCCCTCCAGGTCGCTGAGTCACGATGCGTGCTGCTGGACAGGAAATGCGACCATGCAACTGTGCGACCCCTCCAAGGTCACAAGGTCATAGAAAGGTGTGCCCAGGGAAAGCTGTGACCAAGGGGATCCTACGACTGTGCAACCCCATTTACAAAATGTAGTTTTTCGTATTATAGCATGCAATACTATTAGCTTGGCTGCAAGGAATCGTCATAAAATGTAAGTATTCTATGGTGTTTTGGTGCAGTATTTTGTTGTCCTTGCAAAAGAAAAGCCACTAATATTTCCTCATTCCAATTTTTTACATGCTGTTATGATGCCCGCTGTTCTACTTATGTTAGAGTATCTTATGCATTTCCCCATCAATTCAGGACGGGATGCCGCTATCGGAACATTCCTATGCACCACGCTTCTCTTAGTTAACAAAGATGCTCAAAGGTTTTGTCCCAAGGCTGTTAATTTTCTGTAAGCTCTGTTGATTTCCGCGTTAGATACTAAGCAGGACCTCAAAAGAGGGATGAAGTGAAATGCCCTACTCTTTTACTAGAGCATCAAGAGTATAGACCTTGGCTACATCTTTCAAGTGGGGTATCCATTTTACCTCAACCTTTGGATTTCGCTATGATCATGGAGACTAGTGATGATGCACCTCTCTTCACTCAAACATATACAGGGTTGGCATAATTCTTTCTGTATCGGAAACGTTGAGAGTTTTTGTAAACATATATCATGAACATTGTTCGTTCCACAGGCTTGTTTTCATCCTTGTGCACTATTGCATGAAATAGTCAAAGAAAAACAAGACACGAGACTCTTTGATTGAAGATCACAAGTATTGCTTCCTAATAAATGGGAAAATTTATCGGAAGAAACGCAATCTACGGCAACCATTGAGGATGCGGATGAAAATACCATGCCTATCAAGAAATTCAATCCAAGATTCGAAGAGAACTTTTTGCATGGGAAGAATTATGATCACGACGAGGAAAGGGCACGGAGGGAAGCTTACCTAGCCGTTCTCTCCCGATGATTCGGTCGCCCCGTGACCACACGAGGGTCTAAGTTTACTATTTTCATTCTTTTAATGTATTAAAACATGCTCTTAGTGTCGACGTTAGATCTGTGAAGATGTGTAACCTAAGCTATGTGTTGCGGTGGGCTGTGGTTGCACGATGAGTGGAAGTTTTCCCCATAGCTTAAGAGGGCCCGTTTTCCGATACAAGGATGTGGGATAAAGAATATTCTTTAAAATCCAATGATAGCTGAAAGGCACAGTCGCTAATGCGCAAGGTCGCGGTCGCGGACAACCCCGGAGTCGCGGTCGCATATACGCCGAGGTCGCGGTCGCGGATGGTGCCGAGGTCGCGGGTCGCTGATTGTTCAAGCTTGGAGTGCCAGAAACCAACGAATTCAGGAGACGAAAAGTCAAGGAAGCCCAAAGGCGCGGGTTTAGGTCTTATAAATGCCCCTTCCATGGGCGACCAATGGACTTTTTGTTTGGGACTCGGTAGGTACATTGTATTGCAAAGGATTATACATTTGAGCATGAATACAAGCATTTTTGAAAAATCCTTTTGTGGATTGATGTTGTCATATGTATGAGCGCTATTGAGTATTATATTTTTAGTTTACGAACATCTTTAGATTAAAGGAACTATATCTTTAAGGGAACTATGTAAAAATGCCTGACAAACTATAAACAAAAAGGTACCTTCGATATTAAGCAGTGTCATATGGATTACCTTCAGTTAGTTATGACTTCGTCATTAAAATTATTGTTGATTGTTGGAAGCATAGTTATCAAAAAAAAATTAATTAAAAAATGTTGATAGTATATTTCTTTTTTTATATATAATAATAATGCTTTTTATTTATATATTTTTATTAATTTTTATATTTAAATTAATTTTAATAATTTTGATACCAATTTTAAAATTGAAATAAACAAAAACACAACTATACTTGTCAATTATTTCTAAAATTTATTCATATTTTATTAAAATTATTTTGAAAAATTAAATATTTTAAAGTGAAAAATAAATTTCAAATTCAAATATTACCTAAACAAAAACTTCAACCCATGATTGTCAATTATACTTAAATTTTATTTCTCATATCTTATCTAATTTTGTTTTAATTAAATATTTAAAGTGAAAAAAATATTCAAATTTCAAATATTACCTTTTTTTAATCTTTTTTTAATTGATAAATATTTAAAAACAAAATATTCAAAAACTTATTTTTATAAAATTTATTCTAATATAAAGCCTATTTAAAAAATCAATTACTTTTTATAAAATTTATTAAACTTAATTTCTTTTTATAAACTTTCAAATATTTCAGTTTCAAATATTTTGTCTTCAGTTTCTAAAATTTAACCCAAAAAAAAAACAACAACAAATTAAAATAGAAATTTCTACATTTCCTTATTAATTTTTATTTCCAAATTATTACCTTCACATTTACATTCCACTTACTATTACTATTACAGACAAAAACTACCAATTATGTGACGAATGAAAAACAACATACCAATAAGTTCATTCATGACCTTTTCAGTCCATTTCATGGCGATCAGACGAGCAATTAAATTTCTATCGAATTGAATTTTGGAAGATAAATTATTGAATATAATATTTTTGTGATATGAGCATTATTTGGTAAACATTATTGATTGGAAAGTTAATCTTGTCAATTATGATTATTGATCGGAAGAAAAAAAAGCGAAACCAAACGAACCAATTAAAATATCGATAATTGATTCAAAAATTGATCCACAAGTTTACCACCATCTTGCTCAAGAATTACGTTTGTATTTTGCTGTTGTAAAATACGATTTTTAGCAAATGGAAACTCTAACAGCAGTTCAGAGATAAAGGCTGGAAATTTTATTGAAAAGAAGCAAGAGCTGGTAGCACAAAATGGAAAACTGATTCACCAATACATATGTTTCATTTGATGAGATTTTTTTAATGAAATTGAAATATTTGGGTCAGCGATATTGGAGAGTGTCCATATGACGAACGGATTTAATGCCTAGAAGTGATTCTTGAGTAACTGGAAAATTTCAGGAGCATATATGATTTAAAGAATTGATCCAAAAACAAAACAGATAAATCGAGATCATTTTATTCGTTAAGTAGAAGTTCAGGAAGAAAATCTCGATCTGGCGATATTTTTATACTATTAAAGTCAAGTCTGGTATTCGTTTACATGTGAAAATGTTTCTAGATATTTTCTGAAAATTTTGCGGATCATTACAAAAGTATAAATGTTATCTCTTTCAATTAATTAAAGAAAGATACAATTTGGCTTTCAATCATATACTTTTATTTATATATTAAAATGAAAGATGATTTAATCATATGATTTGGTTTGATATTTGATTTAAAAAAATGTCGGTTCAAAAAGTTTATAAAATTAAAGGTAAAATACCTACTAAAATAAAAATGGACCAAATTATACGCTTTAGTTTTAAATTATTTAGTTTAAATTATATTTAATTCAAAAGAAGATTTGTAGTTGAAGGAAGA
The DNA here is from genome assembly GCA_034641835.2 of Pinus albicaulis. Lineage (NCBI taxonomy): Eukaryota > Viridiplantae > Streptophyta > Pinopsida > Pinales > Pinaceae > Pinus > Pinus albicaulis. The sequence continues at coordinate 1,426,123,845 of CM076584.1, forward strand.
TCTGATTTAGAGTTTTGAAAATTCGTTTAAAAAATGGCATATAGTGCTGGTTAGTTTTAGTTTGTATTTTATAATTAAAAAGTCGTTCTCAGCTGATTCAGTTATTCAAGTTGTTGCATATTTCAAGGTATTAGGAAAATATTAATATATATTGATGCTGAAAAAAAATATAAATATTCTACAATATTTAATCATTTAAATATATCATTGCAGCTATCAACATTGAGTTGATTTTACTAGGCATTCAACTAACGTTTGTATTAACGCAAGTTCTGGATTCTTTGATCTTAGAACTACAGAATCCAGTATTCAATGATCTGTACCTTGAATGCTGATCAATGGCGGCATTTAAAGGTTAACTATATCCTTCTTTTCTTGTAGGTTAATATTTATTACAATTCCCTCTTATACTGATGAAGAACCATTCCCTTTTGTTCTTGACAGATTGGACTCGAAGCCAGAGATCAAAAATCTGGCGCAGAAGCCATTACGGCTGTCAGGCGAATTTGGTGTGGGTCGATTCACCAAAGATGAACGCGTCAGACCAGCTACGGTAGATATGCTGCGCTGACCATTACATTAAAGTCGATACAGCGCCTTCATTACCGTGGTTTCGTGACCGCGTTGAAGAAGCGCGACACCGTTCACTGGCAAAACATTATCAACGGTATCGTAGTGCCGCAAAGTCATCAGGCTGGAATCAAAATGTCGGTCAGGAAATACCACCAACAAAGAAAGGTTATTTTGACTTGCACCATGTGGTGTGGTTTTGCCGTTTGCGCCAGTTCGACCAGCAACAGTTGTTCATGTGCTGACAATTTATGAATATTCTGTTGATTGGTTTCCCGTAAAACTGCTTTGTTCGCGTGGACGTTACCGCGAAGATCTGCTGGTCGCGTGGTTGAGAAAGTTCAATGGTGTTCTGGGCCTTTATGGCGGCTCGCTCTTTCTTGTTTTTATCACGCCAGGAAGGTGCCGTTCACCGCTTGAGCGTAATGTTCATAACTCTGACTGGCTCGGGCAGTGGTAAGCACACTGTCATCACTTGGAGTGATAATGCGCAATCCAGAGGTGGGACATATTTTCACGGCAACGGTCAACGTGCTAGCTTCAGTTTCACAGCCAGAGATATCACAATTGAAGTAAGCTATATATATGCATTGGCAGTTAACATCTTAGTAAATCATGAGAGGTAGTTTGATTTAAAGAATAGAATTATGCAGAATTCATATGGTCATGGTGACTTGAGTGGAAATAATCAAGCTGTGGCGTTAAAGATTTCAGGAATCGTTTACGCGTTTTACAATTGCAGAATTCACTGGGGTTCAAGACACCGTGTTAGACGACGGAGGGCATTGTTACTTTGCTTCCTTCCATGAAGGTGCCGTCGATTTTATATGCGGCAATGGGAAATCTATCTATCAGGTAAAACGGATACAAATTATGAGCAACACTTTCATTTTCTTGTGTGTCCATTAATATTGCTTTGATAAATAGTAATGCAATCTTTTTCTGGTTGTTGATGGCAGAGCTACTTGTTCTGTCCCTGTATATTATGGCTCATTTGAAAGCTCAGAATAGGCTCTCAGTCCGAGGAGAGGGACTTCCTTCGAAGATGAAACTATCTAGTTGCAGAGATTGAGCAAGGAAGAAGAGTTCAAGCTTGAAGGAAGGGCAGAGTGATTGAGGGGATAGCGAGAGGGTTTTCTAGTGGTAATTTGCAGCAACAGAATAACACTAGTAGGGAGGCCAGGTAATTCTGTGGAGAGGGACACATAGCAAGTGTATGGTTCCAGGTGGCAAGAATATAGCGTCTGCAAGGTCGTTATAGTATTAGAACATATGTCGGCATTCGAGGAGCTAAGCAAAATATATGTAAATGAAAGGAGTATGATAAGATGACTCTAGTCGAGTAGTGTGAATTATTGGGACGTGTAGTGGAAGAAGAAGAACACCAATATAATCACATGGTTAAAACTCTTGAAGAGCAAAACAACCCATGGCCTAAGCCAATGCGACCACTTTAGGAAATTTATTAATATAAAAAGAAAAGTTACATATGTTTCTCTCATAAACAATTACACGAGCAAATGACCCTCCATGTTCTTTAAATAGAGATCCTTTGACCAATCGGGTGTTAGAAAGCCACAAATCAAGTATAGATAATATTGGAGAGAGATAACCGTGTATCATTACAAATCGACATCGGATTATAAGTTACAAATGTACATGGTAAAGAAACACATTTTACTTAACTCTACACTAGACCGTGATTATTCTTAACTGTTCCTATGTGTCGGAAAATCGTAACACCCCCCCTTAAGAACAACTTGGAATAAAGTGAAGGAGTTTACAAAGGTGACACAAAAGGGAGCCTCTTTCCTATGTGTCGAAATATCCTAACATCCCCCTTAAGAACAAATTGCGATAGGATTGAAGGATTTACAAAAGTGACACAATAGAAGGAATGAGGCATTAGAGCCTATCCCCCCTTAATGATAACTGTGAACTCAAGCATGGATCAAGAAGTTTCTGTTCGCTCTGTGAAAGCCTTCGTGGCTCTGTCGACTACTTAATCATTGGTTGGACGGTAATGCACTTCAAGGGCGCACAATCATGAATGAGCTTTTACGATGAAGTGTATGTGGAGTTCAATGTGTTTCATATCTTGATGCTGAGCCCGGATCACCCACATAGCTGAATGGCACTAAATTCATTCAGTGTAGTTGGATGTTGTTGATGAAGAAAAAATTCAACAGGAATCTGGCTGATACATGGCTTCTTGCTACTTCAACTACATCACGATACTGTAGCACGTGAAGAAAGAGGAAGCGACACTACTACATTTCTTAAAAGACCAGAAAGTAATAGGTCTTGAACCAAGAGTGAATACATATCATGTAGTGAACTCCAGATCATTAAATTCGGTAGCTGTCCGAGAATAGAGTGAAACCAATCAACAATGTAGATGCTCACACGTACAATAGATCTAGCTTGACTTGTACACCTCAAATATATCGAAGTACTCTTAGCTACTTTCCGGTGACTTTCATGAGGTTGGTGCATAAACCGAGCGATAAGATCAACGGCAATGGAAAGGTGAGGATGAGTATGGGTTAGATAAATTTTCCAAAAATTTGACGATATAAGGTAACATCAACTTCAGGGGTGATACAAGTGACTAAAAGCTTGACTCGGTGAAAAGGGAGAAGGGGTTGGCTTACATTCTTCCATGTGGTGGTGTAGAGATCTATGCATACTTGGAGTGAGAGAGGGTAATGCCTTCCTTGGATTGCAAGACTTAGAAGACCAAAGAAATAATACAAGTGCAAGTTGTCATTTTAAACTTCTTTTTGAGGCTAGACTTCATGGTTTATATGGTTTAGATCACTACCCGATGCAAGGATAAGATCATCAACATAAAGAATAAGGATGGTGAAGGACTTACACACTTTCTTGGTGTGGGCGGTATTGTCGGGTAAGCACCTAGAAAAGCCATTATCTAATAGAAATCTATCCATTTTTGCATACCAAGCCGAGGAGCTTGTTTGAGACCATAGAGAGACTTCTAAGGCGACAAACAATGCTAGAGTCACTGGACAAAAGCGAGGATGTTCCATGTAGATTTCTTCATTCAAATCATTTGGTGGTTTCCCATTAAAGGAGGCAGCAAGGGAAAGAACAAGGATGATAGAATTCATTTTGGCAATGAGAAGGTTTCGGTATAGTCAATTCCTTGACTTGTGAAAATTCTTTAGCGACCGTGGGCTTATTTATGTCTACTAATTTTCCATCTCGTCAAACTTTGTTTTATGTAAACCCTTGCATCGAACAAGTTTCTTCCTTTTGAAAAGAAAATAGAATCCCAAGTATCATTCGCCAATAAGGAATGATATTCTTCATTCTTAGCTTCATCCCAATGCGGATGACCCGGAGGCTTCTTCAAAGGTTTAGATTAAATATGTTAAGAGGTCTTGAGCCAATAAGGAAGAGGCTCTTTTGGTGAGAACGTGTATGTCGTCAATACGGGGTCACCTTCAAGAGAACACAGTGCATCCAGGAAGTGAAACGAGACCTTCTTGGAAGGTACATCAGGTAAAAGGAACAATTTCAAGAGGTGGAGAGAATTTTATCCTCACTGTCATCTGTCAAGACTAGAACGAATTTTATTAAAAATAGAAGAGAGAGAAGGTGGCACATGTACGAATGAGGCTCACGAGCCAAAGGTGGCACACCTGTGAACTAAGCTCGCGAGGCCGATATATTTTCATCAAATTTTACATCTCTTCTAATGATTATATTTTTTTATCTTGGTTGAATAAGTCTATATCCTTTGACATCTTTGAAATATCCAACAAAAATTCATTTTTAACACTCTAAGTTCTGAGCTTTATGTTTCGCATCTCGAATATGGGCTGACATCACTTAATACGAAAGTGACTTACATCTGATTGAACAGTGGCTTCATACACGGAGTTATATTCTTTAAAACCTTAGTAGAATTTACTATGTAATTTGCCAGGTTAATCAGCTTATGCCCAGAAATTGAGACCAAGTCCTTTAGATTGAAGCATACAATTAGCCATTTCTTTTAATGTGTGATTCTTCCTTTCAGCTACACCATTTTTTGGCGTATATGGAACAATATGTTGCAATTGAATGCCATGCTCACTTATAAAAGTTGATAAATTTGTTGTTATATTCTCTTCCATTGTTTGATCTTAACACAATTTGATGTCCGGATTGTTTCTCAACAAGAGCCTTAAAGGGCACGAACATGTTAAAAACAACACTCTTGATTTTTAAAGAAGTATACCCAAGTGCATACGTAAAAATCATCAATGAGAGTTAAAAAGGTACTAGCGAGAGAAAGAAACAATAGGAAGTGGTCCTCGTCACTGCTGCACAAGCTGCAAAGGGGTTGACGTGCCAAGAGGCACATTTGTCAAAACTATCCCGATGATGTTTTTCAGTACATCTAATGGCTACATCTTGGCAATTTACCATAGGAGAAGGCATCACCATATTTTTCTTACATAGAGTTTTAAGAGAGCAATAGTTTAAGTGACCAAATCGCTCATGCCAAAGTTTTCTCATATCATCATTATGAGCAAAAAAAATGGAGGAAGACATATTCACAACCTTGTGGAATCATCAGCAATGCTAGGTAGCTAAAATATGTTTAGGATCTTTGATATCTTTGATTACAACATGTGAGGTGAAATTCTCTTTCCCTTGCTGAATGAGTTATCTGATAAAAACGAAGAGAAGGTTGCATGACAAGGTGGGAACACATAGTACATCGTGCATGCAGCCATTATCGGGAGTAGATGGTTCCAGATCCTACAACACTAAGGAATGTTTGGTTTTGTATTCTGCAGAACCTCTTGAGCATTCTTCTGCATACTTTCTATTCATCATCTCTGCACCTTTTAAGAACACAATTGTCATTATCCAACACTCATTGGAATTCTTCAAGGTTCTACCACATTCTTCTTCCATGAAAACACTTATGGAAGCTTCCTTGACCTCTTTTGGTCAGATACTTCCTCCTTATCATAAACATAAATGTTGAAACCTTTGAGAGTTAAAATAACACTTACCATCTCACCTTCAAAGATCTTTGTGTGATATTGTTTCACCATTCATCTAACACCTAGTATCTCTATGTGCTGAAATCCTTGGTTAAAATGCGATCTTCTCTGAATCACCTGCCTTTGTACTTGTTATAATCTTACCTCAATATAAATCCAAAGGTATTTTTAAGCTGTAATTTTCTTCAAATATGTCTTAAAACTAATTCCCATTCCATCAATTAAATATTTACCAAATGATTCATGTATCAACTATTTCATTCTTCATTCAAAAGACTTCATACATTCAAACGCGCTATTTCTATGTTACTCTTCATAATGAACACTTCATCCATTTCAAATCATTAAGATTCAATATGATCTCTTAACAATATTTACAAAATTCATAACACACCAAATTTCTTCTAGAAATGTTTTTGTACCTAAATCTTGTCTTACTTCTACAAAATTTCTGCATTAATCCTTGTAATGACTCTCCTTTCGGATCTATTGAATCCGGTCTTGAGTCTTATTTTCCTCACCCATCGATATCATCGTCTTCAACAATGGCAAAGTAATCCTAAATCATTCTTCGGTTTTTTTCACAAAATGTTCTTTAAATCATTTAAATGTGTGATTGCTGAAACCAAACCACTCTTCTATTTGACTTTTAAATTCAAAAATTTTTTTACTTCAATTTACTTTTTGAATCAAGCAGTCATTCAATCAATCTTACGCTTAAACATTACTACTTCTTGACTTCAAACATGAAATTTCTTTGCCTATAAGGAAAATATCTTCTCTCAAAATTTCACTCCCATTGTTCTTTAGACATTCAAAACAACACGTAAATAATCAAAATAAATCTTCTTACATGACCTACAACACCTTGTAGTAATTCACAAAATTCAACGGTTCTTTTATCTTATCTCGGTATCCTTTGCAGCTGGGTTCCTTTGTGCTTTGATTTTGCTTTGATTTTTCCTACTCTAGCATGTAGGTATCTCTAATTTTATTTTAGTCATCTCAAAAAAGACTTTTTTCTGCTACGTGTCACAAATGACTAATAAAACCTACAACTTTCACCATTAATGATGTTGGATTTCCAACAACAACTTATAATGTTTGAACCCACAACAAATTTCAAGTAATTTAAATGTCTTAAAAACAATCGATCAAAAGAGAGGCATTAACATTAATATTTTTTTATCGTTTATTTTTAAACTAACCGATCTCCAATTACAACTTTGGGATTTCTAGTGATAAACAAGTCGAACCATCAAGCTTTTCAAATATGATTTTTTTTTTTTTGGTCTTTGCTCTATCAACATTTTATGAGAAATCGAGGATATGGCCACTTGCTAATATTGCATTTCTGTTGGATTGATTCTAAAGGAAGAAGCAATTGAAGGCCGCGAGAGGAAGCGCATAGAAAATTCTTGAAATCAAACCCATGATCGAAGATGCCTTAGAAGAAGAAAGCTCCTACCTCTAGTCTCCACCATCCAATTAAATATTTTTTAGATTGGACGATTACTCCGCATATCCGGTCGCACGATAATTAACTCCTTAAAAACTTGTGATAAAGTGGTATTCTTTGCTCTCACTTGTCTGTAGTGTGGCCTTACGGAGCTAATGCTGGTACAACAGTGCAATAGCGCCACCATGGATCTATGCGATATACACTTACCACTTTTTGAAAACCATTCCGTCATCCCATTCTATTGTCGTAACAATCAAGCTTGTACATCAACACATAGTAGTCTTCTCCTTAACTTAGAACATTGGTAACATGTATTCCAAATTGATCACGTGCATGGAAAAAATGATCAAGATCAATCCTTTCCTTAATAAGGACAATTCGTTTCTTCAACTAGGGTTATATTAACCACTGCTTTCTTTCTAAAACGAGGAATTAATGGCCAAAAATATACCTTTTCTTCTTCGGTAAACGACAATGCAAAACACATAGACTATAGCTTATAACAAAAAATGCTGCAGGTGCTTCCTGCGCTAAAACATTTTCCTTCGCACTTTATTACTTAACTTGAAAGAAAACTACATAAATACACACATGTTTTCTTTAGAATTTCTAATTTTATTTATAACCATACAATAATTTACATAATTCACGAACGTGTACAATCCGTGGCCTTCATCATATCCCTCTCACACACTCCTCCCCTACTCTCTAATATCTAGATCCCTCTCTAATTATTCAAAAAGTTCTATGCAATTATGGATTCATGAACCAAATGGAAGTTTAAATCAGTGAAATTTCTCACTCTTTCCTAAAGTATCTGCAGCTCACTCTTTTCTTCCCTATTTAAAATTTCAAATCCCTCAAATCCTCACTCTTCCTAAAGGATACTCAGCTATTTACTAAGATCCATTCATTCACGACATATTCTCCACAAATTGCATTTGCAATTTAGAATTTCCTCAAACTCTACTAAACTTGGGGAAAATAAATAAAATGATTAAGAGAACCCACTCCCTTTAGTAAATGCTGAAATAAGACTCATGGGTCTTATAAGTTTTGACTAATTCTCTGCACATCATTTACCAATTTCTTTTGCGGTATGTTGATGAATATACGTAAGGGTTGCTTAGTAGTGGAAGAGGATGAAAATGAAGTTGAGGATGGCGATGAGGATGATGGTGGGGTAGATGGTGGCTTATCACCATTTCCATACCTCCTACTCCTGGAGAACCCTTGCCCCTGTCCTCTTCGACACCAGGTTGCCTGCCTACAACCTTGTGTTTCTCCTCTCTTCATATAGGACCTTCACCATCTCTATCATGTCAAAGAAAGCCTTCCTAAATGCCTTCTCACTCCTCTTTCATGTTATCACTTCCTTCCTTGTGTTATGCTTATAGAGGTTCTACTACAACAGAGGTGAATATTGGTGATGTTAGCAGTGTGCCCTTCTCCTTGCTCCAACTAGAGAACATGCACCCACAATCTTGCCTTATCCTCTCTTGAGCTTTAACCTTGTAAGAATCTAAACACTTGCAAAACAATTAAATCCTCCTTACTGATAAACATAGTGTACGATACCAACAGTACGAGATGGGAATTTTTTTTTATTATTCTAAATTTCTCCTAAGAATATAAACAAAGTGCTTGAGGTTTATGAGATAGATTTCAAGGTCACTGATCTTTTCATCTATTTTTGTGAATTTCTTGAGAAAATTAACATAAAAAAACAATGAACATGAACATCTATGAGACATGAACATCACCATAAATAGTAAAGCAACAATACATGATGAAGGGTTCACCTCTTAGATACATCTACTTAGTCCCGACTTCCAATGGCTTAGTCCTCTTCTATTATGCTCAATAATTGTGATCACATATGTTTACAATGCTTAAAAAAAAACTTTGAAACCTATTCAATGGCTCCAATGCCAAAACAATCCGTATAGCCTTTTACGCCAATTTGGTCAAAACTCTTCAATTAATGACTTCCCTTATCTTTTGCACTATTCACTCCACAATTTCTACCAAATCTAGCACCGAACCTACAAATCCGCCCAAAAATTCACTAAATGAGTGCCAATGTTCCAAAAAACTAGAAAGTGTTGAGGCATTAATTTCCCCAATAATTCCTATAGTCCAATTTGTACCCTTATGGTTTTGGTGCAAATATATTTTTTTATTAAATCTTGCACGATGGTTCAGTAATTGCCCGAGGTTAACACCATCGTGGTCACATTGGCGGAGGTTGTGAACTTTTTGTTGCAATTAATGTTATGGTTAGTGGGGGGAGCAAAATTTGGCCTCCCTTTACGATGACTAGGGTTGAGGCTAAACCCCCAAACCCCACCACATGGCACAAATGACATGAAAAAACCATGTGAAACCCATAATTATTAAGACTCATAGTGATGTTGTGAATGTAAAGCTGCTTTCTCGTTGTTTGAGTCGCGAGTTCGGCCTCCACCCATTCCATGAAGACTATAACCACAATTTCGGTGGCCATCTGGAGGCTACCACGTGGTTCGGTAGTGCATGTGGTAGCACATGATGTCACAAAACAACCAATAAGAATTGACATTTCAAACCAACCAAGTAGTTCCACTTGAGCAATTTATTTAGTCGAAGAAATTCGTTAACAAAGTCAACATGCCACTATGTATGCAGTCTGATAGAATCCATTGTTGAGTATAGAATCTTTGTTGAGTTGTCCAGTCATACTTTCAAAAATTATGTGTTTGATAAAGAGTGGACATAATGCGTTTCTACGATCATATGGTTTAGTTTTCCCACGAAATGTGTTGCATCGGATTTATACGGACAATATCCTTCATTAGTTATTGATTACCAATTAAACAACTTTCATTTTTAGCATAATTTTGAGCACATAATCATGAGCAATGTACGTGGAAACCACTAAGAGTGTAATTAGTTAGACACCCACGAAGCATGAAATTTTTGTAAACACGAACTTATCATTGCAACCAAAAATTCAAATATTGAACACCCATTACAAAATATATGCATAAGGCAAGCCAAAAAAAAAAAAAACTAAGAAATAAGAACATTATGCAAAAGTACATACAAGAACGATAACCTGATGTTCCAACGTATTCAGAATCGTAAATGAAATCTTCTACTACATTCTTGGTATTCTTGGTACATACGAAAAAAAAAAAAAAAAATGTCCATGCATGCCTAAAAGCAATTTTAAAAATGGTAAACAATAAAAAAAATTAAATAAAATCCCCTACAACAACCAAAACAGCACAGAGACCCATCTTCAATTTAATCATTTACTGCAGCTAGAGCGGAACAATAATAAACCCAAAGAAATTTATGGATTTTTTATCAAAGGAGGTCTCTGTTGTAGTTACAACTAACAAAAAGTAAACCATGTTCAAGGGTAGTTAAGTAATTTCAGTGATGATAATCACAATCTCTGTCAAAAAAACTATCTAGGGTTTCTCTCAAGGCTGTCGAAAAATCGCTATGGTTTTTCTTAAGAATATGCATAAAATATTCTCGTCCAAAAGAGGCGTTCCTCTAAACCCTGCTGGTCAAGAGTGAGTTTAGAGAAACCTGTGGAATAGAGAAAAAATTGTATACAAAAATACGTTCTCAAGCGATTGTAAGCCTTCAAGCCAAATAACCTTGATTAATGGAAGGTATGAATGCCTAACCTGTAACGCACCAAAATATTTAGTTAGTCATACTTCTCAAGGGTCTAAACATAAAAAGGATATATATATATATATATATATATATATATATATATATATATATATATATATATATATATATATATATATATATATATATATATATATATACACACACGACGGTGTTAGAGAACCCAAAACCCTGGATGATTGGCTCCAAGGGTATTGGATGATCAACGCTAAGTGTCTCATGGGTCTCCTAACAATTAAATAAATGTACCCTGGGAATAAACAAGCATCGAGAAAGTATATATGATAATAATGTAAAAGTAGATATGGAAACAATGAAAAGACACTAAACTCGTTATTACAATATTGATAAACATGGCTATTGCAAAGAAGAAGTATAACTCATATTAAATACCCACCGCCATTCACTGTAACCGAGTTATTAACATATGGTAGAAACTAAAATGGTTAGTTTCATTTGATATTTTAGTAGGTTAGTGAATTAACTCAAGAAAAATGTTGTGTTACTCTATTAGTGTGTTACGAAAGTACAAGGGCTATCAACAATGGTAAATCTTTTATGTTAAAAAGTCTATACCCATGTTAATGTAATTCATAAAAAAACATGTTTTAATTTTAATTTGCTTTTATAATAATAATATTAATTTAGTTTTAAAATTGGTATAAAACCAAACATCAAATTATTACATAGTAGTATGATTATATTAATTTTTAATTTTAAATATATTTAGATAAAAAATTTCATAATTAAAACATCAAGGTTCACATATTGAAATATTTAATTCCTTTTTAGTGCTTGACAAAATCTAAAATTTAAGATATGATTTATGCAAGTTTTTAATAATTTATTTATATTTATATAAATTTTTATTTCTACACATAAAAATATTCTTACCTTAATTTTATGAAAAAAAAAGATAATAATACATATAGTGAAATATGTATTCAACATTTTTATTTGACATGTTTTTATAAATTTTAGAATTAAATTTATTTGTGTGTTATACATACATTGATGACACATAAATACACAAATATATATCTTTAAAAAAATTTTAAAAGCACTGTAAATAGTAAATTTTTATATGTTTATATGGATGTTATTTTAAGAATTTTAATTTATAACGTCTCACTATTTTACATTTTGATGGTTGAATAAAAAAATCATCACCTTAATTTTAAATAAGACAGCCAAAAAATATGGTTGAAAAACCTACCTAAAATATTAAAAAGGTGAAATTTAACATATATATGATTATTATATTTATATACTTAGAAATAATTTTTTTTTAGTTATAATTTTAGTAATTTAGTTTATTAAGTTGTTAAAAGTTTATTAGTTATATGTTTTGAGATATCACATAATGCTATGCATATTATGGTTTTTACTTGGAAACAATTATTTAAACTTTTTTAATAAAAAAAATACAATATAAAAAATTGAATTAGACTAATTCTCGCAGTTAACAGATTTGAAGTAGATATATTCACAAAAATCATGAGTATAAAAGAGTTTGTCACATGCCATATAAGAGGGTTGAATATGAAAATATTTATCTTATGTTCCCAATTTATTGTGAAATAATTTATATTTTTAAACTTTGTCACATTATCAATCTTTTTTACCTATAAAGAAAAAGAAACTATGAGGATGCAGGTAAACTTCTCACTTCTCTTCAAACATTGAAACAATGTGTTAAAAATTATTATTAATTTTTTTACCTTTATAAATTCCTATACATATTGGTCTTAGGGGACTTTAAATCGTCATCATTTTATCCCATTCTTCATTTTATGCTTCACTACTTCTCCTCTATTGAGCAGACATTTCAATCTTACAATCATATATTATTTGCTCAAAACCTCCCTCATAGTGCTTGACTTGGCATTTATGTTTACAATCATTTACTAACCTACAACATCTCCCTCATATTGGGTAGCAGAGATTATAGGCACAACCCAACAGATGGGTGAAGTTCAATCAAATATCTCAAAATGCAAACGTCATTTTAAATACAAGAGTGAAAAAAAGGTTTACACCTTAAAAGACTTAATTCCTCTCTATGATTGATAGATTTTGATTTAAGATGAATTATCCTCATTCTTAGTAATAGAAACATACTTATTTACTGATTTTATTCAAAATAATACATACATAGCCATATTTAAATTTTCTAATTTTCTAAGTTTATGTATTTTATTTGTGAAATTAATCAAAATTGTATGAGTTCTGGAGCCAAACTTCAAAATTTAGAAAAAGTTAGACGACTTATAATAGAATTAATAGTTATAAATAAAATAAAAAAAATGAGGTTTATATTCTTAATAGTCTAACACTTCATATTTGGTACATAATTAATAAATATATATAAATTCAATATTTATATTAAACTTTTAGTTTTGAATTTCAAACTCTTTATCTATATTATGGATGCTTTGCATGTAATATTAAAAAATAAAATTATAAAAATTATAAAATATGTCGAGAAAATTATTGTATAGGAATTGTCTCATTATTTTACATTTTAAGTTTTAACTTAAAATTTTATCAAATTTATACTAGTTTTTGTGTAAAAATATGATAGAAATCTTTCAAAACATGAAATATTAAACTAGGACTTTTATATACACCACACATTCAATGTTATATGCATATCATGTTCAAAATTAGTTTTATTTTACTTATAAATTTATTAATTAAAGTTATTAAGATGTGATATTTCATTAATTATTTGTTTTGAATTATTATAATTAATAATATAAATTATTATTATTCAAAATTATTTTAATATTGAAAAGCTATTCTTAGCGAGGGGGGTTTTTTAAGCGATCGTTCAGCAGCCCCGGAGGTGAAGTTTGTCTTTTTTGCCGTGACCTAGACATTGCCACCCAAGGGGCATTTACACGGTTTGTGAAGAGATCCAATTGAGGTCGGTGGGGGTGCCGATCCTCCCCCTCCCTGCCTAATCTACTCGTGTTCAAGAAGCTCATGATGGGATCCCTCAAAGACCCGCGTACGAGACACAAAAAATTCGTTAAGAAAGTCGATTACATCCCCATCTCGTTGAGTTTTCTGTCGAAGAAACAGAAGATGCGCAACAATATTGCCAGACGGAGGGCTTGTGTGGCCGGTTACGGAGCCTCCGGCCTCACAAAATAAAGTGGATACTTGGGTACAACGAAATTGGTTGCCTCTCATCTCAAGACGAATTAAAGAGCCACTTTGTTGGGAAAAGGCTACTTTGTTTCGTTTTTGAAGAGCTCTGGAAGACAAAAATCTCATTTTCAGAAATGGGCCATATTTTATGGGGCCTCAAGGTTTATACTTGAACAAATGGAACCCTCATTTTGACCCAACACGGGATGTACCTTCATATTCGAGTTTGGTCCATCTCCTCCATCTCCCACTACTGCTACTATAATGAGGAAATCTAACACAAGCTATTGGTAACTCGCTCGGAAGGTACATAGATCAAGCGGTGAGAAAAGATGCGTATTCTGTGCAGGTCTTGTGTGGAGGTGGATCTAGAAGTAGGGCTACCGAAACAATAAATTTGGTCATAGCGAGGATTGGATGCACATTTAGAATTAGACTATGAGCAGTTATCTTTCAGTGAGCCTATGGCTATGTCATGCAGGCAACAAAAAGTGCGTCGAAAAGTGAAAATGTAGAGGGAAACTGTTCAATGGACCACTTGTGTAGAAGATAGGGACAGCAAAACCTAGGGGTAAAGGCCCAATAAAAAGCAACCCTAGCTTCACGGAAAGAAAAAAATGGTGAAGACATCAACTCTATGCCAATTGAAGGTAATAAACATCGAGCCCAATAAATCAAGAGAAGAACTAGAAGTAAACAAAGACGACGGTGAACAATTAAAGATCTCCCCCAATGTAAAAGGAGGCGAGGGATCAAGGGCGATTAGTGGTAATCACAGAAGCATCCCCCTCTCCTTCATGTACGGATATAGCCAGAAATAAAATACCGGTTTCACCAAGCTCCTCGGAGGATGAGATCACCGAAGGGCCAACAAAAAAAAGAGAAGAAAGTCCCGCGGAGAGAAGCAAGGGAGGAAGAGGCAGAAAGAAAAAAGACTCGCAAGGAAGCCAACCTACAATAGAAATGATCGGAAGGAAGCGGCAGAAAAAAGGCCTCCAAAGGAGGAGCTCCTGCTCCCATGGTAGTAATGAAATCGTCTCTTGGAGCTGAGAGATTTGGAATCCAACAAAAGTCGAGCACGGGAGGACCTCATGAAAACGGAACCGAAGCTAACATCTCTTGCTCCAAGAGACAGGTGGGGATGCCCTACTAGAGATCAGTAAAAATAAATGGCGAGAAGAATGCGAGAAAATACTGCAGTCCTAAGAACTCCTTAGGGAGGGAGCGCCACCTGTGGAAGGAGAAGATCAATTCAAGCTTGTCGGCTCCTCAACATGACGCGGAGCTTCACTAAGCTGAAGCATATGTCAAGTAAGTTAACTTTCGCCCTTTTTAATGTATATGTCCCCGGTCTTGTGCGAAAAGAATGTTGGGAAACCTTAAATGAATTCTTGGAAATATTAATTTAGTGATGAATGAAAAAGAAAAAGAGGAAGCAAAAATAGTAAGATCAAAATGTGATCCATGTGGTGGAAGATTTAATTCAACAATGGTACTTAATAGATTCCAAACAAAAGGTGTATACACGGAACAATAATGGGGCAGGGGGGGGGGTGATCACATTTAGAGCGAATTTGAATAGGATACTTGAACAGTACCATGCTACTAGAAAGAGGCTAATTTCGTCAACCATTCTCCTCAAGCTCACATGGGATCACAAAATATCTGCTTTACTGGCACGGATGAGGAAGAAAATATGGGCAATCTTTGTTCAAATTCAGCCCACTATGGGGGGGAGAAGCTAGATTCTTTGAGATAATATGAATGGCTTGGTCCAAAACACTGTCAATGGTTCCCCAACTATGTGCGGGAACAAGGCTAAAAAACTCGACGAGGCACTTAAGGAATGGAGCAAACTCCCCACAAACATACCCAACGGGGTGAAAGGAAGAAAGCGATACGAGAAAATGGAAAGGCTTCGGAGAGAAATGGACACCATAGACATAACAAAAGCGAGAATTTGACAAAGAGCAAGATGCCCAATATAAATCCTTCGCTCCTTCAGAAATGAAGAAGAGTACGGAGACTAAGGTACGTAGCCTTTGGTTGGAATCCGGAGATAGAGACACTTCCTACTTTCATCGCCAATTAAGAGCTAGACTCTCTCGAAATCACATCACAAAGATCACAACTGCGAAGGGTTGCACTCTAAGGGTTTTAACGGTCCAAATGCTGCTGCTACCTCACATTTTCCAGCTACAGGATGAAGGCAACGAAAGAGAATAGGGGTGCTATCAACAACATCCCCTCCTTGGTTGTGATGTTGACAACGAGTCCTTCTACAGCAAATCAATGAGGAAGAAATCAACAAAAGTCATCTAGTACATGGAACCGGATGGCCCTTTGGGCCGGACGGGTTCACAATGCATTTTGAGAATTTGTTGGGACATTATTAAAACGATTTGATCGAATGATTAAAGGATTCCTCGAGAAAGCAAGAATTGGGGGTAGCATAATTCCAACTTTCCTTACATTAGTTCCAAAAGAAACAAGCCAGGTCTCCTTTGACGAGTTGGAGCCTGTCTCTGCGCGCGCATACTCTTGCTAAGATCATTGCAAAGCTTCTCGCCAAATGAATTAGCCACTCTTGGGTAGTCTCATCTCCTTGTGTGGGGGGCTTCAGCAAGGAAAGCACATGTTAGATAATCTTCAATTTCAAGTCCGGGGAAACCATCATTCTAGTAATCTTAGAAAAGAAAAGGCATGTTTGGTCCAAAGTTGGATATGGCCAATGCCTTCGATCGAGTAAACTTGTCATTCCTCTATAAAGGGAGTCTTTCTCTCCTTGATTTTTCGCAAGAATACGCAAACGATCAAAGCACTTTTAATGGGCATGGATTGCCCAAATGTAAATGGGAAGCCAACTAGCTGTTCCAGCGATGAGAGGGTTGTGGCAAGGATGCCCTCTTTCTCCCTTCTTATATATTTTGTTAGGTGACACTCTCGGCGGGGGGGTGGAGTAGGACAAGGTGGCAGTGCTCTGGAGTAGAAATTATGAAGGGTCTAGATCCTATGACATAAAATTTCGTAGATGATTCCCTCATGTTGGGAGGAGCCTCTGTGAATGTGCTTTGGCACTCAGGCTTGTGTACCAAACTTAGGTGTCTCCGATGCAATGATAGAGAGTGAAAAGAAGGAAAAACTGTGTTCGGTGGAATGCGAAGAAGATAGGTTCTTAGGAGAAATAGCTCTCACTATGGGCTTTATGGGCTACTCTAGATGGGGATAAAGATCATCTAGGAGGGCTACCATTAACATTGGGCATAAACGGGGACATCCCTGTG
This sequence comes from Pinus albicaulis, assembly GCA_034641835.2. Taxonomy (NCBI): domain Eukaryota; kingdom Viridiplantae; phylum Streptophyta; class Pinopsida; order Pinales; family Pinaceae; genus Pinus; species Pinus albicaulis. Next base: position 1,426,141,034 of record CM076584.1, read on the forward strand.
GGGCAGTGTTAACAAAACTTAAAGCAAAAATCGGCCAGCTTGGAGTGGACGGTAGCTCACTCACGGAGGTAAGCTCTCACTCTCATCAAATCGGTTTTATCTTCGCTCCCGTTTACCAAGAATCCTTTCTCATGGCCCCAAAATCAGTTACTGGGCAAATCAGCAAGCCATGCACGATTTTTTGTGGCATGGGGGCAAAGGTAACCAGCACAAGGCTGCATTTGGTTAAATGGGATATGGTTAAAAGACCTATGAGCAATGGTGGGCTTCAAATCGAGATGGACAATGCAAACACTATGTGATTTTAAAATTCTGTAGCAAATGCATGACGAGGTAGAGCATCCGGCTAAGTCTGAACTCTCAAGCAAAAATGCATTCCGAACGCATCGCTCGGGGAACATCTGGTGCATCTAGCAATAAAATCAACTACGATTATGGACACTTTGCAAAACGGAATACAATTCATCATGCAACACCTATACGGAGGTCACGGGAATGGAAAATAGATCAAAATATTGAATGATAGAATTATGGGCCACTTTCCCTTAGCAATCTAACGACATTGGAAAACTCCCATGACGAGAATTTTTGGAAAATAGAGGCATTAAAAAATTGTTTGATATATCGATTAAGGACGAGCTAGCAATTGGGTCGAATGGAACATTAGCAACATTCCCAACCCATGTGTCATGCGATGGTGAAATGCTCAAACATGAGCTTTGTGATGCCAGGTCCATAGAGAGGTTGCGAGATACATGGGGGTAGGGGAATCTCGGGCATATGCACCACTCAAAGGATACACACTACTTCAACCTCATAGAGAAATAGATTTTCCTGCAAGTTAAGGCCGAGTATGAGTTCAATGGTGCCACCAAAGTAAATTTTTTTTGATGTGCACAAAAAAATCCTCACGGTGAGAACCTTCTCAAGAGAATCATTGGACCACATGTAGATGTGCACCCATGCAAACAAGCTTCGAGAATCCATAGACCACTTGTTTGTCGTTGCCCCTTTGCTTCAGAGTCCGAATCTTGCTCTCCTTGGACTAAATGTTGTTCTGTACACCTCAAAAATCTGCGCGGTGGAACTCTTCTGTACACGGAAGGATCGATATCCTCGACCCTCATTAAAAACCCCTCACTGGGCCCGCATTTTGGTTCTGTTCCAAAGGTTGTACATCTGCAGAAACTGTGACTTATTAGGAACAAACAAATTTTCAACAATATATCCTTCAGCCCTAATATATTGTGTGACTCAATAAAGGTATGTTTTAAAGCTTGAGCACACAATTTATCAGCACAAACACCGCGCTTACATCAAGAAGATAAAGAAGGTATCTTGCTTTGTCTGTCTGAGATATAGGTGTGTCCGGATAGGGGTCAATAACCATAAAACCCAATCAAGTCAAGATGGAGAAGGAATGAGATGAATCTTCGAGTTTGGTGGAGGAAGCAACGTATGAAAGCTGTCTTTGGTATAGCACTGAAAATGCGGCATTGCAGGGCCAGGCCTTATATATTCTCGGGACGGTCTCTCGAGAAGACCTTGATGAGAGCTGGTCGACAATCTAATAACCAAGCGAAATACGAGTTTGATAAAGTCTGTCATATTGCTAAAGAAGAGGGATTAAGGAGGCGCAAGCATTTGGCGATTCTGAAATCTAATAAAAATATATATGAAAAGTATTCATTTAATGACGCTACCCTAAACAAAATCTACAAAGGTTGAGACTCGCTATTTTACGTTCCTTCATTTCCATTCTCAAGAGCATTTTAAATACGTGGCAGACATTGGCAATAAAGCTCTCTTTTGCCCAACATAAGGATCTGGTGTAATGAAGAGCACTTGTGCAGAATTTGCATCTGGTAAAGAAAACTATAAGCATGTAATAGGAAAGGGCAGGTAGTCATATTAAGGTTGGAACAGGTCCACGACCCAACAGTTCATAAATAAAATCTCATAACCGATTCGGTTAATATATATATATATATATATATATATATATATATATATATATATATATATATATATATATATATATATATATATATATATATATATATATCTTTTAATGTGATATGTAAGAGATTATGATTTTTATTCAAAAAAATATGGTCATATTTGTATTAATAAGAACAAAATTATAATAATGTTTTATTTTTTTAGTTTTAAATGGGTTTCTATTATTATTATATATAATGTTTGTAAGAGATTGCATTACAATATTCATCTTATATTAACCAAATATTTTAAGATACTTACAATAATTTATAGACACTACAATATCTCCATATGGAATATTTCTAGACACAACAAACATAATATTCAATATTTCAAAATGCAAGTCTTGTTTTTAATCTAAGATTGTGAAAATGTTTACATCCCAAAAGTTGATTCATTTGGGATAAATTTATACTCGTTCATAATAATATGGTCTATATGTATATAAATTTATTATATTCTTATTTTTCGTTTATTAAATTTAATTAATTAATTAATTAATTAATTATATATATATATATATATATATATATATGATGATGATGATGATGGTTAATATCAACAGATTCAATACTGTTTGGTCATGGACCTAAAGAAAGAGTTATTTAATTTGATTTAAGATTTTATTCCTATGCTCAAAAATATTGGAGAAGAAGCACTCTTAAGAACTCCTGCAATTTTGGCCATCTTAAAAACTGAAGGTGAGTGTACACAGCAAAGATTACTGGAAATTTATCTAAATACAGTTGCATATGGCCTTAAAGTGATTTAATCTGTTGCTCATATTCTCCTGGAATCATGGATCCTTCCATCCATGGTATTTTGACATCCAACATTGTATTTATATGAGCTCAACAGTTCATTCTAATCTTGGCTATATTAATTTCTTCTTTGAGATGATTAAAATAAAGAGATACTTTTGATCTTAAATGGGGTTGATGACCTCATATAATACTAATTTCTTTTAGGCATGAGATCTTTCTCACACATTTTTTTCTTTGAACTTAGAAGTAACAATTTTTTTAATGTTATTGATGTTTTGCAATCACAACATTCTCGTCAATCTCTAATGGTTTAACCAAGCCTAAATGTCTTTATACAACCTCGTTTAAGCCTTAGGTGGTTTCGCTTGAATTTAGAAAACTAGCTTAGGAAGTCTATGGTCTCCTATGATATTGAGCTTGTGCTTGCACAACATAAGCCTCGTCATAGCTAGGCTCTCGACGATACCCACTTCCATAAGGAGAATATGATAGGGTGTATTGTACCCGAATTTTAAAGTTATGCTGTAAATGTGGATTTTCTCAATCTATCTCTGATTCTCTAGAAGATGCTACAACCCCAAACCTCCCATCCATATAAGATAACGAGGTGACTAAAGCAAAGAGGAGCTTCTTTCTATTCCACATTACGAGGTTTAGCGATTTCTAGCGAGATTTTCAAACCAAAATAAGCTTTAGCCACCCATTAATCCTTTTATGAATGTTACAATTCAGTTGAGCTTGTGATGAATATCAATTCCTAGGTAATTGTGAAAGGCTACTTCCTTCAAGTTACTATTGTCATACATAAAATTGCTGTTGGTATCCTTCTTCGATTCGATAATCACTGTTTTTTGTCGGTGTTAACGGACATACACAATGAGCAATCAGCAAGTGTTTGCTTATCAAGATCATATAGGCACCTTACGAGAAGAACAATATAAACCAACGTGAAAGGTTAGTAGCTATCCCAACTAAGATCATGCCCGGCCCATCTGCTTCCTCTAAACAACTAACTTGTGCCGATGTATATGCTGCAAATAAGGTAGGAGAGGGGGAACCTTGTTTAAATCCGATATTACACTTAATATCTTTTGACATGCCCTAAACTTTCTCTTCCTTGTGACCCATTTACCTTTAACCTTATAAGCGGCCACTCTTAGCTCGAAAGGAACATTTAGCTCTTCTAATCTATTCCATAGGTTATTTCTGAGAACCATATCGAAAGCCTAAAGTCCATAAAGCAATAGAAGAGATTGGATTTATCATTCGTAATTCTATCCACAATGATCCTAAGCGTAACGAGGTGGTCCATTATTGAGTGTTTCCTTCAACCAACGGCCTTTGCTTTGCTTACCTTCACTTTCAAGCCAAATGCTCCTTCTTTTCCAAAACAATATCATATAACTTGGTTAGAGAGAGTTGATCATAATTGTTTGATAATTAAATGATTGTTGTATCCCCACTTTTAAAAATAGGGATAATGAGGCTGCGAGTCAAAGGTTTGAGGACTTGTATGACCTCTTGGTTGAAAAGCATGGATGTGAGGGGATGAGGGACGGGGACCTCGAATTTTAGATTTCCCTGGTAACCTTCAATGTCTTTATCTTTCCCTTTCTGAGCGTTTAACCCAAAATCAATGTCTTCTAATGACTTCTTCGTTGTGAGCGGGGTTCAAAATCCCTTTCATTTGGAGATTCATAAAGCTTTTAAGATGAGTCAGGTAGTGTAAAGAAATTTTATTATTATCTTTAGTTTTCCCTAGTTGGAATGTCTCCATAATTTCTTAGGAGCCACCTTAGAGAGGTGTGATTCTCTTGTCTTTTACGAATATATTGCCTTTTTTTCCTTTTAGTTGCGGCTTTGTAGATTTTTATCTTGTTAAATTTGAAGATTCATCAGGCTTTGTAATTTCTCTCCTCGCACTTTTACAATCTTTATCATACCATAAGTTGATTTTATATTTCTTTTATTACTTGAGACTTCAATTGAGAAATTGTTAATAGAATATGAGAAAGTTGTAGTAAAAATTCTCCCATAAAGGTAATCTATATTGTCTATATATATTCACATACTTTAATAATATAATATAATAAGTAAGTAATATAGATAAATATAATATATCTTTATGAAAATAATTGTAAATATTAATTTTTATTTAACATATATTAAAAAAACATTAATGATTATGAATATGAATTATTATTTTATATATCTTAATTTTTTTCAAAATCATTTTAAAATTGTCTCACTACTCAATATTTTCATTTTTTTTTCCATTTTTATTGAAAAAATATTAAAATATATCCAAACTTTTAAAATTTTGACTTAAAAATATGGTAAAAAATTCTGTAAAACATTTAATAATTAATTTACTACCTATATATTATATTTTTATATTTAAAATAATGTTTAAGATTATAATTTTGTGGTTAAATTTATAAAATTGCTATATAGTTATTACGATTTTAAGGTAGTGTTTTATATTTATTTAAAAACAAAAATTAGAATATTGATTTTGTTGTTTTATTATATATATTTAAATTTTTTATAGTTTGCATTTTAACCCATAGTAGTTAAGTATACTAAAGTGTCGGCGCAAAGAAAAAATTGAAATAATAATACACAAATACTACCAAAATCAAACTATAAACAAAAAGTACACTTCGATATTAAAATGGTATCTACGCTCATTCCTTTGCATTAAAATCTGATTTTGAGGACGAAACATTTATTAGCTAACTCCCTGTAAAACATTTCTTAATTTGTTAAGGTAAAGTTCAACGAGAAGACTAATATTTTTTTTTCAACAAGAAAAATGATGTTTTGGTCCTGGAAAACGATTCATCAATCATTATTTTATCAGGAGAAAACCATCCCATGTCGAGCCAAAATATCCCAGGAGTTCAAAACCATCTTGATAAGTCAAAAAAACCATAAAGGTTGACATCTTGAACCGAGAACAGGTCAGGTTCTAGCGACAAAGGCCCGGATGAATAATAACATGGAGCAAAATGTATACCATACAAGACCCAATTTCACTAAGTACGGCGGTCGAGCCATGTTCAATGACGTGACCCGAGAGGCCGCCGATCCCAACCATATGTATATCGGCGGCCCATGGCTCGTGGCTGTTCGCATCATAACCATCGGGAGAGGCAGGTAAGGAGCGAGTGTAGCACTGTCGGTGATCAAGATAAGGCCCCAATACAGGCGGTGGTGTCACCCATATACGACAGTACAGAGCACATAGAGCGATAACGAAGGTCTTAAGTACACAGTGACCTCGCTTGAAAAATCTGTCCACATTGCGACAATCATGAAGAAACATGCATGCTATAAGTCAATAATCAAAAGACAAACCAAGCAGCACATCTACTCCTTAATACGAAAAGCCCAAATCCGCTATCTCCAGGCAGAAAATACGAGCAGTGTCTAAATCGGAGGCGAGGTCGAGCTCGAAGATCACGGTGTAAATACCCGGCTACATCTGCGCAGAGAGTTAATTTTAAGTACTTATATGTGTGTGCTTTAGCCTATATACAAAACCGGAGGAAGATACATGCCCATGGTATTTAGAGAAAAGTACTAGTGATGATGAAGGAGGCCCCTTCCGTGTGGGTAGAATTGACATTTGTTGAAAACCATTCATTCGTGAATGCGTAACACAGCACAGAATATCAACAATGGCGAAATTTGAGATACTTACATCACTTCTTTTGTGTAGCATTACATTGTTTATTATGGAACCTGTTGACGATTGGAGAGAACAATTTCACATAAGGTGAATGGTAATTGGACTCAAAGCCTAAAGGGGATCTCTAACATCTCTAGCGGGGGAAATGTGATTGTAAAATAGATACGAATGGTAAAGGTCAATTCACTACCGTCAGGACATGATAGTTGCTTACAATTGAATATGCAGAACATCTTATTAAAATTAAATCGGCATATCGTCGTATTCATGACTATACAATTTGAAAGTAGAGCTTCTTTCCATATAACGAAGCGTTCTCCAACTCTATAATAAATTTTACCCTACAGTGTCAAGCAGAATGAAAATGTCGATGAAAGTTGCTACAATAGAGGATCATGATGTTGTTTATATGTTGGAATATGAAAATTCTAGAACAATAGTATGAATAAACTTATCTTTGTGAGAAAATATTAAATTTTAACAAAGGGAGACGAGTTTTCAACAAAACTTCTATTCCTTCAAAAAATCATACAATTCCACCCTCACTGAGAAGATTACAAAATGTTTGGTAACACAAGCAATGGTGTACATAAAACCACTATCACTCTATCTATTCTAGGACAACCTCTGTCTCTCTTGTTTAAAAACTCTATTCTGTTACAATAAAATGCCTCTTCTTTGAAAAAAAGATACATAGCTGTGTGTAAAAAAATCTTACATCCTATTATTGTAAAAAAATGACTATGTGCTTTTTACCTTTTTTTCAAAATGCTGGACTTCCTTCAATAAATCAGCTCTGGAGAGGGATCTTTAGTTCAAAATGGGATGATGACATAGGAGAGAGGCTATTGTGACATGAAGACTCAATCAAATGTACCTTATAAAATTCGGGTTCAAATTTTGGGTTTGAAGTCTGACCCAAAAAAAGCCCTTATTGTGAAATTCATATCATTGCACCATATTACGTTTTAAGATAAGTTCCTGCATATGCTTGGTGGCTTGGTGAGAACAATACTAATCCTATAATGGTGCCATGCGTCTGTTTGTTGGTTTCATGTGGGGACCATGAACCCCTTCTTATACATTTAAGCTTAAAATCCTTAAGTAACAAAAACTCTGTGTGCCTGTAAATGTGTTTCTCAAAATACATGTAGACTGGCATGAATACAAAATGAAGATTGTTTCGCTCACTTTGTCATTGTAGCGGCTATACGCAAGGATTTTCTCACTTCGGTCTTAATGAGTCATTCAGAAATGGCGACTTCTGTCAAGGGGTAGGTACAATAATATTTAACACTCACCTGCCTTTCTCAGCTATTGATTGTCAATCATGCCCAGGACATTTCTCAAACTCAAAAATATACATTAGTAGGCAAATTAAAATATTCTTTTAAAAGCTTTGCTCTCAGTTACTGAGTGTTCGTATTTCTCATTGTTTATAGGTCCCCAGTCTCTATGAGTTTTGAGTCCGTGTGTTTTGGTCCTGGCAAACTTGAGTTTCTTAAGATATTCTGTCATGGTTATTGTGCAAAACATTGTTCATATACTGTGCACTCTTAACAAACTTCTTATCACTATATTCAGTTAATGACAAGCTCCTACTGTGAGGCATGCCTGTATTCTGCCTCTGTGTGAATAGCGTTCTGACCAGAACACTTTTAAAGCCTGCAGAGAGGCTAGCTCCTAATTATGTGAAAAACATGGCAGTGCTCTTGGGTGTCTGCCTTTGACCAATCCATGTCCCTTGATTGTCAACTAAAATCTTGAATTTTGGGGCAGGTATAAGGCCCACAGCACCTGAACCTTTGTACCACCTAGGAATTCTCTTGAACCTTTCCTTAATGTGCATCCTTTGTGCATGAATCTCTCAAATCAGCTAACGACAAGCATTTCTGTTGAGTTAGTTTTGGGTCTCAAATACATGAGGCTGCCCTTGTCTTCTCTTGTACAAACTGGATCAAGAATATTTGTTGTATCTATCTATCAGGTTTTGATATTGTCTGGGGTGATTTTCTTTCTCTCTGCATATTCATAATTAATAGGCACTTCCTTTCATATATTTTTCTGTGATACATAAAGTCTGTTCATCTTTATTCTAACTATATTTCTAAAGTATTCAACACAACCATGTCTCATCATTTCAGTTATTTTATTACGTTGTTTCAAAAATTTTCAATAGGTAATCATCGTTGCAATGAAAATATTATCAACATATCAAGCTACAATCAACATTTTACCATCTTTCTTTTTTTAATTGTAGAGATGGGTTCTCCCTCACTTTCAGTCATTTTTCCAGGTGAATGGAGTTGGGTCACCTGTACTGCAGCTCTTGTTGCTCATTGTAAGGCTTTCTTCAGCTTGCCTTCTGTATCTTGGTCTTTCTTTTCTGTGCAGAGGGTTGTTCAATGTCGTGCTTCTCTTCGTAACACTCATTTGAATCCGACTTCATCCATTTGATGACTTTCACTTCTTTGTATTTGCTCCCTGGACAACTTTTCTATAAGTTCAGGCTAAGCAGGCATTTATAAGGATTTCCTCATGTAATCTGTCTGTGCTTTCCTTGTAAACACAGTAACTAGATGCTGCCATGTGTCTCTATTACCTTCATTATCATATGGTCTTGTAGACCCATTCAACTCAATGACATCTTTTTGGAGTTCAACCAAATCCTAAGTCTTGACTGTTTTCAGCATTTATCTCTATCTAATCCATAGCTTCTATCCATTTCCCACAGGTCTTCTGTGCTTCTTCTACCAAAGTGGATAGGGTCTAATCACTTGTGTCAAATAAGCAAGAATTAATCCACTATTCAGACCTCTTGTTCCATAGTGACAATTGAACTTTCACCTCACTGGTGGGTAATAGGTGGCAGAAAGGCACTTAGGACCTCTCATGTGGTGTGCTTGAAGCACTGGGCACCTATGTCAGGGTGCAGCAGCCTTTGCTATTGGTCTTTAACATGTTTGGGGATGTCATTACAAATCAATTCATCATCATAATCACAGATAAACAATAGTATAACATTCACTATTTTCTCTATGAAAAGCTGCAATCCCAAGCTTTCCTGTTAATGTTTAGACATCTCTACTCACAAACCAAACACCTTCTTGAGTGGATGGGTTGCCTTTAACTACAAGATTTGATTATCAACAGCCATCAGTGAAAATACATTTCTCCCCTTGTTCAACTTTATTCCTTAAACAATCTGGGTGTGCTGGCCACATCCGAAAACAACTATTAATAGCCTTTGTGCTTTTAGGCACTCCCGCCTCTACAACACTTTGTTCCTGCATGTTTGTACCACGGGAACCTATGTATTCAAAATGCCATGACGCACAATGTATAGCTTCTGTTAATAATCATTAGGAAAATGCTTTTATTCATACTTCTTACCATGTGTTCTGGTTATGTTCTTCATTTCGGCTATAATTTTGCTGCGGGTATCTGGTTGTCGCTGTATGAGCCCGTTTCTCTATAAAAACGCGAGAAAATATTTAGAGATGTACTCCACCTCCTCTATAGGTCCTTAGGACTTTGATGTGTAGCCCAATTTGGTTCACAGGGCGTGCTTTAAATTTGCAAAATCTTTCGAACACTTCCACTTTTGTTTTCAAAAAGTAAACCCAATTTTTTCTTGTGGAAATCATCTATAAATGTTAACATATAGTGGTAAGAAGCTGTCGGCCAAGCGATGGAGGTTACATCGGTCCCACAAATACGAGTGGGCGGTCTCTGAGGATTCCTTTCATATGCTTTTCTCGAAAGGAAAAGTTTCTGTGTTGTTTCCCAAAAATACAACATTCACAAAAGGTAGGCTGGTTTCTCTATCAATGGTAAACCTCTTACCATTCACTTCACCTATATTAACAAATTCAAACCTCCAAAAGTTGGTCAATCTCAGAGTACACACTTAATTTTCATCTTTTGGTTCACTTTGGATAACCTCTTGTGTCACTGTACTTTGCTATCTCTTCTTCATTCTACTAAATGTATCCTACGATACAGAGAACATCATTGTTATCTTCACTTCAACAATACTTTGTTCTTTGAGTGGTTGTCCATGATGGTACAAACATCATCTCAAAAAATACATTGTACCCCTTTTGAACAAGTTGTCCCCATGTAAGAGATTTAAACATTCCTAGAACATAATAGACATCTCCTATGATTTCTTTTACTGCCTTGTTAAAGCTTATTTGTTTCTATTTTCCCATAGCATAAACTTTACTATCTCGGTCCCTAGTGTGACTTGTGACTTCACTCTCATCTAGCAAGAAAACATTCACTATATTTCCTGTCATATGGCTACGGAGTCTAGGAAACCATAAATCCTCATGCTACTGTGTGTATTACAAGCTAGCTCATTGTCATGGCTAATATTTTCTCTAGTAAAATTGCATTGTTATATTTCCATATCCGTACTACTTATTTACCAAATGGTTTAGCATGTCCTTCTTTTTACCTTTGTCCACAAACATTCTGCTAACCACTTTGTTCTGTTCTTGCCTTGGCCCTTAGTGCTGATTTGGATTTATACACTTCCTTGACATTTGCTGGGCTGTTCCTTCCACCTCTGTTTTGACACGGCTCTTCCTCTCTTGTTGCCTTTGCCTTGCCCTCTTCCTTTCCAAAAGACATACGGGTTTTAAAGTATGGAAGATGAGTTTCACTCCTACCCAATCTCATGCTCATGGGTCATTAGTGATGCATGTAGGTTCATCCCTTTGAAAAATTTGTGAGATCCTTAATCTCCTCTATGGTGATGACAATCACATCTCAAATCTTGACGAGCGAGACTCCCCTCAAGGTTTTTCCCCAATCCTCTTCTACCCAAAATTCTCCATGAACCTTATTTATGTGACCATTCCAATCACATGAGTGAAGAATGAGTCAATAGTATGTGACTCTTTCATACGGAAGTCTCAAAGTCTCTCCTCGGCAAGCCTTTAAAGTTTTGTTTCTATTCCTTTCCATGCCTTGATAGGCTGTCTTGGTTGTCCATGCTTCTTTGGATCTCTGGCTACTTCTATCCTAGGAAACACACTCTCATGCCTTGCTTCATACAAAGTAGAGGAGCTCTTAAATCCTTCTTCTTATTGCTCTTCGGCGAGTTCCTTTACTGTGTTAAATCACAAGCTCATTTTCATCTCTGTTTGGCTCATAGAAACCATCCTCAGCAACAAGTTCCCATAAGTCCTTGAGACGAATACTCTTATAGTTATTGACTAGCGATCATAATTTTAACCATTAAATTGTGTGGGGCTGGTGTTCCAATACCCATGCTGCTAGTGTGGCTCAGGCCATTTTTCACTCTTAACTATGCTTTAAAAACACTTGACTATGTGTTCGTATGGTTAGCGTTATACTTGTTAACACAATATTGTGTAAATACCTTGAATTCCTTTTGGTGGAGTCTTCACCTTTGTTGGAGAAGGCTGCTACTTGACAAAGAACTCATTTCCTTTAACAGTTTATTTGACCTTCAAAAAGCTTTGGACTAGCTCTGATACCATGTTGGAATATTGAAAATTCTAGAACAATAAATGGAGAATAAAACTCCCCTCTTTAACATAGAGAAAATATTAAAATTTCACTCATAGGAGATAGAGTTTTCAACAACGTAAAACTTCTGTTCATTAAAAAAAAAACTATTGTCAATTCTTCCTCACTAAGAGGGATTACAAGAATAGTTTGGCTACTGTATTGTGATCTATGAAGCTATCCTCTTGTCTTTCTGAACCTTTTCTTCATCTCTGTTTAAAAACTTTGTTCTATTATAAAACAAATGCCTTTGTTATTGCACAAAAAAAAAATTACTGCTGAGTTGTGTAAAAAAAAAACTTACATCCTACTCTCTATTGTAAAAAAATGGACTACTACGCTTTTTGGCCTTTTTTTAAACGCTCGGACTTCAACGATAAATCAGCTCTATTACAGGATCTTGCGTTTAAAATGGGATGTTGACCTCGGCCTAATTTGTGACGCGAAGACTCAATCAAATATGCCTTATAAAATTCGGGTCCCGATTTTGGGTTCTGAGGTACGGCCAAAAGCTGAGCACGAAGTCATGTCAATTACTGCTGTCTATTACATTTGGGGTCCGGTTCTGCGCTGGGGTGGCTGGGCATTCAAAATACGATCCTATAGTAATACGCCATGCATATGTTATTGTTTTCTATAAAAGTTCCCTGAGTCCTTCTCTGTTGTTTAAACCAAAATCCTCCTATGGTCTGGCTTTCTGTGTACATATAAAAATGTACGTGTCAAAATGCATAGGTAGCCACCGAATACCAAAATGAAGCAAACTGCTCACTGTATTGTAAGCAGCTATACGCAAGGTTTTGTCTCCTCGACCTTGGGCGGTGTTGGAAATAGAAAGCGTCTTATTGTACAAGAGCTGGTGAAAGTAATATTTCAACAATATATAGATTATAGTGCATTTTTCAATTCATTAGCAACACGTTAGATTTCATCCTGGAGCAATAGCATGAACAATTGTTGGGTTTCATGGGGAAAACTATTTGTCGCTGAACGTTTTATGAAGATCTCTATAATTAATGATCGTAGTTAAATAATGTCAAGATGGGTGCATTTGTGAACAGAAACTGAACTCTTTGTTCCTTGTTTGATCCACATTGCAGGGAAGAAGGTGCAAATTCCTGCAGGTATGTATTCACATAACTCTGAGTGGCTCACGCAGTAATAGCACCGTCGTCACCTTGGAATGATAATGCAATCGAGCGGTGGGACATATTTCATGGCACGGTTAATGTGCTATCTTCGGATTCACAGCCAGAGATATCACAATTGAGTAGATTATATATATGCATTGGAAGTTAACATCTTAGTAAATCATGAGAGGTAGTTTGATTTGAGCCAATTATGCAGAATTCATATGTTCATGGTGACTTGAGTAGAAATAGTATTATTGGCATTAAAGATTTCGGGATATCATTGTGCGTTGCTACAATTGCAGGAATTCTAGGGTTTCAAGACAGCGTGTTAGACGACAGTGGGAGGCATTACTTTAGCTACATTGAAGGTGTCGTCGACTTTATATGCTTGGCAATGGGAAATCTATTTATCAGGTAAAACTCCCAATAAATTATGAGCAACGCTTTGATTTTCTTGTGTGTTTATTAATATTATTTTGATTAATATTAATGCAATCTTTTTCTGTTTGTTGATGGCAAAGCTGCGAACTACATTCCGTCCCTGTATATTATGGCTCCTTTACGGCTCGAAGAGGCTCTCTGTCCGAGGACACGGGCTTCGTCTTTTTGCAATGCGAGTTAACGGGCAAAGGACCAAATTGTCTGGGGACTTTCCTAGAATATTGCTCCCACAATGGTGTTTGCTAACACTTACATGGATAACATTATATACCCAGTAGGATGTGGAACTGGGCTAAGGACTATTACAAATAAAAGTAAGCCCTTTCTATATTATTCGATTTATGTTATGTTATGCTACACGTTTTCATTACTAGAAGCGTTAATCTATCGCCACTTCTTAGTACATGTACTCACAACCAAAATGCCATATCTGGATGTAATGTTATTTGGTTTTCATCACGTCTCTGAATGTGCAGGACTGTGAGTTATGGCGAGTTCCAAAATAGCGGGCCTGGGGCAGAGCAAAAACTGCGTGGTCCCAAAAACTCACTACTCGTGAACAAGTCCATAGGTATTTGAACATCGAATACATTAATCGGAACACGTGGATTAAACAATAGGGCATCAACAAAAGGCATTCACACAAAATAGTGTCCATAAGTCAGCAAAATGCGAGTGGCCATTCTTTACTTCCTCTAAAATAGTGTACTTTCTTGCGTCTTTTTCTCTGCATTGTTAATTTTTAAATAAATCCATTCTTGACCAGCGTGTTTGAGTCCGATTTTGTTGTGCCTCTTTGTTTTTTGTTTTGTATTAAAATCAAGATTTACTCATCATTATTGATGGGTCAAAGTCGTGAAAAAAGCAAATTATTGGAAAGTAAACAGCGCTGGTTAAATCACCCATTTTTAGCGGAAATAATTTGTCAAAAAGGGCAAAAAGGATATCTTATTAGTGAAACAAAGTTGTTTTTGTTATTTATGCTTTTATGAAAATGCAAATACAAACCCCATTTTAGTGATGTTGTTGCAGAAAATAAGATTTATTATTATTTTATTGATAAATATTAATCTGATTATTATTATAATTTATAAAGTTAAGAGTATTGATTTAGAAGATTAAATAAATAGTATATGCATCATACATTTGACTCCTGGTTCTTAATTGAATAAAAGGCATGCAAACTCACTAAATATTTGTATGATATAAAACAATAACCATTATCTTTTGAAGTGAATTTCAAACACTACAATCTCAGTGGTGCAAATATGTATTTGTCCCTTCTAGAGTCATGTAAAAAAATGTGAGGGACATGTTAGTTTTTGTAGTATCACACAAGTGTTCTAGTTTTTCTGAGAGAGGCTAAGAACACAAGATTTTGTAAACTTATAAAAGGTTTTGCAAAATACGTTTTGTGAGACCTTTAATTTAATTAATTAACCACCATTTAAATTTTTCCTAAGTCTAACTTTGGGGAAACTGACTAATTAATAGGAATTGATTAAAGAAAGGTGAGAATACATTACAAGCTCATAGCGATTGAGTTTGAGATGATCTTAATAGTTGATGATTTAATTGTTCTAGAGAGATTGTGGGAGGAGTATGTTTATGGAGATACGAGATGTAGACACAGTGGGGGAACACAGAGAGGACTTCCTTCGAACATGAAGCTATCTAGTTGCGAGAGATCGAGGAAGGAAGAAGAAGTTCAAGGAAACCCTGAAGGAAGACAACAATGAATTGAGAGATAGCAGAGGAGTTTACTAGTGGTAATTTGCAGCAACAAAATAACAATAGTAGGGAGGCGTAATAATTTGCGGAGAGGGACACATAGCAAGTGTGAGTTGCCAGTTGGCCAGAATATAGCGTCAGCAAGATCTTTAAGTGAATAGGAACATATGTCAGCATTCGGAGGAGCTAAGAGAAGTATATGTAAATGAAAGGAGTGGTAAGACGACTCTAGTCTAGTAGTGTGAATTATTGGGAAATTACTAGCAGAGTCTGGAAGGAGGGAGAGCAGGTTTTATGCAAAGAGAAATAATTTATCTCCAAATTATTTTGCTAGAGATTTAATGATGGAATTCCAGTTAAACATCAGAGATATTGTCTTGAATTTTTACTACTAGTAATAAAATAAAATATTAGTGTCATTTTTATTATGTTTGCATCTATTTTTATTAGCTCTAGTTTATTTCCCTCACAATACATAAATGTTAAGAATTGCAATGTGATTTATTCTTTATTTGATGTAACAAATAAAATACATAATGGATTAGTTATAAGAATAAATTCTAATTGTTGCAATTTAAGAAAATTTCACATGGTTTCGAGAGGATCAAATATCATATTAGGGTCCAGTAGTGAGAAGAAAATTTTGCATACTTAAAGGAAGATTTGAAGAAAAATTTCTTAGATCTAAAATTGTACCAAGAAGTACAATTTGCGAGAGGGTGGGTTATTCGATTTTGTAGTTGCGAGTGCGGGGAAAATTTGGTCAACCTCATCGAAGAGATATTTGGAGGTTGTGGATTTGTTGGGATAAGGGATTTTAGTGAAGAAGATTAAGTAGTTTTACATGTATCTAGGCGTATTAGTGGTTGAAGCCATATGTTGGCCCAATTTGGAAGAGAAAATAACAATGAAGAAGGAATTTCGAGAATTTCTTAGAGGGTTTAAGATCTCATTTCAAAGGATATCCATAATTTCCACCTTGAGTGAGTCATGGAGTTTCTGATCAGTCCCCCGAGCTTCGAGATGATTTTGTGTCATATTTCGAGAGAAGGAAACATAGAATGTTGAGTGAGTTTTTCATAGAAGGACTTCTCAAGTGAGACAATAATCGATTTTCAAATTAAAAAGTGTGGGTAGTAGATAGTAAGGTTGAGCAAGAAGGGAAGGAATTTTTCTTTATTTCCTAGTTTTTGGTTTCGTACCGGGATAGTCACGACATGTATCCTAGATCGGGATAAACTTGACGGAGCACGGACTTTGGTATCTAGAAGGCTATGATGTTGAAGTATTTTTTAATCAACATAGCCAAAGGAGTTAGAAGCAATAGTTGTGAGCAGATTATGTTAATGAACCCTATCGAGTTCCATGAGTATAGGAAGGATATGACAGGATAGAATATTTTAAGTTAAATCTGGTATAGGGTACATTAGAGGTTTTATGTTTGGAGGGGCGAATTTTTATATTGCACATTTTCTATATTTCTTGAGAAATTTATTTAAAAAACAAACAACTATATTTTATCCATTGAAAATTAAAAGCGAGAGATAAAAATTCCAAGCCACGACTCGCGTGGTTTACGGGTCATATTTTCTTCAATCGGTGTGATTTCTTGTTGGATTTAATTCTAATATGTGATTTCCAATAATGGGCCCGGATTTGGGGAGCTATTTCACCTCTACCATTAAAATGGAGTAATGTTAGTTAATCATACATTTTAGGGGTTTTCAATTTTGTTCACTAGTATAAATTTCCATATACAAACTACAATCCTCCTCATTAGTGAGTTGTGGGTGTGTGTGGGGTCCCCTTTCTCACTAATTTTCTATCCAAGAGCCACTTATACATGCATGAAATTCATTTTGTATATATATTCTTTGTTATTGAACCCAATTCAACAATGTGGAACATAAGACCGTGAGCCATAAAAATACCATTTATGAATTTCATTGTACCTTTAAATTTAACTATACCCATTAAGGTTATTGGAAAAATAATAGTGATAGTCATATGTTAGGCGGTTATCAAGGGATGCCTTCACAGGATTAAGAAAGTCAGACTCACTCTAGTTCTCTATTAACTATTAACCATGTGTATTGCAATTTTTTTCTTTGACTTATATCGATATATATGATTGGGGCTCTGCCTTTTCTTCCAAAACAATTTGTAAATATAGATGGATATACGGTAGGAGTTATATGATTCTCTCTTTAGATAGGATCGGTAGATTAATACTAACTCCCAAGGCGAGACTTAGAGAGATCCCTCCTTTGACCTTTAATGTCCATCAAGAGAAGTACGAATTATTTGGGCTTATGTTGGATGGAGTAATTAATTAGTTCGATTTTCCGTATGAGATGATTGAGTTCAATATCATTTAAGAAAATTGATCCGGATATAAAGGAAGTAGCTAATAAGTATTTTATTTACACATATCATTTGACAATAATTCCTTGGAGGAACTACTATGTTGGATGATTGATTCATTAAATCCATAAACCTTTAGGTTACCTTTGACTTGATTAAGTTCACCTGGGACAATGAAATTTTAAAATACGTTTTGTTAACGAAGAAATCCATTTTGTCTCGAGGAGAGATACATTTAACGGAAAAATGGATGCTTGGATAGATTAATGAGCACGAATTCCATATCCTAGAGTGACCAAGAGTTCTAATTAGAAATTTTTATTTAGGTTTGATTTTCAAACCAATGGATGTAAAAATCCTATATGGGTAGTAATAGTTTTCTAGAATTAGAATATGTACACTACAACTAAGAGCATGTATCGAACCAATCTTATCTCTATGAGGCTATGATGCATCTCACAACTAATATAGGCATGGGGATTTATTGGCTAGGTTCATAGACTAAATATAGGGGAGAAAAATATCCTATTCTATGAGAGGAAATCTGTTCTTTATTTTTGTGAATCGAAGGAGCAATGTTGGAGTGAAGTGCATTTGTATGTTGAAGAGATCAAGCATTGTGTCTTATTTACTGTAAGGGAAACTATAATAATGCATATTGGACTTATATTAACAAATAAGTATGTATAGTTCTAATTGTGAGTTTCTTAGATTTTATAATTCAACATTATTTTAAAATTTGATCTTGCAGATTTCATCATTTATAACGATAAAGCTTTGAATTGGTTAATTTTTTGTGCTTTGAATCACATAACAATTTCAAGTTTTCCCATAGCCATTGGTAGAGTTATTTTAATATTTGTGTTCTAGTGTTATATTTTATCAATTTTCATTGTGGATTAATCCTTGAAAATTTTTAAGGTGGAGCAGTTTTTATTTTTACGTAGGAAATTTGTTAAATAAATGAGTTCAATGAAGATACAAGATTACTATGTTAGTGACAATCGTTGCTTCGCTTCCTATTGGAGGAAGTTATAGAAATTTTTATTGTAGAGACATGATTCTAAATAGTCACAAAAGAGGAATTCTATAATAATCTTAGGGAACATGGGAAGGATTTAGGGTATATGAATATGGAGGAATTGCGATAGGAAAAGGTACTTACTATTGAGAATTGGATGGAAGAGGTAACATAGGCTATAGTCTTAACTTTAATAACCCAGATTGAAAAGGTAAATTTAATAATTTGGATATAATAGGTACCTTTAATAACCTAATTCTAGAGATTAACATATTGGCCTATGTATTTCATAGTCTATAGGTGAGGATGTTGTTAACGTGTTGGTGTTAGTTCATATCTACGTGCATCCGGAGTCAAATTTATTTAAAATTAGAATGATTCTAAAGAAAATGAGTACACAATTTCAAGTGAAAAAGGATCTACAATACACATAGTCCATTCATTTGTAATTTAATCTAAACATGTGAATATACCTTACAAATTCAGAGTGAAAACGGTCTGTTGAAAAGCTTTTGCTACGAAATATGAGAGTCGAAAGACAATGAATCAATTATGGGTATAGTAGATTCTTTTTCACTTTGGTTAAAGCTAGACATGGAAGATTGTAAGGTACCCATGGAGTTATCTAAATATACCTATGGGATCTTAAGTGGCAACCTTCACACAAGGAGACTCTTAATAAAACAGGTTTTTTTCCAATTTCTCTACATCTTGTAGTGGTATGGGGGTATGCTACTATAGTAGAATTATTTCTTATTATTATGGCCATCTCATAGATGATAACCACAATCAAAGAGAGCCCACAAGGAATGAAACAAAAAACATGAGTATGAATATATGAAATGTGCATGTTTCAAGTCATTGTATGGTGGGGATACATGAAGTAAGTATCTATTTTTGCTTGACTGTGTATAATTTAGTTTATAAAGACATCAACCTTAACAAATATGTATGTGCAAGAAACGCCTATTCTAATTAATCTTGATCTTGAAGAAAATTTTCAACATATAACCGAAGATACACTAGTGAGAGATCTAATGAATTAAACAAATTATTCAAAATCGGTGATCTCTCACATGCAATTGAGAATTTACTATTATTATTTGCATGCATGTCGGTTCAATGGAGAACCATTTGAGAACTGGGAGAAAGGAAGTTGATATCGTTTGTGGGATTATTGGGTTTCACATACATGACTAAGCCTTGTTGGAGTGCCCCATGATACTTGTTGGTGGTCGTTGTTTTTATCAAGTTTTGCTGATTAAAATCACTAATTTCATTCATTTTCCACTTTATACCATCCAAATATTACCTATTTTTACATATCATATATTGAGGCAAATAAATTATGTTTTTCAATTTTTAGAATTTTTTTACAAAAATGGGTTTTAAGTGTATTTTGGATTAGACCGAGAAATTCTTGTAATGGCTTCATTGATGTCTGTACTTCGGGGACACTTGGGCTCGAGCTAAATGCATTTGTATATAAATATTTGGAGCTAATATTGGATGCACCTATTGGTTAGATCAAACTAAGCTAAAAAAAAAGTCCATGGGTAAACATGACCTATTTTTCGGGAATCCCTAGAAAATAACATATATAGTGAATTTGGGGATTTTTCCAGATTTAGTGTAACTAATTGGATGATTTTGACCTATATGGATGAGATTAAGATAAGATAAGGATGTTAGAGACATTGTAGCATAGTTTTTTTATTATTTCTCTATTTATACCAAGTTTATGAACCATTCAGAAATATGTAGAATTTGTATGATTGCACTCGGATATTTACGAAACTTTGAGAGCTAATTGAAGAGAATGTTCTATATCCTTTTTTCTGTTGTTCTATATGGTCATTGCTTGGTAGTGTTTCAGCAGCTGAAAGTACTCCCCGTGTGGGAGGCAAGGGTGGAGGGCCCCCACAGGCTAAGTCCACTTTACGGTTAGTTTAGTTGCAATTTCTGACCAGTTTTGTTTTCATGCTTGTCGGTTAATTAGATGTTTCATGTGTTATGATTGCTTATGAATCTTAATATAATTTATATTCTACATATGAAGAGTCAAACCGGTGTTTAAGTTAAACACTTCTTCTATACGATTAGAGACTAGAAACTAGAATTCATCTTTCTTGCTTTTAGTGATTTTATGAATTTCTGGTTGACCCAACAAAAATAGCATTAATGATGAATGAATTTGCAATAAAGTAAAACATGGACCTCGCTATTTAGGAGCCTCTTCTATTATTATTTTATGCATCTTGAGCTATTGCAGTTAGTGGTTTTATTTCTATTCATGAAGTAGTATTGTAGAGAAGGACAAACAAGTTGACCTAAATAAGGAGCTTCTTCTTCTCCTTATTACATAATTGAATTAGAAATTATTTTGTTAAGTTTTATATTTGTAATATGCCCTTTATTTAATTTATTAATTGCTCTTCTAAACTTGACTATAGCTGAAATTGATATATTTTGGAGATGCTTCTAAGTTCTACGGACGAATTGATAATTAAATACTTGCGTTAGTTTATCTAGAAAATGACCCAACATCTTTGGCGTCGTTTAAGAAACATACTTCAACATAGTCGATTAGAAGGATTAAAAAAAAAACAAAAATCTAGTGTTTATTTTGTTATTTTTTCTTCTGCATAGAGATAGAGATGATAAGGGTAGATTCATTAAATAAAACCCCCCAAAGATATAAAATATAACATATAAAAATCCATTTTAAAAACAAGATCAAAAACTATGCTAAAAAAGTCATTTGACGAAGCGGTGTACCTTTACAAGGATCTTCTTAAATCCTTGTACAAAATTTAGAGTTCACTAGGGATGAATGTTCATTTTAAAAATTAGAAGAGGAACAAAAAAGTCCATGAAGATGATCCACAAGAAGAAAACTTAGACTCGTGTTCTGTTATCTCTTTGTAAGGAGGTGAATGAGTCATAGATCATGCGATGAAGATAAACATTAGAACCCAAATTTGAAGAGTTTCAAGCATGTATGTCACAAGATCCTTGTGCATTAAGATTTTGATCAGGAAGTACCACAAGAAGAACTTTGTGATATGACAACTTAAGGAGAGGCAAAAACATAGATCATCTTAAAACTTGGTTTTAATATAGTTATTATACCTTTTCCTCACATTTTTCAATATAACATCAATCTTTATAATCAAATAATTTTTCATTTCCAAGCATTCATTAAAGTATATTTTTTCAAAATTGGATATGAGTTTACTTATGATCTTTTTATGCAAATGGATGCATTGATTCTCTTACTCTTAAATGAAGGTATTTTTATACAATGGAGGTAGGATAGAATAGAATAAAATAAATAAATGGGTGGAATGAGTTCACAATACGACTTTTTCTCATAAATAATTCTTTATATCATTTTCAATACTCATTTGAAAGGATTTCATAGCTTCTTTAAAATGCACTAAGAAAATCCTATTTTGGGGAACCATATAAGATCATTTTTAAAAGAATGTTAAAAAATTTATCTCTTGAAATATTATTTTTAAATCCATTTTGAAATTTTAATTTTGGATCACTAATAAAAGAAATAATAAAAAAACATTACATTTCAAAGAAATTTTTTTTGGGGCAGAGTTAGTAGCATTGATTAGAAAGTTTAAAACATTTTTACATGATATGCATAGAGAATATACCCCTTGGAATCTAGTTTCCAAACTCTAATTTGAATTAGTTCAAATACGACATCATATGAAAAATCTATGCTCAAAATACTAACTTAATAGAAAAATTTGCATGTTAATGATCTTCCCACAATTCATTTGCATATTTACATATTAAATCATATTATTTTCAAAAGCCGTTTCTAAGAGAGTTATATATCGAAGTCTATTTTATTACACAATTTGAATCATCTTATTTAGGTCTCAAATGGTATATAACATTTAGTGAGCGCATGTCTTCAAATCAACATAGTAAAGCTGCAACCTCTTAGGTCTATTCATTAGCAATTTTGTGATATCAAGCCTAGATATTTTAAAAACCCGTTTCTACTGAAAAAAAAAAAAAACAATGAATATACTTTAATCTCGGTGGAATCACCCGCCGATCCGATCTTTCATGAAGAAGTTACACTTCAAACGATCGATTATTCTGATATTAAACAATTCATAAAGTTCTATCAAACAGTGTCTATTTATCATTTTGTATTAAACCATTTTCAAAGCACGTTTATATTGGAAGTAGATATATGAATTTGACTTTAACGCGTGGAATCATCCTAATTGGACATACAACAAAGAGTTTGTGAACAAAACACCGCTAGGAGGTGTGGGATGGCCACCATTATAAAGAGGTAAGCAAATGCATTTTCGTTGTATATTATCTTTGGACTTGTTTTCAAGCATTTCTTATCATTATTTCACATATTTGTTGGAAGAATTGAGACTATACACCTCTCTTCTGCATCATCTAATATTGTGTTGCGGGGAAAATGCTATGATTTTCGAGGTCAACGAAGAAGAGATTTAAGAAAGAGAAATATATGGACAAAGAATTTTCAAAGTCAAATTAAAAAAAAATATATATTTAGAATATGAATACAAAAGTTCAAGTCAAAGCAAAGTGGAATTCACAAGATGTTATGTTTATCTAATGAAACTCCAAAACTCATGAAGCTTTCTTTCGATTTCTTTGACCCAACAAGATCGAGGCAAAAGACATGAAGCTAATAATAATAAGAAGAAGTAAATTTTTACCATGAAAAGCCACATCTATTGTCAAAGAAGCCTTTCATAAGACATATTGTTCATATAATACGTTATCTACCATATTGTATGTTAAGTTCCACAATCCTAATGATCCAGAATTTATTTTCTATCTATCTATCCATCTACTCTTAGATGATAACTTCCTTCATATTACTTTCTAATCATTCCATACTTCCCAAATCCATTACACCCTGCCTCCATGAAATTAATAATAATAATAAAGAGTTTGGTTGTAGAAATCCATAGGCATTTGCTTTATTTGACTCAGATGTGAAAACCAAATTTTTTGGCTACATGTGAATTCTATATTTTGTTTTGATTTTAGTTCGATGTGATTTTGTAGTGTTAATCCTCCAAGGCAGCATAAGACTTGAGGACAAGTCTTAACATCAAGGGGAAGTTCATAATGAAACTGTACGAATAGTTTGAGGTTGAATTGTAGAAGGAACCTAAATTACATGATAGAAGAGATGTGATACATTATTAAATATTATGTAAGAAGGATACAAATTAGATGATAGAAAACTAAACTTGTTGAAAAATTACATCTAGAAGACGTAGTATTGTTATAATATCCTTTGGAGGACTGAACAACATCAAAATTCAGAAAAGCACAGAGAGTACATGTCGGAAAGTTTGAACAACATCAACACTCAAAGATCCCGAATCAATATCGGATGCGAAAACTATTAAGAAATTATTAAAACTAATTTATCTTGATATGCATTCCATTACACTTACCACATTACATTTATATATCTTGCCTACATTCACTTATCCTACCTTCATTTATGTCCATTATATGACCGACACTCATGTTTGCATTACCTATTACTGTACGATTGTCCTAACATATTTAATTGCCTACTATGTTAAATTTCTATATTCATTCCATATGCCCCTGATAAAAAATTTCTACCATCCATTACCCTACCATATTCATTTTAACATTCATTCATATCTTTCTTACATTAAAAATTTCATGCTCTCTGTGTGTGTGAAAATATCACTCACATAGCTCAAAACCAAAGAGGTTAAATGTGTTTCCTTGCTAGACTTAGCAATCACAAACAATGGAAATTGGATTATTATTATTATAAATTTAATTAATAAATATATATAAATTAATATTTATTAAACTTTTATAGTTTAATATTTCAAACTATCTATCTATATTATCTATATTATCAATGCTTTGCATTGATATTAAAAAAATCAAATTATAAAAATTATGAAATATATTAAAGAAAAATATTATTGTGCAGAGAGACGCATTCAACAGCCCAATATGACCCCGATGTGTAAGTATATTTGGAAGCTAATAGAAACTGAACAATAACTTATATACTTATGTAAATAAATATTAAAAATTCATTAAAGATAAATTTAAACTATTCAAACTTAAAATATGAAGAGGTTTTACTAACACTCAAAAAAGTGATATGGTAGTAAAATATGGTAAATAAGTAAATATAAATAAACCATAAGTATAGTAAATAAATAAAACCTCTTTTTATATTACTCGGGAGGTATGGTAAATAAATAAAAATATGAATAAACTAGAGGTTTGATATGGCAATAGAACTGATTTTTATATTTACTCAATAAACCACTTTATACTTACAAACACTCAAAAAAAAGGTTTTATTTAGGTGAAACCTATGGGACAAATTATTAATAATAAGTGGGCCAAATACCATGGGACAAATTCATCACCTTCTGTGGGGAAAATACCATGGGACAAATTATTAATACCACTGGGAAAAATACATGGGCCAAATAACATATTTATAAAGAGGTATGGTAAATAAATATAAATACAAAAGGTGGAAAGAGGTAAAAGTTAAATAAATAAAAATATATAAATACGATTAGAAATCAACATCTAACCAAACTATTATTAATACATGCAAAAAACATTCATAACCTAAAAATTAATATTATTTAATTTAATATGTTTAGATTAATACAAAGGAGATATGGAGATAAAGTGAAGGAGAGTGGAGAGAGAATTAAGAGATAGAGAGGGAGAAGAGTGGGAAGAGAGTTAGAGAAGGGTAAGAGAGAGGGAGGGAGACATAAAGATGGAGGTGGGAGAGAAATAAGGAGAGAGGGAGGGAGAAGGAGAGATTATTGGAGGTAGGGAGTGAGAAAGAGAGAAAGAAGAGAGAGAGGAGAGGAGGTAGGAGAGAAAGGGAAGATAAAGGAGTGAGAGGGAGAAGGAGAGAAGGAGGATGAGGAAATGGAGTTGGAGGCAGAGCAAGGAAAGGAAGAAGAAATAAATAGTGAGGGAGTGACAAGGAGATATGGAGAGAGTGTGTATGCTTATGGGTGAGATAAAGATACATGGGAATGATGGACTATGAGGGGGAGAAGGAGAAAGGGGGAGAGATGGAGACAAGGCGGGAGAGAAGGATAAAGGAAGAGAAACAATAAGATGGTTGGAGAGTGGGCGGTGATGGGGAAGAGAGGGGGATTGGAGGACATAGATAGAGAGAAAAGAAAGTTGGGGGTTAAATAGAGAGGCTAGTGAGGTGATGAGAGAGAGGGAAAGAGAGTGATGGGGAAGAGATTGTAGGGGGGGGGGGGCGGGGGGGGGGGGAGAGAGATGGGGAAGAGAAAGGGAGGTAGGAGATAAAGGGAGAGAGAGGAAAGGAAAGAGGGGACTTAGAAAGAGAGAGGAGAGAGGGGGGGGGATAGAAATATGGATTTAGAGGTGCTGAGAGAGAAGGATGGATTGAGATATGGAGAGAGAGAGAGAGATAGATGGGGGGAATAGAAAGGAGGTAGGAGAAAAGGGAGAAAGGGAAAGAAAAAGAGAGGGACTTGAGAAAGAGAGGAGGAGAGAGGGGAGGAGGAGAGAGGGACGGATGGAAATATGGATTTGGAGGAAGGAGGGATTGAAGATGTGTAGCTGTAGATGAGGAGAGAGGGATGGAAGAAGAAATACATAGAGAGTGAGCTGTGGTGGAGAGGAGGGGAGTGACAAGGGAGATATGAAGAGGGAGTGTGTATGTTTTGGGGTGAGATAAAAGAAAAATAAGGGGATATGGAGAGAAGGGGGAAGAGAAGGAGAGAGAGAGGCATATGGTAACAAATTTGGAAGGTGGAAGATGAGGGGAGATAAAGGAAGAGAGTGAGTGAAGAAGGTGGGAAAGATATGAAGATGGGGGGGGGGAGAGAGAGTAAGAATAAAGACATAGAGGGTGAAAGATGGAGAGAGAGAGAGAGAGAGAGAGGAGTGAGAGAAAAGATGGAGAGAGAAGGAGAAAGAGAGAGGTAGGAAGGAAGAGAGAGAGAGAGAGAGAGAGAGAGAGAGAGAGAGAGGGGAGGATGAGGGAGAAGTGATAGATAGATAGATTGGAGAAGAAGAGAGTTTATGTTTTGGAGTTGATATAGAGATATAAGTGAGATATAGATATAGATGTAAGGTGAAGAAGAAAAATTATAGATGGAGAGAGAAGGGAGGTAGGGACAAGGAAATTGATAGATATGGAATGAGAGAGAGTGTGTGTTTTAATCCTATTTGATTTCTTGCATTGAATGCATTGATTTTAGTGTAGATGGTGATTTCTAATGTATTTGATTGCTTGCACTAGATGCATTAATTTCAATGTAGATGTTGATTTCTAATTATATTTGATTGCTTGCACTAAATGTGTTTCATTAGCTAAATGTGATGGAATTTAATCTCTTTGATTATTTAACTAAATGCATTGATTTAAATGTTGATAATATATAATCCTATTGATTTCTTTTTACTAAATGCATTGTTTCGGTGTAGATAGTGATTTTTAATCCTATTTCATTGCTTGCACTAGATGCATTGATTTCAGCATAGATGTTGGTTTTAAATCCTATTTTCCTACTTGCACTAGACTCATTTATTTGAGTGTAGATGTTGATTTCTAATCATATTTGATTACTTGTATTAGATGCATTGATTTTAGTGTAGATGTGGTTTTCTATTGTTGATTTATTAGTTGCATTGATTTCGGTGTACATGTGGATTTTAATTTGATGTAAATGGATGTATGATGGTACATTAATTTTAAATTCATTGGATTAATAGTGTATGTGCAATGATTTTAGTGTAAGAAAAAAAAAATTATTGACAATGTACATTGATTTTTGTGTTATAGTAATTCAACCTATTAATATTGGAGAGCAAGAGAGACAAGGTATGATATTTACTACAATAGCTTAGGCTAAATGTTTAAATGATTTTACGATTCCAACTTTCATTTTCAAATAACCAATAAGAAAATATGACAAAACTAACATGGGTGAAAATAAGAATAGTAGAAGAAAATAGTTTGAAATCGATCACAATGAAGAATATTTGTAGTGGCTACATTCTTATTATTCACAGTTTTATCATTCAATATTATTACATTGTCACTTTGCATTCGAAATTTATTTACATATTGATAAAATTAAGCATATGTTCCTCATATTATTGATAGTTTTCATGTTTTACTTTTCGTAAGAAACGACCTAGATCCATCTTAACT
This sequence comes from Pinus albicaulis, assembly GCA_034641835.2. NCBI lineage: Eukaryota > Viridiplantae > Streptophyta > Pinopsida > Pinales > Pinaceae > Pinus > Pinus albicaulis. The sequence goes on from CM076584.1 coordinate 1,426,168,983, forward strand.
CGAATCTATCAAGAGAGTGAGAGGGATCAAATCTCTCGGTGAAAATCTTTCCTCAAGTTTTGTACTCAAAAAAAGAGGTTTCACCTCGAGAGATTTGATCCCCCTCTTGACGCTTGATAGATCCGGAGGTTAAGATGAATCGAGACTAGTATGTACAACTTGTTGTCTCATTATTTTATTTTGAATTTTAACTTCAAAAAATTTATATGAAAGTTTTGCTATTTTTGTGTATAAATATGGTGATAAAACTTCCAAAGCTTCAATAGTTAAACTAGGATTTTTATATACACACCATATATATATATATATATATATATATATATATATATATATATATATATATATATATATATATATAAATTTATTAATTAAGAGTTCTATAAATTTATTAATTAAAATTATTCGTCGATATTTTATTAATTATATGTATTTAAATATTATTATAATAATATAAATTATTATTATTCAAAATTATTTTAAAGTTATATGATATTATAATTTTTAGTTAAAAAGATGTTATTTTTTATAAATAAAAACAATTTATATTATTATTATCATTATTATTATTTATAACTTTTAGTATTATTATTATTATTATTATATAATATTTTTGAGATTGCATTACAATATTTCTTATAACTTCTAACCATATATTTAAGTATTTAGGACACTACAATATCTTTATATGAAATATTTCCTAAACCTACATAAACATAATATTAAATGTTTAAAATAAAAATTTCTTTTTTAATGCGAAATTTGTAAAAAAAATTGATTCATTTGGGATAAATTTATATTTATTCATAATAATATTATTTATATTTATTTAAATTTCATATATTTTTATTTTTAAATTTATTATATATATATATATATATTCTTCTACATATTATATACTATATATTATAAGTAAATAATATAGATAAATACATATATTTATTGATAATTATGAATATGAATTATTAAAAGATTTATTTAAAATTACCTTTATATACAATATTACTGTTTTTTTCCAGCAAGTTTAAAATATACCTATGGTAAAAAAATCTCCAAAATAGTTTTAATTATATATATTACGTATTTATATTTAAAATAATTCTTTAATTATGATTTAATTAATTAAATTTATAAAATTGTTATAGGGTTATTAATTAAATATATTTGAAACGCACTGTGATACTATTATGATTTTTAAGTAGTATTTTCTTTTTTATAATTTTATTAAGAAACAAAATTAGAATATTAATTTTATTGTTTTATTATATGTATTTATAGTTTTATTTTATCCTACCGTAGTTCTCAGGTATACAAAAGTGTCGGGGCAAGAAAAAAAAAAATTGAAATAATAATAACTACTTCAAAATCACTACCAAAGCAAACTATAAACAAAGAATTACACTTCGATATTAAAACAGTATCTCTGTCGTTCGTGTATTACAGTTTGAACATGACTTCGTTGTCCACGCAATTAGCCTTTAGTTATTGAAACATAGTTATTAAATTTGAATTCGAATTTTCATATCATACGATAAAAATTTGTATGAAAATTTTTTTAATTCGATAAAAATTGGATAATATATTTATATATATATATAACAATAATGTTTTCTATTCATATTTTTTATTCATTTTTATATTTAAATCACTTTTAATAATTTTGATAACAATTTTCGGCGTGAAATTTATAAACAAAAACACAATCACATTTGTCAATTATCTCTAAAAAATCAGCATTTCATATTTTATCTAAAATAGTTTTGAAAAATTATATATTTAAAGTGAAAAAAAAATTCAAATTCAAATATTACCTAAACAACTGCTCCTACTTGTTGATTATACCTAAAATTTATTTTATTTCTTATTCAAAATTTTTTATTAAATATTTAAAACGAAAAAAAAATATTCAAATTTCAAAAATTACCTATTTTTTTTAATCTTTTTAATTGATAAATATTTGAAAACAAAATATTCAAAACTTATTTTTACAGAACATTCTAATATAAACCTATTTAAAAAAAAATTAATTACTTTTATAAAATTTATTAAAATTAATTACTTTTTATAAACTTTCAAATTTAACATAAAATCTTTCTTTTCTAATTATATTTCGGTTTCTAAATTTAACAAAAATCTAAAAAAACAAATTAAAATAAGAAATTTGTACTTATTAATTTCTATTTCCAAATTATTACTCTTCCACATTTACATTCCACTTACTATTATGAGAGAAACTACTAATACCAATTACGCGAATGCGAAACATGCCAATTATGTGACGAATGAAAAACAACATACCAATTCATTTCATGGCAACCCTACCAATTCATTTCATGGCGATCATGAGCGACGAGCAATTTCCTCGAATAATTCGATGCACGGAGCAGATGTGAATTTCCGTATTATTTTTCGTAATCTGGGACGTGTTTGGTAACTATGGTTGGAGGCAATGTTGTTAAAGCTAGCACTTACTCTTGCAAACATTTACTCGCAATTTTGTTAACATAAAGTTCACTCGGATGGCAGTATTCACCAGAAAGCTATTTGAAATCCATTCATTCGTGAATGTTGTCTTTTCCTTTTCAAATGTGATCAATGAAATTTACCGAGGATTACTTGTTATCACTTCTTTTCTTGTATTTACAGCGTTTATTATGGAACACTTCCTAATTGTTGAGATTTTAGGTTTTGGATAAAATATGAGAAAAATCTCGGTGAGTGACAAAAATTAGGAATTAGTTCCTAGATTAGCTCCAGGTTGTTGGGGAGGAGTTAATGCATCCTAAATTTGAGTTGATGGGCTGTTAGATTCTCCTTTGCTATATAACGAGATAGCCATACGGATGATTTGAGTGGGTGTTTGAATTATGTAATCTCTGTTTTGAATAATAAAGGCTGTCTCGATGCTGTTGTGTGGATGTAGCAAGGAGGTTTGGGTGAACCCGTTAAGCGTAATGTCTCCTATGCATGATTAATTTGTTGTTGTTGTGTTTTATAAATTGCTGCGCTCCAACAATTGGTATCGGAGCGATGTTGATCTTGGTGTGACGTCTTTGAAATTGGAGGCGCAAAGGGAAGTGCATGGCTTCGATCTTTGTTGTTGTCGTGAAGGTAAAACCCTTTGTGGAAGCATGGTTTGCTTTTCTTTGGTCCGTGGAGGCCGTATGGAATATCGGTCGAGTGTTCTGCTTCATTTGACTTCTGTTTTGAAGCACGGTGGAGGAGAGCGCATTGGAAGAGCACGTTGGAGGTGAATCGCCGGTATTCTTTGCGTGGTCGCTGCTTTGAGCCCTATGCGTGGAGGTAAAGGCAATGTTGTGCGTTGAATGGCGGAGGTGTGGATCTTTCGGCGTTGAAGGGAATTGTTGTCTTCCGACTTGATCTTAGGCAATTGATAGCAACATCACAAATCATTAACGGACTTGGCGCCGTTGCCGGGCGTTGATGACGAGCCGTGAGTTGGTGATAAATCCGCGTGGGGATTGACTTGGCTGAGAGGTTACGGCGTGAGGTGGCATTGCTTCTTGTCTTTGATGCGTTGATCGTTAATCGTGCCGGGCGGTACGCAAGTGGTATCGATTTTAAAGGCCCGATGCTATGGTTTTACATTGAAGGTAATGTGTATTGAATCGATTTGTATTTAGAATCGATGATTGGTGGAAACAAAATCGATATTTTTCCAAAGTTTTTTGAAAAGGGTCTAAAAACGATTTTTTAAATAGAAGTCGATTTTTGGAAGAAATCGTTTTTGGAATTTTTTAAAGGTCACACATGGATTAAAAAAAAAAGTTATATCGACTTTGGAGTTTTGAAAAAGTCAAACGTTGTGAAATGGTCACATTTTATAATCGATTTTTTATGAAGTGATATATATATATGAAGTGCAATCGATTTGCATTAAGGTTTAAGAATAAATCGATTCATTATTGAAGTTTGAAAAATCGATTTGTATAAATCGATTTGTATTGGCTTTTGTTTTAAGTCGATGTTATTACCATTTGACATGGTATTTTGGAGTGGTGTGTTTTTAAAAAACATGAAAATCGATTTATTAAAATGTTTTGAAAAAAATGGTGATATATACCATGTGAATATGGTATTTAAGCCCTTTTTTAAGGTGGAGTTTAAGGTGGAGTTTAATACCATTTGCATATGGTATGGAAATAGAACATATAAGTGCACATTGCGAGAAATTTGTATGTGGGCGGATATCGATTTGTTTTAAAGGCATAGGCGGTGTTTGAGATTAACTTCATTTTAAAAAAAGGTTGATTTTGGAGATTGTTGTTTCTTTGAAGCAAGATGACGAAAACTCAAAGTGCCCGTTTTGAGAACGATATGGAGTGGAGCCTTGTTGTGCGAGGCCGAGGAGACGAGGAAGAGATCGAATGCGAGACACCTCTCGCGGAGGGTAATGATGGCCGAGAGGTCGCTCGAGAGACACTCGGTGGTAGCGGCGATTCGCGTTCAAAGTCTAAAGGAAAAGAAGACAAAGGTGAAGTGCTGGCATTGTGGGAAGAACGGACACTGAAAACTGGAAGGAGACGGCAAACGAAGAGAAGAGAATGTGAGTAGAGAAGAAGGAGGCAAATGCGACGGATACGAGTTCGACATACGGTTCTAGTATGAGCGACGAAGTGTTGTACATTAATATGTCAAATCATGATCAACATTGGTTGTTGAATTAGAGTGCATCAAAACCATGTGTATTCATAGAGAATGGTTTAAGACGTATAGATCGATTTAATGATGGTCGTGTACATGGGTAATGATGTCACATCTAATATTGTTGGGATAGGAAGCATACAAGCGCAAATGTTTGATGGCGCTAAATTGTTAACGAGATGTGAGACATGTTCCCAGGACGAAAAAATCTAATTTCCGCACAGGAGCACTTGACACGAATGGATATAAAAGCGCTATTCAAGGTGGAGTTATGAAAATCTATAAAGGTATTTTACTAGTAATGAAAGCTAAGAAAGTAGAAATGTTTCGGTTAGAAGGAAGAACGAGAATTCGAGTTCATGTGTCTACGGTGTCTAAACATGACGATGGTTCCATTCGCCTATGGCATCAAAGGTTGAAACATATGAGCGAAAAAGAGGTTGAAAATTTTGGCTGATCATGATTACTTCCTAATCTAAGGCACGGAAAGTTAGATTTGTAAACGTGCTTGTTTGGAAAACAAGTAAACAAAAATTTAAAACGAGCAAACATACTGGTAAAGGGATACTTGATTATATTCATTCGGATGTTTGGGGTCCGGCTCTGACATCATATGGTGGTTAAATATTTTGTCATTTATTGATGACTTTTCCGAGAGGTGTCGGGTCTACATGTTGAAAAGAAATCTGATGTTTTTTCGGTTTTCAAAACGATTTAGAGCATTGGTAAGCAGCCTTTGGTAGAACAATAAAGTGTTTAGGCGACAATGGTGGTGAGTTTACTTCAAGAGTTTGACGACTATTGCAAGGATGCGAGGATCGAGAGACATAAGACCACGGTTTATACTCCTCGACCAAATGGAGTTAAAGGCATGAGAACGGGGACTCTTTTAGAAGAGAGCAAGGAGTATCTTTGAGTAACGGCAAGGTTGCAAAAGGATTTGTGGAGCGGAAGGTTTGTGGCTACGGCTTGTTGTGTGATAAATCGGTCGCCATCAACGAGCGATAGGCTGCAAAATTCCACAAGAGGTATGGAAAGGACACCCTTGTGACTGTTCTAAACTCGGAGAGTGTTTGGTTATTGATGCATATGCTCTAGTGCCAAAACATCGGCAGACTAAGTTAGATCCAAAGTCTAAAAATTATGTCTTTGTTGGGTATGGTGTTGGAACAAAGGGATATAGATTGTGGGATCATACTACCCGCAAAATCATCATCCAAAAGAGATGTAAGGTTTAATGAATCCTCTCTTGTACGGTTAGATGTAGATAGTAGATTGAAACGAGGATGATGTGTCTAATTTTCAGCACATTCGAGTTTGAAAGCTCTTCTAATGATAGTCTTGATGACCATAGTTCGGATACGTGTGTGAACGGGTTTGAACATGAACGGGGGTTCGAGTTTAGATCATGAACGAGGTCTCGGTGCGGTCGGCAAGAAGTTCCTACGAGTGGTAGTCAATAATTGCGGAAGCACGGAAACGACCTTGAATTAGAGCAAATCAAACGACGCAGAAGGTATGATGATTATGTTACTTCAGTTGCATTTTCTTTTGCTAATGACAATGAACCTCTTTGTGCTATCGAAGCAATAGAAGGTTCGAATAGTGACAAGTGGAAAGCGACCATGAAGCGAAATGATGGCCTTGAGTAAGAACGCACATGGGATGCGAGTTGAGCTTCCGAAAGACGGCAAAGCATGGGGTTTGGGTTTACAAGCTGAAACGGGGTGTGAATGATACGGAGAACGGTACAAAGAGATGTTGTTGCAAAAGGGTTTTCTCGGAAAACGGAGGCATAGACTTTCATGAGATTTTTCACGAGTTGTTAAAATAGTTTCAATTCGAATTGTGTTAGCTTTAGTTACTTTGTTTGATTTAGAATTCTGACAACTATATAGATGTTAAGAGTAGCACTCTACATGGAGATCTAGATGAAAATTTATATGGAACAACGGAGGGTTTGTTCGACTTCGCAATAAGAAATTTGTACGCAGGCTCAAGAAGTCATTATATGGCACGAAGCCGGTCGCCTCGACGGTGGTATAAGAAGTTTGATTCTTTCATGTTGAGTCGGGGAAATATGTTAGAAGTGAATATGATCATTGTGTGTATTTCAAGCAATTGAAAAATGGCATATTCATTATCTTAGTGTTGTATGTTGACGATATGCTTTTGTAAGCAAAAGCATCGGTAGTACTTGGTTGAAGACTCGAGATGGCAAGGACATTCGATGAAAGATCTAGGAGCAGCAAGACGATTTTGGGCATGGAGATTTTCGAGAGACGAGGGGAGTAATGAAATGGTGGCTATCTGAGAAGTATGTTGAGAAGATACTTTTGAGATTTGGTATGAATAATAGGCTTTATTATCGGTCCCTTTCGCTTCCCATTTTAAGCTTTCTTCGGGTTTATGTCCTAATACGAGATGAAGAAAAGGATTATATGTCTCGAATTCCATATGCTAATGTAGTAGGATGTTTGATGTGCGATGGTTTTGTACTCGACCGGATATTTCACATGCGATTTAAGTTTGTCGGCGGTACATGGCAAGTAGGGTAAAGAACAACGGTCGGCGGTGAAATGGGTGCTTCGGTACTTGAGAGGCACAAACGGTTATTGTATCACTTACAATAAGAGTGGTAGATTTGTTTGCGGATATGTTGATTACGATTTTGCGAGGTGATTTGGATAAAGAAGGTCAACTTGAGAATCGTCTTTGCTCTTGCGGGGTGGAAGCTATTCGTGGATGTCAAAGCTATAGAATATTGTTGCTTTATCCACTACGAAGCGAGAATACATTGTTGCTTCGCATGCTTGTAAAGGCGGTTTTTGGTTGAAAGAGTTTGTGGTGAATTTGGTGAGTTGGGACAACATCGGGTTACTTTGTGATGGTCAAGTGCAATACATTTGACTGAAATCCGGCCTATCATAGTAAGTCAAAGCATATTCCAATTAAATACTCATTTTTGTAAGACGATTGTGCGAAAGGGGAGTCTCTTGAAAAGGTGCATACAAAGGAAAGCGTGCGAGACATGTTCACGAAAGCAGTTTGTTAGAGAAGAACACGTTGGTGTTTGGCTTCTCTTGGCTTGCGAGAAGAGATAAAAAATAATAATAACGAGCATCGGGGTAATTGTTGTCAAGGTGGAGATTGTTGAGATTTTTACTGTTTTGGATAAAATAGGAAAAATCTCGATAGGTGACAAAAAATTAGGAATTAGTTCCTAGATTAGCTCCAGGTTGTTGGGGAGAGTTAATGCATCCTAAATTTGAGTTGATGGGTACAGTAGATTCTCACATATATATGGAGTAGCCATACGGATGATTTGGTGGGTGTTTGAATTATGTAATCTCTGTTTTGAATAATAAGAGCGCCGATGCATTGTTGTGTGGATGTGGCAGGGAGGTTTGGGTGAACCACGTTAAGGCTGTGTCTTTCTTGTGCATGATTAATTCTTTGTTGTTGTGTTTTATAAATTGCTACGCTCCAACTTGTGATTGGAAGAACCGTTCACGCAATTGAACGAGCGGTTGGACTCGATACCGGCGATCTCTAACGTCTCTAGCGCGGGGAAATGTGATCGTGAGTAGATGCGAATGGTGAGGTCAATTCACTACGGTCCCGGTCGCCATTAGTTCACTTCCGGTGAATAACACGAACCGATCACCATTAAGTTAATCCCGGAACATATAAGTAAGTGAGTTCATGAAACCAAAAGTTAGAAAGTGAGCTTCTTTCATAACGAAACATTCTCCAAGCTGGCCATAATAAATTTTACCAGGTCATCTGGGCACAGATTGAAAATATCGATAGAAAGTTGCGGAAGAAAGGGATCACGATCGACGTTGCATATATAGTTTATGGTTGCATTTTTCAATTCATTAGCAACGGTTGGGTTCATCTAGGAGCAATTGCAAGAACAATAGTTGGGTTTCATAATGAAGCATTCGTCATGGAACGTTTTATGAGGTCTGTATAATTCATGATTGAAGGATTAAGCAATATCAAGATGGGGGCATTTGTGAACGAGCGAATTCTTTGTTCTTTGTTTTATCCCTTGCGGCGAGAAGGTGCAAATTCCTACGAGTATGTGTTCCTGCTACGGAAGTGGCTCGAGCGGTAATGACACCTTCATCATGAAGGATAATGCGCAATACGAGCGGTGGGACATATTTGCGGCAACGGTCAACGCGCCTGGCTTCGGATTTCACGACTAGAGATATCACAATTGAGGTAAGTTATATATATGCATTGGCGAGTTAACATCTTAGTAAATCATGAGAGGGTAGTTTGATTTAAAGAAAAGAATCATGAGAGGGTAGTTTGATTTAAATCACTTTTCATAATTTTAATAATAATTTTAAAAAAGCTGAAATTTATAAAGAAAAACACAATCACATTTGTCAATTATCTTTAAAATCTATATTATATTTATCTAAAATTACTTTTAAAAATCTATATTATATTTATCAAATTATTTTAAAAAATTAAATATTTAAAGTGATTTTTTTTTTTTTAAGTTTCGTAGTACTTCTCTATTATCAAATATGCCTGTTAGCCGAAGTAAGTGAGCGAATGTAATAAAAGCTGAATAAAACTCCGTTACGGCCAACCCGAAAACTGCATAGCTATACCATTAATGAACGGTGCGACATAACTTCGAAAGCGCAATAATTATTCGGCAAACGACCCGTAACGAAATCAAAAAGAATATTATGACAATGCTACTCCATAAATAAAGATAAACGCAACAAGAAATAGCGAGGAGAGGCACAAACTATCCGCCGTGATATATCCGAGCGCATGTTGAGAGACTACGACATGAACTATGCCAATACGAATTGAAAGTAAATTACGGTCGTTCCGGCTTAGCAAACCATGCCAACGAGCTAACGACATAGACTATGCCACTACAAATTGAAAGTAAATGATGGGCATGCCGACTTGTCAAACCATGCCCAACAAAAACTACGGGACCGTTACCACAACGGACTACCAGGAGGCAAAAGCGAAACACTTTGCGAAGCCCAAAATACGAGCAATCCCAAAACGGATAGCCAATAGCAGAAAAAACCCCCCCCCCATAGAAAAGGTTATCAATAGCCGGTGAACGAGTAATAGTGCCAACCATGGGCCCATACAAAAGAAGCATGAACCGCAAATGCAATAATCCGAAGAGATATGAAAGCCACGGAGAGCTATACAAAGAAAAAAGACCATGATGGGGATAGAGAACAAGCAAACGGGAGGAGCTTACGAAATGAGGTTGATATGGATAAACCATGCTCCTGTTAAGAAACCACCTTAAAGAAAAAGTACGGGCGAGAGATATCCCAATACAACTCCGCATACACGAAAAGAAGGCGTGATTTACCATGCAAGGTAAACAAGGGACGAACGAGAAAATGAAAGCGAGAACATGAAAAGGAAAGTTGCCATGACACACCGCAAACAATTTCCACCTTGTCGTCGGCCAACATTCTTCCAATATGGATCGATCACTATTTTGGAGAACGCCAATGCAAAAACTATACAGGAGCAAATGCTAGTAGTGAGTATAAGCAATAAAGCTCATCACCTGGGCGCATTATACGCATTGTGTGATGGGTGTCGATAGGCATGTGCATGCAAATTAATGCAAGGAGTGGATGGTAACCGCCCGAGTAAGGCTAGCGTTATTTCAGGCGCAAATACTGTGTAATGCGCCCGTGGAATTAAAGTTTGTAGATCATCGTGCAGCCATTTCTTAGCATTAATGGGCTTATAGCCATTTGAAATAAAGCTCACCCGAGTAATCACACAAGGTATGTAAGATCACCATGGATGCCTACTAGCCTACTGTGATAGTCAGGTGAAAAATAAATTTCAAAGTCAAATATTATTTAAACAAAAAGACAATCATACTTGTCAATTATACCTGAAATTTATTTATGTTTTATCTAATTTTTTTTTAAATTAAATATTTAAAGTGATTTTTTAAAAATTTCAAACATTATCCTTACTTTTTTAATATTTAAAACAAAATATTCAAAACTTACTTTTATAAAATTTATTCTAATATAAAGTTATTTAAAAAACAATTATTTTTTATAAAATTTATTAAACTTGAGTAATTGCCACCCCTTAAACTTTACAATTTAACTTAAAATCTTTCTTTTCCGTTTCAATTTCTAAAATTATAAAAAAAAAAAAAAAAAAAAAAAAACAAATTAAAATAGAAATTTCTCATTCGTTATTAATTTCTATTTTATAAATTATTCTCCCTTCCAATTATGTGACGACTGAAAAACAACATACCAAATCCTTACCAATTCATTTGATGGCGACCATACCAATTTCTATCAGATAATTCGATGCACGAACCGAATTATCGAATTTCCATGTTATTTTCGTGATACTCACGTTTTGGTAACTATGGTTCGAAGACGAAGTATTTATTAGCTAACTGCATCTGCAAACATTTACTCGCAATTTTGTTAACATAAAGTTCACTGAGTTAACTAATATTACGAAACTGCTGAGAATCCATTCATTCGTGAATCTGTCTTTTCCTTTCCAAATGTCATCAATGGCGAAATTTCGAGGATTACTTGTTATAACTTCTTTTCTTGTAGCATTGCAACTGTTTATTGTGGGACCCACTACTGTGATTGGAAGAACAATTTCACGCAATTGAACAGCAGTTGGACTCTAAGCCCGAAGAGGGGATCTCTAACGTATCTAGCACAGGAAATGTGATTGTAGTAGATGCGAATGGTAAAGGTCAATTCACTACGGTCCAGGCCCATGATGGTTCACTTCCAGTGAATAACACGAACCCGGTCACCATTAAAGTTAATCCCGGCACATATAAGTAAGTAGTTCATGAAACCAAAATTAGAAGAGCTGAGCTTCTTTCATAGCAGAAACATTCTCCAATAGTGTAATAAATTTTACCAGTCATCTAGGCTGAATTGAAAATATCGATAGAAAGTTGCGAACAGAGAAAGGGATCACGATCGGCGTTGCATATATAGTTTATGGTTGCATTTTTCAATTCATTAGCAACGGTTGGGTTTCATCCGGAGCAATAGATAGACAGTAATTAGGTTTCATACTGGAAAACTGTTTGTCATACCAGACGTTTTATGAAGATCTGTTTAATTCATGATTGAAGGATTAAATAATGTAAAGATGGGGTCATTTGTGAACAGAAACTGAACTCTTTGTTCCTTGTTTTATCCACCTTGCAGGAGAAGGTGCAAATTCCTACAGGTATGTCATTCATAACTCTGAGTGGCTCAGGCAGTAATAGCACCGTCATCATAGAATGATAATGCGCAATCGAGCGGTGGGACATATTTCACGGCAACGGTCAACGTACTGCTTCGGATTTCACAGCCAGAGATATCACAATTGAGGTAGAGATTATATATATGCAATGGCAGTTTACATCTTAGTAAAACATGAGAGGGTAGTTTGATTTAAAGAATAGAATTATGCAGAATTCATATGAGTCATGGTGACTTGAGTGGAAATAATCAAGCTGTGGCGTTAAAGATTTCGGGAGATCGTTGCGCGTTTTACAATTGCAGAATTCTAGGGTTTCAAGATACCGTGTTAGACGACACTGGGAGGCATTACTTTGAAAAATGTTACATTGAAGGTGCCGTCGACTTTATATGCGGCAATGGGAAATCTATCTATCAGGTTAAATGGATAGAAGTTATGAGCAACTCTTTGATTTTCTTGTGTGTTAATTAATATTGTTTTGATAAATATTAATGCAATCTTTTCTGTTTGTTGATGGCAGAGCTGCAAATTACATTCTGTCCCTGTATATTATGGGTCATTTACCGCTCAGAAAGAGAGGCTCTCCGTCGGAGGACACGGGCTTCGTCTTTTTGGAATGCAAGTTAACGGGCAAAGGACCAAATTGTCTGGGGACGCCCTGGGAATTCTCACAGTGGTGTTTGTTAACACCTGAATGGTAACATTATGCCAGTAGGATGGGGAGACTGGGCCTGAGACTAATACAAAGAAAAGTAAGCCCATGCTATATTATTCGATTTGTGTCATGTTATGCTAGGCGTTTTCATTACTAGAAGCGTTAATCTGTCGCCACTTCTTGCTACATATGCTACAACCAGAATGCCATATCTGGATCTGGCTGTTATTTGGCTTTCTCACGTCGCTCTATGGCAGGACTGTGAGTTATGGCAGGTTCCAAAATAGCGGGCCTGGGTCAGGCAGAAAACAACGAGTTGCGTGGTCCCAAAAACTCACTACTCGTAAACAGGTGGCAAAGTATTTGACCATCGACTACATTAATGGGAACACGTGGATTAAACAATAGGGCATCAACAAAAGGCATTCACCAAAATGCAGGTTGCCATTCTTTTACTTCCTCTAAAATAATGTAGTTTCTTACGTCTTTGTCTGAACGTTAATTTTTAAATAAATCCATTCTTGATAATCCAGGGTGTTTGAGTCCGATTTTGATATGCCTCTCTTTTTTTTAATTTCATAATTAAAAAAAAGGATTTACTGTCATTATTGATGAGATAAAATTATTGAAAAGTAACTGAAATTATTGGAAAGTAAACAGCTTCTGCGCTAATTAAATCACCCATTTTAGCGGAGAAGTAATTTGTAAATAAAGGGCAAAAAGGATATCTAATTGGTAAAAAAACTGTTTTATTGTTGTATGCTTTATGAAAATGCAAATTAAAACATTCTAATGGTCTTGTTAGAAAATAAGATTTATTATTATTTTTTTTATTGATAAATATTAATCTGACTATTATTATAATTTATAAGGTTAAGTATTGATTTAGAAGACTAAAAAAATAGTATATGCATGTTATTTTAATTGGTTCTTAATTAAATAAAGCCATGCAAACTCACTAAATCTTGTATGATCTAAAACAATAACTAAATTATAAAGTTAAGTATTGATTTAGAAGACTAAAAAAATAGTATCTGCATCTTATTGGTGGTTCCCAATTAAATAAAGCCATGCACAAACTCATAAATCTTTGTATGATCTAAAACAATAACTATGAGAGTATGGTGATCTATAGAGATATTATAGAAGTAGGTTTATGGAGATAGAGATGGAGAGAGATAGACACACTCAGAAACAGGGAAGAGACTGACTTCGAAAATGAAGCTATCTAGTTGCAAGTCGAGCAAGGAAGAAGAGTTCAGAGAAAACCAGGAAGGGCAATAGTGACTGAGGAGGCTGTGAGGAGTTTTCTAATGGTAATTTGTAGCAACAGAATAGCAGTAGCAGGAGGCGAATAATTCTGCGGAGGGGGACACATAGCAAGTTTGAGTTGCTAATTAGGCAGAATATAGCGTCTCCAAGATCTTTATAGCGACTGAAGGAACTTATGTCAGCACTCCAGGAGCCAATAAAGTATATCCAAATGAAAGTGTCAATTATTCTGAAGTGTGAGTGGAAGGAGAGGTCAAGTTGGATGCGAGAGGCAAATAATTTATCTCCAAATTGTTTTTACTAGATTTGTGACAGAATTTCAGTTGAACGTCGAGATATTGTCTTAGATTTCTACTTATAATAAAATAAACCCTCATATGTTGTGTCAATTCTCCCTTCGGAGTTTTTTTTTCGGGAACATTAATCTAAAAGTGTTAGTGTCATTTTTATTGTGTGTGAATCAATTTGTATTAGTTCAGTTTATTTCTGCAGCTAAAGGATTTCAATGTGATTTATTCGTTATTTTTCATAACAAATAAACTGCATAACGGATTAATTATAAAAATAAATTCCAGTTGTTGCAATATAAACTGCATAACGGATTAATTATAAAAATAAATTCCAGTTGTTGCAATATAAGAAAATTTCACATGGTTTCAGAGGATCAAATATCATATCGGAGACGCAGTAATGAGAGGGAGGAGAAAATTTTGCAAGCTGAGAGGAGATTTGAAGAAAAACTTCTTAGATCTACGCAAGCCACCAAGAAGTATGATTTGCAGAGGTGGGAGTGTTCGATTTTGTAGTTGCAGGTGCGGAAAATTCGATCAACCTCACGGTAGAGACTTGCAGGTTGTGGATTTGTCGGATAGAGTTTTGGTGAGCAGATTAGTCAATTGGTTGAGCATATCTGGAGGCGTAGTGGATTTGAAGCAACATATTAGCGCTGGTTGGAAAGCACTGAAAGAGGAATTTCCAGAATTTCTAAGAGGGTTCCTACCTCTAATTTTCTTGAGGAGATCCATAATTTCTAGAAGCAGTAGATCATAAAGTTTCCAGTCATCCAGTGCGAGCTTCAAGAGCTGCAGATTGTGTCATATTTCGGAGAAGGAAATCTAGAAGGTTGATGAATTTTGAGTTGGAGTATCATGTAGTTTGAGTGCCACAGAATTAGGACTTCTCAAGTGAGACAGTAACTGATTTGCGAATTACAAAAGGGAGTGTGAGTAGTAGAGAGTGAGGTTGAGTAAGAAAGGAGGGGATTTTTATTTGTTTCCTATTTTTTGGTTTTGTGGGGTATGGTCGCAACATGTATCCTAGATCAGGATAAACTCGACGAAGCCTTGACTTTCATATCTGAAGACTAGCATGTTATTATTGTTGAATCATCATAGCCTGAAGGAGTTCATGACAATATTTGTAGTTATATTGACAGACCCTATACAGTTCCATGAGTATAGGAAGGATACTGACAATGGATAGAATATTTTAGGGAAATCTTAAACCATGGGCAGAAATTTAAGGTTTTATATTTTGGAGGGAGATTTTATATTGCATCAATTTTTTTATAGTTGCCTAGAAAGTTATTTAAAAAATAAATAAATATATTTTATCCATTGAAAAATAAGCGCATATAAAAATTCCAAGCCCGGTTAACGGTTTTGCACGTCATATTTTGGCGATTGGGCCGATTTCATGTTGGATTTAATTCTAATCACCTTGATTTCCAGTAATGGCACTGGCTAGGAGCTGTACCTCTACCATTCTTCGAAATCAAGGGTAAGGTTTGGATTCATCGTACATTTTAAGGGTTTGCAGTTTGGTTTAGCTTGTATAAATTTCCATATACAAACTACAATTCTCCTCATTGTTGAGTTGTGGGTGTGTAGGGATCCCCTGTCTCACTAATTTTCTATTCGAGAGCTACTTCTTCATGCGTGAAGTTCGTGTTTTCTATATATTCTCTGTTATTCGAACCTAATTAACCTAATTCAGCAATGTGAAGGAGACATAAGACTAGTAAGCCAAAAAAATACTAAAAACCTACTTCTGCAATTTACTAACCATCTATGAATTTCATTGTACCTTTAAATTTAACTATACCCCCTAAAGGTTATTGAAAAAATAATAGTGATAGTCATATGTTAGTAGGATATCAAGGGATGCACTTCTGCAGTTCGGCGACCACTTCACTCTAGTTCTCTATTAACTAGTAACCATATGTATTGCAATTTTTCTTTGACTTATATCGGTATGTATGATTGGGGCTGTACCTTTTCTTCTAAGACAATTTGTAAATACAGATGGATCAATGATTAATACTAACTCCCAAACTATACTGAGACTCAAGAGCTCCCTCCATGACATTCAATGTCCATCAGAAAGTACAAATGCCTTGGGCTTGGGGGATTGAGTAATTTAGTGATTCGATTCTCCATATGAGATGATTGAGTTCAATGTGCCTCTTGACCCAAGAAAATTTCTCCGAATCTAAAAGGCAGTAGCTAATAAATATTTTATTTCCCCATATCCTTTGACAATAATTCCTTGAGAAGTATACTGATAGGATGATTGATTTATTAAATCAATAAACCTTTAGATTACCTTTGACTTCGATTAAGTACTAGAATGATGGAGGGACTACTCATTTTGTTTACAAAAAAATATTTTTGTCTCGAAATGAAAGCTTGCGGAAAAAATGGATGCTTGGATGGATTAATGAGCGTGAATGCCATATCCTAGGTGACCATGACTTCTAATTAGAAATTTATATTTAGGTTTGATTTTCAAACCAATGGATGAAAAACCCCTCTTATGAGCAGTAATAATTTTCTTGAATTAGAATATGTGCCTACCATTGGAGAGCGTGTACCAGTCAGTATCTCGTGAAGGCTATTATTCAATACAACAACTAATATACACTACAAGAAAAAGAGACATTGGTGAGGGGCAAAAAATGTCACCATAAGCTCATTGTTGATGGTCAAAAGAAACCTTCGTCACCAAAAACTAAACGTCACCGAAAGTATAGGTGTTGTGGTGACATTCAAAGTCCGTCACCAATAGTGATTTATGATGATTGACCATCACCATTTCATATGAGAAATGGTGATGGACGATATCCTCCATCTACCCAAAACTGAACGTCACCAAAGGTGGCGTACTTGGTATGTGTTGTGGTGACATTCAAGGTTCGTCACGAATATTGTTATAATGATGGATAGTGACCGTCACCATTTCATATGAACAACAACGATTTTGTGATGGACCTTTCATGACCATCACTATTGGTGCATATATATGGCGACGTTAGATTTGACCATCACCATTTCATATTTGGTGAGGGTCAAAAAGTCATGATAAGCTCATTGGTGACGTCAAGGTCCGTCACAAATAATGACTATAATGACAAGCAGTGACCCTCACCATTCATATCAACAACAACGATTTATGGTGAGGGACCTTTCATGAACGTCACTATTGATGCATATATATGGTGGCGCTCGTTGATCGTCACCATTTCATATTTTGATGAGGGTCGAAAAATGTCACCATAAGTTCATTGGTGATGGTCAAAAAATCCTCTATCACCAAAAATAATTTCCGCCATTTGTCCCATATCAATATCGAGGCACGGGTGGAATCGAACCATCAACCTCCTTCTTGTAAAGCGAGGTGCTCTTCCATTGAGCATAAAACCCTTTAAATTAGACTCTTAAAATTATATCTTCAAACCTTTATAGAATGTAAATTCTACAACTTTCAATAAATTTAAGTCTCAACAATCTTTTACTAAACAAGAAAAACATACGTATTTGGATTGCCATGTAAAAACCATGGATATCCCTATCGATAGTAGAATAAGATGTGTATGCTAATTATCAAAAACACATTCCTTATTAACCATTCTTACATGACGAAACCAAAGTGACTGTCGACGCACACAAAAATCCCTACTGATATATAACCATAACTTAGCTAAGAAGTCCCAAAGATGTTCTTAATTAATAAACTTTTATTTGGAAATCTTGTTTCTTCAAATTTAAAAGACTACGTTGTACAACACTTTTCTCTATTTACCCACACAATTATATCATAGCATATGTCACATAGTAGCAATTACGGTACACAAGTAAAAGACAAATTTGCTCAAGAAAATAGACTTAGAAAAGAGCTTTGGAAACTATATGTTTGTCATGAAAGCTTTAATTAGTTCAACATCGCTTGAAGTTGGAGTTTAAAAATTAATATCATTCATAGGACAAGAACATAACAATAGCCAAACTCACTATTCATGTAAATATTAAAGCTAGTCACTATTTCCATTGCAGATAAACTGAAATTTGGGCGGTGGTCTAACATTTTAGAGTTGATTAGTAGGAAAATTATCAATATCATCATTTTTTTCCATTATTTGTCGTGTCTGGATCCATATCAAATAGCTTGCTATTCTCGGGTTCTACCTTTCAAGCCTTTGATTTATGGCTCACCCTTTAAAATACAATTCTACCACTCATTTTATTTTATTTTGTCAAGAGAAATGAGAGGACCTTCCCATCTTCTATTTTAAATCAATCAATAAATATCACATCAATGATATAAATAATTACATATACACAACAGGCTTCAAAGATGTGTTTGATGTATGCATGCTCCGGGACTCATTTGACCTTACTTGTACAGAGCTCCTACTGAAAAAATAACATCCACGTGGGATTTACAAAAAAAAAATTAATCAGCTCTCGATGGAAAAACCAATCAAAATGTAAACATCCTTTTAATCAATATAATCTTTGACCAAACTAAAAGTGGCCTAGAGAATTGAATGTTATATCAACCATGTCAGCAACTAACATTGAGTGAAAATAATAGGCATATATTGGATTAATGAAATATTGATATAATAAAGCTCAAAATCAAAGATGACTTATGGCTAAGAAACGCAAATAAACGACTTACGGCTAAGACATGAGGTTTACCTTTCAACCCTCTTGTTAGATAACTCTTCTTTGTGTCACATGAGACCATGAAAAATTTTCTTGGTACCGAGTGGAAGTGGTATTGTAACATTAACCTTTGATAGAGCTTGTGTCTATGGCTACTTCTCAAAGATCTATTCTATTACAAAATTTGGGGCTCAATAAGATACATGCAAAAACCATCAACGAAGAAAATGAAATCATCCTTGTTAAAAGGGGAGGAAAATAAAATCCACAAATTGAAATAGATTGTAGGATAACTCATTCTTGCAACATGATTATCTTGTCGGGAACAATAAAAAGAAAACGGAGAAACGTAATTTTTGCCACATATTGACAATCATTTCTGTTGCATATTCATGAGCAATTGATGAAACAATTCAACTAAAACTTGTCAACATCGGGATTATAGCAAAACATAAAGGAATGACTCCAACACAAATTATATAACCCTAAAACATAAGGATAGATTCTATACGGATAATTATTTTATTCGAGGACATTGTATTTTTGTGAAAATATGGAATTTTCGAATTATAGATAGAAAGACATTGTTTTAGTGAGAGAACAACGGGAGATCGACGGAGTCCAATGAAGAATCATCACGAGACCACTATGTCATGAAAGGACCAATGGCAAAGTTCACAACGGTGTTGTGAGACTATAAGGCAAGCGCCCTCTTTTTTCACCATCCCAATGGTAGAGGGATGGGTGAGGGTCGTGGGTAAGTTGAGGCAACGCACCAAGTCCTTGGCAATCTTTGAAATAACACAATTTATGGTACCATTTGCCTTACCACTATGTGTCGAGTATTTACGAAGTCCATTCGGGAATTTCTTCAAAGTTCAAAGTTCAAACAATTATATAACCCAAAGATGTAGCCTAAAATCTCGGATTGAAAGTAGATAACCCAAAGATGTAGACTATATATCCCACATTTATATGTATCTTAATTTCTAGACATTGAAGCAACACTTTTAGCATACTATTGTGAATTCAAGCGCAAAATGCTAGAAGAAAAATATTGATGGTTATTTTGTTTTAAAAAGTTAGCTTGTAGTCTCAAACATATCTAAGGATCTGCACACAATACATTGCATATTTAGTGCGGTGTGTAAACAATGTCATAACAACACTTCTAGATACAGAACAAGCATTTCAAGCTTGCCTCTATTGTATGATATGGACATTTGTCCTTCAAACGGAAGTTATGAGACACATAACCACTTTCACCCTTAAGAAAAAATGTGGTTGTAAATGCATGGTGAACTCTCTTAACACAAATATGCTCTTAGTATGTGTTAGTTCTGAGACATTACTAGGTTTAAGGGTGCCAAAGACTTTAGATTTTAACTATGATATGGTGAATGCTAGGCTTGAGGACAACATATTCTTTGAGAATTTCATGTTGGGAAACCTCCCAAATGCATGCCTAGAAAACTCAAGTTAAATGGAAACATTTTTGTATAATAGTTGTGATTCATATGGATGCACATTAATATATATGTTTTTTTCCTAAATTTGAATCATTTATGTATTTTTTGGCAACCATTTTTTTGATCCGGTTTATCTAGCTGCGATTCAATTCACATTACGAGGTTAACCATTTGATGAATGCTCCCGATTCATGTAATTAAATAGAGCATAAAAGATAAAGTGGTATTTGTGTGTTCATGAGAGTGTTGCACGCATAAGTAAAATGGGAGTTGCAAAAATCTTGACTATGCCCAATTGGAAAATTGGAGTGTCTTAGATGTAAGAAAATGTGTAATAGAATATCCTAAATATAGAAATAAAGATATTGTGATGTGTGATTGGGTCAAAAATTCAATTAGATCATGGATAAATACAACTCCAAGTTGAATGAAATATCAAAAAGCATTGTGGCAAAAGAATTAGTATGTATGTCATATTGTTGCTCCTCTTCTTCATGTGGAAGGAATAAGAATTTTATAAAAATAATGAAAATCTAAACTAAGGACATGTTGGAACCTAGCAATTTTCCTTGTACGTATAGTAAGAGAGAAATCATAGTCCATGAGATAGTAGTTATGTGCATGTGAAATCATGATAGTGCTTGGAACAACAAGCAAGCCATAATAGTGACTGTTGATAATTGTCAATGGTATTAAAGATATAAATAGAATTATATTGGCATTTCCATGCAATTGAACCATATTTACGAGCAGTTCATCTTATGATTATGGATTCATCCAAATGCAATAAATTAAGAAATTGGTTACACTTCAAGCATCAAACTCGTGTTGATAAGAGCAAAGGGTGGACCATTGAAAATCTGGATCTTGTCTCTCTTATGAATATCGGTGTCTCATCTTTGGAGGGTAAACTTTGTCAATAAATTGTTCTAGACTTTCTTAACCCAAAAGGTAGTTGAAACCCTTTTGACATAATCCGAGGATCTAACTACTTAGGGCATAAATGGAACTTAAAGAGATATAGAAAAGTTGATACCATTCTTAGGCTTTGGTTCAACTCAAAGTGGAAGGTATTGGAGAAGAATCGGCCAAGCTTGTTGCCTATGCAAACAAAGTCAAGAAACTACGAGCTCAAAATAAGCATAACTAAAGATTTAGGTAGGTAATACAATGCCAAGAAACTATCAGGAAGCCATGTTTGTATAATGAATTTTGATAAAGAAAATGATTTTCTCAAAATAGAATATACTATAAAATTCTTGTTTTGCACCAACGGAAAGAAAATGCATAAATAAAGGATATCTTAAAGGTTGAAAAAGCATGTTTAAATATAAAGGCGAAGTTGTTCAACATCTTCATAGCTTCTTTGTTCTTTCAGATAAAGCGGATTATCATTGTCTAAAGCTACATTTTTCCTCAACAAATGATATCTTTGTCAATCTCAAATATCCACAACTAAATTCATAATGACACTTTGGCATCTCACTATTCTTATTACTCCGACAAATACATCCATAGAAGGGTGTATCTAAGGATTTTAACAATCATTATTTGTTGCTAATTGAGAAAGTTTGAGTCCAATAAAGAGATAAATTATCAAAAATGCTAGTGATGAGTATGATTATACATTTTGATTGGTCTATACGAGGTGCTTGAGAGGATAAATTAATATCCTCTCCAACCAAGTTCAATTGCCGCTTGTGACGTGATTTATCTTCGTGAGACAATTTTTGATCGGTACAAAAATGTATATATTCTTGGAATATGATCTAACTATGAATATGGAAGTGTTCCAACTATCTTATTGAGGACATTGTAATTTATGAAAATGCGGAAGTCAAATCTTTGAAATAACACAATTTATGGGAGTGACAAGGTATGCAAGGCAATGGTAGTGGAACTCAAATCTGAAATAACACAATTCCAAAGTAACTTAGGGTTTACGGTGGCTCCCACCAAAGATACTGCGGCATAGAGGTTTTCTCATTGTTATTTTAGATGCTGCATATCTTTAATTGAGAACTAGGGTTTCTCTCTGGTTTCCCCTATCTATAGTTTTCAAAATCATGGAGAATTATATGATAGGTTGTGATTATGTTCATGGTTTCATTGCTTATTTATATATATGAAGTTTTTGAGTGGAGATGTCTAAATCCTAACACCTTAAGACAAAATCTGAAAGTACAAAGAATATTGAATGAGAGAGAGAGAAAGTAGCCATTGCTCTTACATCCCTAACCCAAGTATGAAGAATATGCACATGTGCATGATCGAATATTATAACGAATCACTCCTTCCTCTATTTATATGAGAGGTAAGGGGCTTTATTAACAAGTGGACCTAGTCCACTATAAGAAAACTTTCTGAAGACACAAGTAGGTCCACCCATGTGACACTCTACTCTACCATCTACGTGACACGTGTCGGCATCAAAGGTAGCAGTGATTAACAAACGACCCTCCATGGCATGAGCACTACTCCCTAAGGTCCAACAATCCTCTAAGGTCCTAGCTCCAATGCATCTCCAAGGTCATGTTTCTCCTTAAGGACAATGCATATCCAAGGTAATGTGTCACCTTAAGAAGGATTCCCACACCTACATATCCACTCCCTCAACCCAAGAGTTCACATGTCAAAGGGATTTTGTGTGCTCATGTTGATTTTGGATATTTTGTCATGATTTAATACCCAAATCTACTCCAAGCACACAAACTCCCTTCATGCATCAACAACATGAAGTCACCAAACTCCATACTTATCCAACACTTTGAGGAAGAATGTATTTCAAACATCCAAACAAGGTCTAGTAGTAAGGGAAGTGGTAGACCTCACTCAGAAAATAGTGATGAAGATGTGTGAATGTTGATGCTCCTAGAAAACCTCTTGCTTGGGATAAACCATCAAATAAAAACTCCTAAAGCAAAATTTCATGAAGATACCATGAAAGAACTATAACCTTTGATTGGAATTCTAAACAAATGTGCACCAATGTTAATGAAAGAAGAATAGTTGGGTTGAAATTAGGGATCATCTAGAACTTGAGTAAATTGCAATAATTTAGAATTCTTTTATAGGTAAGGTGAGGAAGTGAGTTGTATAAAAGATATCTTCTATTTTTGTGTTGGGGTTACGAATCTTGTAAGTTAACCCTTTCTAATATATCCTTTTGTATGGCTTGTTGCCTTTCATGCTTCATACATGCATTACGGTAACATTTTTAGTCAAAATGGAATAAAAATGTGGGGCCATGGAACAACTTCCGAATCTTCATATTAATGTAGTGAACATAATTTATAGCATCGGTGTCAACTTTAGGATTCATCTTGAGTTGGTTCCTATTCTAATTGTTCATTTTATTTTTATTTATATATTTTCAATTATTCACCCAATCATGAGGATGAGGCATCTAACAAAAACTTATACAAAGTTTGGTGTGTATTCCATTTTCAGTTACGATCTTGTCATATCTTTCATATTGCAATATATCCTAACCATGCTTTGACAACACAGGAAAATAAGATTTAAAGCCCAAATTACCTTGGGGATCATTTTTTTTCTCTTGCTCTTATTGGTACTATGCTCAAATTTTATGCGAGTTCAATTTTTCGACGGCGAGAATGTGAGTGCCTAATGAGCATGGAGTTACATATTAGCTCGAGAAAAAACTTGATGAGCTTCTACAATTAAGACCATAGTCTTGGGAATATTTTGTGCTCATAATTTAATAAACATTTACAAAATATGTTCTTGTCTAGGCATGTTAGATATTATTCCACCCTTTCTCCAATCAAGATAAATATGTTACCTAGGTCTTCTTCTTGTCCAACCTTGTAAACAAAAATATGTAGGTTAGCAAAAATCTATACTAAAGCAAGTTCTATCCTAGTAAGGTTGAAGCTAGTTTTCTAATCCTTTACTCAAGTACACCTTGGCTTCCACTATTGACATGGTAATGATAAAGAGTAGGCTGAATTTTGTGGGATTGTTTACATTCGAAGAATATACTTAGGTATTTTTATTTCATCTACATATCTTGTTATACAAATCAAAATTTGTAAAACTTCTTTAGGTTACATGCCTTTGTAGGAGAGGGTGGTGCAAGAAAATTTGATTTTTGTTCCATTAAAGTTAGTTTGGTTGCCTAATTATGAGCGTGGAAGATTTCTTGTAGCCTCTACCATGCAATCGTAGAAGTTTGTTCATCTGGTCTGATTAATATTGTCCATCCACTTAAGCTCATTATAAAAGTTGGTCTGTTGCAGCTTAGAAATGGCTACTTCCCTATTCTATTATTATGGGTGTCCAAACATGAGATTGATTTAATTTATGATTTATATCATGTGCAATTGTGGGCACATGATATGTTATGGTTTTATGTGCAACACTCTTGATTTGATTGAATTTGTTATTGATGAATTTTATTTTTTTCCCTTTAATGTTCTTGATTCCTCGCTTTTCCTTTGAAAATTTCCAAGTTTAGAGCCAATTCTTACAACTTAAATGAAGTCGTCGGGGAATCAATGGCTTTGGGCCACATTTTAAAGATTCATTTTAAGAAGGTGTTCTAGATGCTCGAGAGCGAGGACATCATGGATGGGATTGTGAGCGAGGTGAAAGAGCTACGGTGGGATTGGGAATAGCTAAAAGTCATATGGTTTTGAACTTCCTAGTCCAAATCGAATCTATGCACTATGTCTTGCCATGAATAGAGTATGAGCAACGAAGATATTCATAGGTTATGCTATATTGATAGATGGCTCCTTTTTCAATTGAGGGAGCTCTAGACGTGGAGGGGTTCCTCTCTATTACAAAGTTGTTAGAGCGAGAAAATATAATTTTTATGGAGTAAAAAAAGAGGGGATTTAGTGATAGGAAAGATATCATTTGCAACTAAATCAAATGAAAAAAATTTTTGTGCCGTTACGCTTAGCTTTGAGTTGCAAGTCTTGCATATAAAAAGAGTTGATACATGTGTAGCTGAATTTGAGGCCAATACACCCCATATGTATTCATCCCACGATGATGAATGTGAAAGAAACCCCACTTGCAGAAGAAAGTATTGATTCTTGGAGGAGCACCAAAGTAAGATGGGCACGATATTGAATTTGACTATTGTTTTCATGCATTGTCTTACTACGGGTTCATAGTAACTTATTTTCCCACTTTGCATGAGATTGATATAAATGCCTTTTGCCCTTTTTGGAAATTAAGGTAGCACTTAGAAGTTATGAAATATTTGATGTTTATTATAATGGTTATAAGGTGATGTTTCTAACCTATTTATAGGCATTGCTTAAAGGATGCAAGATGTAAGAGTATCATGATGAATTCAAACCACGACAACGTCTCTGATTATGATACTAGTGATAAACTATACTTTGGGCACTCTTACAATAGAGGATGTTTTGAATTTCATTGACAAAGGAAATTTTGATAATTTTATTACTTAGTTTGGAGGAAAACACATTTTGAATCACTTGTACCCATAGAACAATAGAACAATACCTCGATGAGTTTAAGCCCGCGTAAGTGGGGAAGTTCATGTGAGAATTTGGGGGGACTTATCCCACTTCAATAGATGCTACTAAAGATAGGGAGAAATTTCAATGTAATGTTGGATGAGCTAAAGTCAAGAAAACTCAAGGTGGTATTGCTAAGAGTGATGAGGATACGATGCCCATAACTGAAAAGGTTGGCTATCCTATTCTTGTCGAGGCCCTCTAATATTTTAGGTGGATTTGTGCAATAGAAATTATATACGAGTGATGACAAATTGAAGCATTACTTGGAAAATACAATAGAAGTGGATCCGGAAAGGCCGGTACTCATTCATAGAGGTACGATGATGCTTGTGAGATTGATGTATATTCTGCGATAGATTCTAAAGGTAGTGTGGTCATTGGTGGTATCATCGAGCACATTGAGCGGAGCACGTGGGCATTCGACTGATTCGACTTGTTGTATTCCTACGAAACGATTTTAGGCTGCATGTTTGTCAATCATTAGATCATGGACATCTAAATTAGAAAAGCGGCTTGGCATGCGACGAACACATTGAATTGCCAATTTGCAATCACACTGCTTTGGTGAATTTTATCTTCTTGAAGCAAATCCTAGGCATCACGAAAAATAAATTTTTGTCTCCGGCAATTGGAAATATGTCGCGCTTCTTGTGTCGGGAAAATCTCTTTGAGACTTTGGTTTTATACGGGAAGTTATTCCAAGTCATGTATGTTGTCAAGGAAACGGTCCTTCCATTTATGAAAATTTTCCATGACGTGATGTGGTTCACAGTCCTGAAATGTGAAGAAATGGAGAAGTGATGGGCTTAGACTTTAAATTTCGTATGGCATTTTCCAAGGCACAAATTGCAGAAAATAAAAAATTTCCTCTTGTTGGCATGGTGTTTTTAAGTTTAAGTGATTTCACCAAACCAAGCCTCCCGTGATGCCGAATGGATTCATTGAAATTCGTTTTACAATTGTTGCAAAAATTGGCACGGCCGGTTAGTAGAAAATGGAAGGAATTCCGATTGGAAAGAGTTTTGAAACTCCATGAAAGAGCGGCCACATGCGGATGACATGATTGCAAATGGTCAGATTGAGTCAATGGTATTGCAAATTTAGAATTCATTAGATCAAATAGATGGGCGGGAGATTCAGACGAATGGCGTTAGCTTATAAAATTCCTATCATATACAATTGGAGCCTTAGCTTATTTTCAAGTTATTAAGAGCATGAAGAAGGATTCGTTGAAGATGATACCATTACAATATTTCTTCAATACTCGAGAATCGGAGAACAGCACAAGAACTACATGCGACTTCTATATGTTGATGTTCCATAGTTCACATTTCTTTATGTTGGTGTAATAATAGATCCTTACAAACTCTCTTGTTGGTGTTCGTTAGAAGATTTTATGAAAAGTATATAACGAAGTCCAATCGAATTTTCATCCAAAGTTGTCGATGCAAATTGTCTCTATCTAATGTTGGTGTAAGACTACTTTGTTAGAACTCTATTTTTGCTTTGTTCTTCGGGGCAAGATGAAAGCATTATAAAAGGTTACATAAATCAATGAGAATTCCATCCAAAATATGTCTTTACAAATTGTATGGAACGGCGGAAGAACTATATCTAACTTCTTCTATTGGTAGTTGTGGTTTTCATGTAGTATACATGTTTCTCTTTTGGTTGTGGTGTGATTATTTGCAATTTATAATCCACTATTTAGTTCTTACTAAAAAATTTTAGAAGACTATATGGTCTCAAAACTGAATCCTTCATATTCATTCCATGGCTCTTAAAATGAAAAATTTGCCACTATCACCAAACCCACATATATGTTATGCTAGTTACAAATCAGCCTTGATGTGAGTCTATGACATTTACCGCACTTTCCAGAGATCATGCCACACATATGGTGTAAGGCAAGGGCTTCCTCTTTCATTTTAAGTTTATATTTTCCATCTCGAAGTAGTTCTTTTGGTTCCTTGAATATTTTCTTGTAACTATGTTGCTTGTTTTCATCTTTTTACCCACGACACTCCCTAGGGCCAGACTTATTCTAAGTATTTTCTACCTTAAATTCTTCCCATTTGCATATAATGTTGTAGCATATCTATGTAGCATGCGGTTGGGGAGAAGGTAATTGATTGGGTTGCTAAAAAAATCTGTGATCAAAATCATTGGTCCTTCAAATGTTATGCGGTGATCAAAGAAAATGCTCCTTAAAGTAACAAACCATATGACCCTGTTTGCTTCGTAGGTTAGAATTTTCCTATGAAATATATTGTTGTTGAAGTTCCAAGGGATGAAAATTGTATGTGAAAATGGAATAAAAATTCAAGTGTTTATTGCTACCCACCAACATGCGCACAGAAGCGAGTGTACCAACAATTTGCTGATCTTTAACTCTAAAGGTTGGAGAAACGGGATTTGAATCTGACTATCATGTTTAAACAATTAGTAGAAATGAGGACAACATTATCTTCCATGTTTCGGTCTTTAGTGGAAAACTTCAAAAGACAATTTGGATTATAATTACCATTCTTGATGAGATTGATGCGATCAAGTCGAGATTTTCTCTCCATAATGAAGCCACTTGTTGATTTTTTATGACTTTGGGATATTGATGTGACATTTTGGAGGATGTCAACATTTTTGGAAAAGAATTTAAAATTTCTCGAAGGAGTGGGGCCCTCTTTTGTTTGGCATCACGAGGGATGAAACAATCAGCAAAAGATGGAACAAATGACACTCATACGTATTCTTTATCCTACAACTTGAACTTAGAGTACGCATTCTTCTTGGGGCTAAAAGGAGTGACCCACACAATGACAAGAGAAGTGAATGACCACACAAAGGTAAAAGAAGTGATAGTCTCGGGGCAACATTTTACGAGATACATCCTAATCCAATGAAATTCGATAGCTAAAGAGCATGTTTGTTGAAACCTTCCAATAACCCCGAGTTCTATTTGGGATAGGAATTTTTCGAAGGTTTCTATAGTGAGATGCTCTAGATTCATGCTTGAGAAAAGCACACTATGGACCTATGATAGTTTGTCTTTAGGTTCTTGATCT
The DNA here is from genome assembly GCA_034641835.2 of Pinus albicaulis. Classification (NCBI taxonomy): domain Eukaryota; kingdom Viridiplantae; phylum Streptophyta; class Pinopsida; order Pinales; family Pinaceae; genus Pinus; species Pinus albicaulis. Next base: position 1,426,197,843 of record CM076584.1, read on the forward strand.
ATTTTTTCTAATAGTAATCCAAGAGTAATATTTTGACTACATTCAATCTCAAATACAAAGACATATTATAAGGTCCCTCCAATTTCATACCATGAAAGTGAAAATATAGATGTTGTTGGAGGAGAATGATATTTGGAATTCGTAAAGACCGAAGTTGAATGACCTACCAATCTATAAAGTTGACAAAAAAATAAAAATAAGATAGCCAAAACAAAGCAAGTCTATCCTGGACTTCATGAAGGATCCCACACATTATTAGTAAAAGTATGACTAACATTGTTGATGCTATCTTCACTATGTCGAAATTTGAGAACATCAATTGAAATATGCTTCTAAGGATCAAGCTTAGAGCCACACAAATGAAAAAAATAGATACTTCAGCCCACGTCTTTGATAAAAATTAACAAACTCTATGATCAGTAATGTGCAACAACTTGAAAAGAGCTCAAGCATGAATATTAGGTACAGTACTTGAATGGGCTTTCATATTCTTGGAAACCTTTTAATAAGGTGCCTATGCCGAAAGAATTCCACCTTGACTCTTCGAGAAATTATGGGACGATTTGATCCAAGAATGCAAACTAGAGCGAGTTGCATATAAGAAGGAAAGAAGAAAAATTATAACCCTCCTTAAAAATATATTGAATGCTAGAAAAAATAGGGGACCTAGTATAGGTCGGCGAGAGAGAAAGAAGAAATTGAGTTCTTATAATAAATAGTAGAAATACTTGGGCCCTATCAAGTGTTTCATGTGTCAAAGATTTTGACAACTATGTTCTTAATTTCCTGAAGAAGGGGAAGGAGCAAAAGCATTAGCAAAGCTGCCGGTAGAAGTAGACGAAATGGCCAAGTGCTCATCGATCGCTTTTGAGATGCTTGTGAGATTGATGTAGATTCTTTGACATATTCTAAAGGTAGTGTGATCATTGGTGGTATTATGGAGCACATTGACCAAGAATTGTGCATTATGGTGATTCGGCTTGTTCTATTCCTACGGAAATAGTGTCTGCATTTTTGTCAATCATTAGATCATGGACATCTAAATTGGCAAATCGGCTTGGCAATACGTGGATTGATGAATTGCCAATAACAGTACCTTGGTGAGTTTACCTTCTTGAAGCAAATATTAGAGCATCACGAACAATAACTTTTGTCTCAAAGACAATTGGCCACCCCTTAGCAAAGTATTTTGCGCTTCTTATGTCGGGAAAATCTCTTCGAGACTTTCGTTTTATTACGGAAGTTATTCCAAGTCACATATCTATCAAGGAAGCGAGTCCTTCCATTTGAAAATTTTCAACGTTATGATGTGGTTCATGGTCCTGAAATGTGTGGCTTCTTGGAGAAATGATGGGCATAGACTTTAAATTTCCTATGGCATTTTCCAAGGCATAAATTGCAGCAAATAAAAAATTGCCTCTTGTAGGCACAACATTTTTAAGTTTAAGTGATTTCACCAAACAAAGCCTCCAACAATTACCATTTAGTTATTGAACTTGGTTTTACAATTGTTGCAACAAGCGGCACAACTAGTTTGTTGAAAATGGAAGAGATTCCGGTGGAAAAGTTTTGAAACTCCATGAAGAAGACGTATACGGTTGACATGATTGCAAATGGTCGGATTCGAGTTAATGGTGATTGAAAATTCGGGAGATGCATTAGATCAAATAGATGGGCAGAAGTTGAGATGAATGGCATTGCTTATAAAATTACTATCATAACCAACATTTGTGTTGGTCACTTTAATTACTTATTAATTTAAACAATATTTGCTACACAAATTGTCAACCCGAAGTTTGTTTATTTCCACAAAGGCAATCACCTGTTGTATATGCTCAATCTCAATAGCAATGAAAAGTTGTAGTAAAAATTACACACTACTAGCACAAACAAAGGCGAAGTTCTACTTTGAGTTACGGCCAAAAGCAATCTATTTTTATTGCAAAAAATTATCGGAAGAATATTGGATTACATTAAGAAAAAACAATCTGGGAAAAGAAACCAATCTGTGAGAGGAAAATACCAATTGTTCTATAACGAACGGACCCTATTCTAGTAGGAATCTTCCAGCCTGATGCAAAAACCATGCTACAAACTCGATACCGCGTAAACAAGATTACCAATTGAAATAATCAACGATTACACAGGAATGAATTATATGAAAACAATGCGGCAATCAATGGAAACGAGTTTATGCAATAAATAATAGGTTCCAATAATGCACAAATAATTTCAGCAAAATAGAGTTTTAACAAGGCGTGAATGAAAATAACTATTAACACACTACGAAAATTAATGGGTGAATCTTGTGAGGAAGGTGGGCCCTTTCCTTCCACTAGTACAAAATGACTAATTATTTACTAAAAAAAGACTAAAATTTGCATATAAATGACTATTTTTCGATCAATGACCAATAATAGAAAATTTTAGGTATCTTATAACGCTACCAATTTTTAGTACGTTTTAGCGTAGTCATTAATTGGTTGTCTCAATTTTGTTGTCTAGTAGTATATTTGGTCATTAATTTAGTCATTGATTTGGTCAATGATTTAATCATTGATTTAGTCATTGAATTTCATTAATTTAGTCATTGATTTGGTCATTGATTTAATCATTGATTTGGTCATTCATTGTCTAAGTGTATTAAATACAACGAGAATATATTACTAAATGATCACTTGAAAAAACCAATTAATGACCAAAGAAATATGACTAAAAAATTGGTCATGTTATAAGATGTTGTAAATTAGCTACTAATAGTCATATATATGCAAAATTTTAGTCATTGTTTGAAACTTAATTAATGACCAAAGAAATATGACTACATTTTAGTTGTGTTATAAGATATTGTAAATTATCTACTAATAGTCGTATATATGAAAATTTAGTCACTGTTTGCAATCACAAATTTATCATTTGTAGTAGTTATTTACTATTTTTTGGTAATTTCATATTCATTATATAAATATTTCTTGTTGGCAATATGATGTGATGTTGTCCTTGATGGCAACCCATGAATGAAGATGAAGACATAGGATTATTTAAAGCATGTGTTGTCCTTGATGGCAAACCACACAGTGAAGTTATTCTTGACTGATGGACTTGGTAATGATACCGTCTAATGAAATGATGTTTATTAGCAATATGATGCGAGTTTTGTCCTCGAATGGCAACTAACGAAAGTGAAGATGATGGCAAATTACTTGATGAAGTTGTGTGATAGAATATGTCTTGATGAACTAAATACGATGTATCTACGGTGAATACGGAAGGCAATGAAGAAAGGAATTCAGCATGTGCTAAATCTATGAGTGAAAATATTATGTCTCAAGGCATACGTTGATATGTCTAGGAGAAGTCGCATATGCACGCGAGAAACAACGTACCCAAGAAGTCGCGTATGGGCAAAAGAGCTCATAAAGTGCAAAACCGGGGGGTGACCACCATGGTATTGACCCATTGTATTAGGTAATGATTCGTCAAATGACCCCATCACGGAATACCATCGGAAGTAATGTGGTTTTGGCTCATGGTATTGAAAAGGAGTAAACCTATATAAGGAGAAGAAATTCATTGTGCAATTATGAGTGTGGGTGTAAGATGTACGAGCAGATAGATAACTTCTCTCTGATATGTCTGAATGGAAAGGGTTACGAGTTGAATGATAGACTTGGTTGCATGATGCACCAATGATGAAGAAGGGTATCTAGATGCGAAATGTGCCTTTGTTAGATGTTGTTTGAGGATGATTAGATGCGAGAAAGGCGAACATGCGTACGAGAAGTAAGGGTAAAATTTGAGTAATGTATGTGACACGAAGGTACGTGACCTAAATGTACGAAGAACCATACGCTAGTTTGCGCGGAGAATAAGCGTGTATACGCGGCTGTTGAACGAGCGCGTATGCGCGGTCGTGTTCATGGTATACGAGAAGTATCGCGATTTGATGTGATTGGAAGCGCGTATATGCGCGGCATCGATCGAAAGTATGCAAACTGGGGTTCTTTGAAGAAAAGGGGTATCGAAATGTACGGTCGTGCCGCTGTACGCGAATTGATTTGTTCTACGGTTAAGGTTTAATAAGGTCGATAAGTTTTGGTTTGATGTATGGAATGAGCTTGTGGAGTGGGTCCGGAGTCTAAAAATATGATGAAACGTGGTCGCAGAGAGTGGTGTTCTAAAAGGAAGCTTTGGATCAGGTGTGAAAATTGATGAGAAACGTGGTCCATAGAGGAGGGCGAGGTTGTAGCCTTCGGTCGAGGGGTTGTAGCTCGTTCCCGGTGAGGCCCGGTAAACGAGAGCAAGGAGTCGTAGCTCCCTTAGGGAGAGGGCTGGTAAACGAGCGTAGGTGGGTGCACATCTTGGTAGGGTACACTTTTGACACATGTGTTGTAGATGTTTTCTCTATAATAAAATATTGAAGGAGTTTGAGCAAGCTGCCGGCGGTGGTTTTCTCCCGACTTGGGTTTCCACCTAAAAATCTCGGTGTTCATGTGTGATGCTTATGTGTGATGGTTTATTCTGTTCTTCTACTGCACATGTTTAATGTTTGTAGAACATTTAATGAATGAATGATGGAATGATATAAGTGAAGAATTAATGGCATAATTAGATCTCTGTGTATACACAGCAGAGTTTTATGAAGGATATGCGTATACGCTAGTTTTCTTCAACAAAGTAGCGTATGAGTTTTAGAGGAAACATGTGAAAAAGTAAAAAGTTTTAGTTTGCCTAAATGCGATTCACCCCCCCTCTAAGTATTTTTCCCAACACTACTTTAGCATTTTATATTCATTTCATTTACTTTCATTAACAATTGTAATAAGCTACTAATTTAGTCTTATATTCATTTTTTTAACATTTTCATAATTAATAAATATAAACTACTAAATTAGTAATTGCTTAGATGTGATTTTATGTGTTCATTATTAATCAACATACATTAATTAGTATGATTTTGCAACTAGAAGAGTCCAAAAAATGTCATACAATGTGTTCATCTAATATGAAAACACAAGTTACATATGTTAATTACAATACCAAGTAATATCAAGGGCAACTATAAATAACACATAAATTATATTATATAAATTTCAGTATTACAATATGAGTTTCCAACTTAATATTGGTTGGAGTACAATTTACACGTAAAATATTGTTTCATCACTTCAAAAAACATTATAATTGCAATTGCGAAGGGGTACAGAGACAATGTAGGGTGATTCACCAACTCAGAAAGCTTGGTCATCAATATTTATGTGTGTCTTATGTAGGATATTGGCTACGGTACCACTAGACCAGGTTTTCTTCATAAGCTCTAATGTTATTGTTCTCCTCTTTCTTCAATTCATGCTTCTTGCCATCAATATTGAGTTCCTTCTACGGCACAAAAAAAAAAAAAGATACAATGCAAAGTATAAGACATGAAAGTCGATGAACAACATTTGGAATATAAAATAAAGTAGACTATAAAGGATTTATACGATATATACCTCAACATAAGAAATATTTAAGTTAAGAAATATTGTTAATGTCACTTTTCCCCATAAAAGCAAGAAAATCGAACAAGCTTTCTTCGGTTGGGAAATAGTGGCCACTATCCTAACCAAATAACTTTTATAAAAAAAATAAAAATAAAACATCACCATAGAATAAATTTTAACCTCTTGTGTTCTCATTGTACAACATTTGTTGATGAAATGTTATCTTCAACTAAAGTAATAAATGCAAATAGCACACATTCGGTGTTTTGAATTCTCATGCTTATGGTACATTGCAATTTTGATTTTATCCAACATAATAAAACACGGCGAGCTAGAAATTTCTACTATGAATGTCTCATGCTCTAATTTTGTAGTTGTATCGTTTCATCTAGTTATCTTTAAAGAAGAAATGACACTTCAACAACAAAGCCAGTTGGTAGAAATCTAATGGGTGGAGAAAGAAATTATTCTTTGACCACAATATTACAACAAGAAACTAAAAAAGAATAAGATACTCGGACTTTATAAATTCGATAATGCTTGGAAATGTAAACTTCAATATAACAATATTCAATCATGTCGGCATACTATTCAAGGAAAAGGGAATCCAATTCCCCGAGAAGCCAACAAATTATATCGAAGAAAAAACTAAACTTATTCGCTCCACATTCAAAGGTAAAGTAACTAGGACTAGCCATATCGGATACTTTTTAGAGTGTACGGGTAGCTACTAACACCATTAACAATAATTTTAAAATATATCTGCCATGTATGACCTCAAATGTTACAATAAATTTATTCTCATCACTTTGTATACGTTTCAAAATGCATTGCAATGATATAAGAGTATCAAAATAAACTACACATAATTACATATTCACTATCCACTTTTAGTCCAAAACAACATTCAAATCAACGTTATAACACCTAAAAAATATGCCGAAATTTCCATTCATTTTCACGAATATCCTTGTTGTGAGTTCCTGGAAGGTGGTTTTTGTGGTAAATCCATCCCAAAACAAAAAAAAACTTAATAAGAGACAAATATGACAAATACCCTTACCTTTTGCTCCTTCCAAAGAAGGTAGTATTCTCAAAAAATGTCTAAAATTCTAAGTACTTATCTATTAAATCACAAATAGAACAACAACTATGGGAAAAAAAGAACCGCACAAGTGGAGGACAAACTTTTTCATAGTGTGTTGTGGCATAAAACCTATCATCGGTCTTGGTGTTGCAGGTCAACGTTTTACAAAAGTAATTATTCGGTTGCTTGCTTGGTGTACCAAGGTCAAACCCAAAATAACAATATTTTTCACTTGTTGCACGGTATCATCAATTTTTAGTTCCGCACAAATGGAACTAGTACCAAAGTATTTCTCACAAAATTGGAAATTACAACAAAGAAAATATAATGAAATTGAAAATGTCTTACAACATTAAGAGGTTGCAATGTCATTTGAGCATATGCTTCATCTGTTTTACATCTTCCTGGCATTCAATAAGGTCTTTATTAAATTTTAAATCTTTTATATATAGCGATATGAATAAAAGTGTTCACAACCAAAGCAAGGATGAAATACGGAGAACCCACATGCATTGTATGTTTATTGTAATTTGGCTTATTTAATTGAGTTGGAAAATTCGTATAATTGGATATGTAGTCAACCTTCTTGTTTGTTGAAATACTTCCTAGTACATTGATTATGATCAATTTCATTACGTAACATTAAAATTTAAAAATATTGGAATCACATTTTATGATGAAAATAAGATAAGCATTCATTATTTTAGGTCATTTGTATCCAAAAGAAGATTGCAAATTAAAAATTAGTGAAAACAACTTCACTGCTCATTGTAACCACCTTGGAAAATAAAAACCTTGCTCCCAACAATAGGTAAGAACACAAACGGTCCGACACAGGCATGCCAAAGCTTTGAATTAAGGCATCTCCTTTCCACAACATGTGACATGAACACAAAAATTGTCAATTGGATATTCCAGCACAGAAGCCTACAAAATTCCAATAGTAATTGTGTAAAGTAATATGATATTATGAATGTAAACATTGCGGTATAAAGCACATTAACTTAGCCAAATGTACAGGATGACGGTATTTTCCAAAGAAATTCATTCTCTCTCTTTCTTGATTCACAAGTCTTGTCCGGTCAAGTTGGAATTGGAATACGCTGAAAATTCTTGAATACGGTTATGTAGAAATCCTACCGTAGTATCATGGTTTATTTCTCCCTACTTGATTAAGTTATACAAGTTATTTTCGAAAGAATATTTAGAAAATACCGAAGTAAACACAACTAACAACCTACACATACGGATCATTCTTGAATATTAAACTCATTCAACAAAGTGACACAGCGATTTTTGGACATAAGTCCCGAAAAAACCAAAAGTGAAAGGCGAGTGCGGAAAATATGAGGTTTATTATTATTAAGTAGATAATAGGTATAGCAAATCTGGGCACCAAATTTGGTCTTGACAGAGAAAAAGTAGTCTATATGAGACTAACCCATTGTTCTAAGACTAAGATTCAGACTCATCCACACCCTCAAATGAGATTTACAAGACTCGGCCAAATTCGACCTAGAAACCCTAGTGCGCACAGACGGCGGCCCGGCCACTGATAGGCCTCTGGGTGCCCACACTGCTTGCTCAAAATGGGATTGTGTAACCCGGAGTGGGTGACACGGTCCTTATCTTCTCCAGAGCCTCTATGTAACTTTGGAAGCCTGCGGAAAATTTGCTGTGCTTCTCTGAGCACACGCAACGGTGAGCCTTTGCGTTGCGCAACTTACTGCGTAGTTGTTGCTACGCCTTGCTTCTCTGCGTTGTCCCTTAAAGCTACTCCTGCGCCTCTTTTGACTCTACTACACTTCCTTTGAAATGTAAACCTAGTAGGTCTGTCTAAAAATTAACAAATACAAACACAACGGGAAGAGCACAAAACAAACTACCATCTAATCTCTTGGAATCCTTCTCCTCATGATCACACTAAGAAAGTCTTTTGGCAAAATATTATTAAAGGATTTTTCATCAAGGAACAAATTGGAAAAGAAGAAGCAGCTCTCTATTTGGAAAACTACAAAATTGTCAAGAGTACGATTTCTACAATTTGCAATTATGAAAATTTCGGCAAATGTGTAGTCAAATTAAAGAACATGACCAAAAAATATTATCTTGCTGCTTTGGAAGAATGTGTATAAGGCTTGTAGGCTTGGGTCTATGTTGTAGAGTTGGATTAATAAGGCTTTAAATGAAAGATGGTCAACATATTTGCAAGGAAGAAAAAAATATCTAAGACAATACGGAGCACCATATCCCTAGAATGTCTTCTTGTTCATCTGTACTTCATTTGATACAACACGAATTGTAATTAAGGATTATATTTTTTTGGGATAACAAGGATGGATCTGGGCTAAGTTTGTGAGAACTCATGGAATTTAGAAGATAACGCTCTCTAGCATGGAAGATTTAGCAAGTCCAAAGGGGCCCTTACAATAGCTCTTGGCCTCTATTTTTTTGGAACTTTAGGTATGAAGTGAAGATGGACACCTTTAAGGAGAGAGAAATAGGAAAAAACCCGGATCAATAGAGATGCAACAAAACGCTCAAGAAAGATCCTAGAAAATTTCAGAATTCCAATGACGAAAGACAAAAATAGTGAAAATGGAGAGCTTCCACGACTAAATTGTACATAAAGTAAGGGGAGTCATGAAAGAGGGCAAATTCAAAAATCCTGGAAGAAGGTTTGGGTGAGGACTAAAGCAAAGACTTTCTTACATCTATCCACTGAAAAACAACCTAACACGGATCGGCTCCTAAGGAAAATGCTTCCTTGGCCCTTCTTAATATTTCCTGCTATGCTCATATATTCAGTACCCCTATATGTTAAGTCATTTTATATAGAAACATGACCTCGGTGGATCTTTCCTACCTTGTTACCGGATCTCTTTCAGCGCGCCTTGATATCACAATCCCCAGAAAACAAAAGTGGAAACATGTCGCCAACTATGGAAACCTAGTAAGTTTGTCTAAAATTAACAAATACAAACTGTGAGGAAGAGCTCCACAACAACTACTGGAAATATCTTGGAATCCTTCTCCTTCATGATCCCCACTCGAAGGGCCTTTTTGGCAAAATATTATTAAAGGATTTTCTAGTAAAGGAACAATTTGGAAAGGAGATGACTCTCTAGGCAGCCAAACTACAACTACTCAAAGTCTATTCTAAATTGGCCAATTCTAAAAATATCGGCCAAATGTGTAGTCCATTAAGGAACACAACGGACCAAAAATATTATCTTGCGCACGGAAGAATGTGTATAAGGCTTGCGAGGGCTTGGGTCTATGTTGTAAGGATTGGATTAATAAGGCTTTAATGGAAAAGATGGTCCAACATATTTGCAGGAAGAAAAAAAGCTTTAAGGCAAACTACACGGAGCACCATATCCCTATAATGTTTGCTCGTTCATGTTTGTGCTTCATTTGACCTTTGAACATAATTAAGGATTATATTTTTTGGGATAGCAAGGATGGATCAAAGGCTAAGTTTCTGAGAACTCATGGAATTTGAAGATAACGCTCTCTATCATGGAAGATTTAGCAAGTCCAAAGGGGCCCTTACAAGCTTGCTCTTGGGCTCTATTTTGGAACTTTAGGTATGAAGCTGAAGATGGACACCTTTAAGGAGAAGAAATAGGAAAAAGGTGGAGGAATTTAGAACCAAGATCAATAAACATGCAAAAAAACACTCAGAAGATCCTAGAAAATTGGAATTCAACGAGGGGGACGAATGACTAAAAATGCGGAAAACTTCAAAGGAAAGTGAATTGTACATAGTAAGAGAGGTCATGAAATAAGGGGAAACTTCAACAAAACCTAGAAGAAGGTTTGGGTGAAGGGAGGACAAACAAAAAAGCAAAGAAGACTTTCTTGCATCTATCCACTAAAAAACAACCTAACACGGGGGATCAACTCTGAGGAAAATGCTTCCTTGGCCCCTTTTTGATGCCCCTTTTCCTCTTGCTCCTTATGTGTGAGTACCCCTACCATATTTGAAGTCATTTTATAGAGAAACATGACCTCGGTGGAGCTTCCTACCTTGTTACCGGATCTCTTTCAAAACCCGCATATGATGTCGGAATCACAAAGCTTAAAGCAATTTGGAAACATGTACGTAACTATGGAAGTTTGGTTAGAAATAAACGAAGTATTTTCGGATATCAGGTCTATCGAGGCAGCCTTGAAAGACTAGTAACTTGTGTGTGGGTACATTTATAATTGAAATAGTAAAGCCTGCAGAAAGATGCAATGGGATAGTGGTAGTGTAAAAATAAGAACAGATCCTCGTACGACAAAGGAAGTGGGACTGTCGTACATAGTCAAACTAAGAGACAAGGAGGATAGTTAAGACACAATAAACCTATGGGAAAATGTAACAATCTAGCCAAGATAGAGCATGAACAAAGGATTTAAGCGCTTTAAAAATGATTTCCTCATACGAATTGGAAGAGGACTTTGCATAATCGTCGAGCCTGAGTATTCAAGGGGCTTATTTTTCACCTTGTCATCCTTTGTTTCTCTCAACGGTTTTGGTTCAATAGATGACGAGTACCTTCTTGAAGTTGAATTATGAGCACCAAGATATCATGGTGAAGAAAATGCTAGAGATAAAGCAAAGAGGCCTTGGAGAGGGGATGGATATTTGAACGCCTATGATCCCTCAAAACGACCAAGGCAATAGACCCCCTCATTATCATAAAGTTGTGTCGACAGCAATGGTAGTTCAAAATGATGTGGAAGGGTAGCTGCCGAAAGGAGGATACAAAACACGGTAATTATGTAAAGGGTGGGTGCTAGAAGAGCAATTGTAGGAAGAGCCAAATGCAAGGGGGAGCATGGATGATCTAATGTTTGACTCGAGATAAAGGAGGATCCCCACACATATGTCTCGCATATCAGGACCATGAACATTCCTGAACACAATATTGAGTAGCTTCACGGCGAATCTTGCTACAAGCAAAGTAGCAAATAAAGATCGATATTTTAAGCTTCTCATTATTGTACATAACCTTTTTATCCATATTTAGCATATATGCACGGCCAAGTGCATATCCTTTACGATTCTGAAACCCATATCAGAAAAAGTTCACAATCCTTTCTATTAAATCTTTAAATAGGATAAATGCGGCTGTTACGACTTATAAGTTCGTTATTACGTGTTTCTAGCCTAGAAGAAGTGCTACTGTGCTCAACGGTGAAGAAACTAAGTTTGAAAACACGGTTTTGTGTTAGATGGGATAGGTGTAGATTAAGGGGTGCTTAAGTTTGAGATCGAGTGTGGCACCGACCTTATAGGCTAGGTTGTTGGATTTATTATGTTTTTGGTTTACCTTAAGAGGGACTTGAAACCCTAGAATTGCTTCAAACTCTGTGAACCTTGTGTATTGATTTTCTTTAATGACACTTTAAACAATGTCACAAGATGTAATCCTCATCACCAATGCTAAGAGATGAGAAATTAAGTGTTATATGACTCGGTTTGAGCATATAGATCATCAAACAATGGGTACAATAAGCACTTGATACTTGTACATAAAATACGTAGATAAATAGTGAGAACTAGAGCCAAGTTTTTATGTCGATCCTAGAGAAAATATGAGTATCATTGTTGAATTATAAAGTGGGTTGTTGAGCTCATTGTTGCATTTTCTTGCATTAGAAGGTGTTTAAGACTTCATTGTGAAAAAAAACATTGAAATAATCAAGGTGTAACATGCCACATTTCGAGACCTTGATGCGAGGTAAATAAAATGACATACAAGAAATAAATCACATGTGTTGAGGTGTTAAATGAATAACTGAAGTTGGTCATACCATGGATCATGTATCCACCAAAAAATAAAATTAGATACGAAGGCTTGAATTTAACCCTAGAAATAAATCTCAAATGGCATGAATTGTTTTCCCAAATTATTATGTAGGTTGTTCACCCTATTTTCACATTGATTAGTCTTCTTTGAGTGTGTAGATCATAAAGATATCTCGATTCTCAGTATTTGAAACAAGTCATTGTAAATTGACCTCAAATGAGAAATATATATTCAATTTTCCCAAACATGACAACTCAATTAAGTGCTTTTTAGATCAAAGATAAGTAGATGGGTGAAATAAAAATATAGAAAATGAAATATTGTGGATCTAGTGACCTATATTTGAGATACAACTTAAAACCCTCCAAATAATTCAGAGTAATATTCCTTTATCTAATGAATCATCAATAGGGTAGTACAACCATGAACCGATTACATCTTCACAAATGGAACTAAAATTAGTTAATGACTCTAGATTATTATCCTATCCACAAGAGAAGGTTTCCAAGGTAACAAAACATCATCATTTTATAGCGTTTTTGACGAGTTGAGTTGGCAAAGGACGCTTGACCACTTTGTTCACAACTTTGACCATTTTCCACAGGAGTTCTTCTACATCATGCTGCTCATCGGTCTCTTGTAGTTGTAGTGTATAGTAAAAATCAAGTGAGTAGTTCTGCGGACCAATTATCTTTTTTTAAATTGGATTCCATGACATTTTAAGGCTAAAGTTTTCCGAACGTCCTAGAAATACATGAAATCTTACAAAAATCCATTACATAAATGATGTTTACTTCAACATAGGAGGAGGTTGTTGCCCTCATCAAGAAATGTGGAAGAATTTGAGAAATCAATTAAAAACGAAGTCCACTCGATAAATAAGGGGATTTCTATCTTTAGTCATTTGTAAAGCCCAACAATGGCACATCCTTAGCTCATGCATGCCAAGTGATGAGTAAACATGGAATATAGTCCCCTGCAAGAGATTTATGTACTAAAAAATTCATCCAAACCTAAGATGATTATATAATATAGATAATACATTTGTAAAATGTCTCATTTGGGAAACCCAACTCAACTCTTAGGACCGTAGTGTGAAAAACATAATGCAAAGCATATTAGGAAACACAAAAGAGTTCTCAAAAAATTTTCAAAGAAATCATGGTATGGATCAGGCCTATGCTTAACAAATTCAAAATGTTGTCTAGATTAAGTTTGGAAATGACATTGAAAATATCATACTTTGCAACATAACGACCAACGATTATTAACCATGTTGTTAGATGGACTCGAGTGGTTAGATTGAACCCATATAGTGTGTCACGTGACTTAAATAGTGACAATATGCACACCAAATGGACAAATTTATGAGGATGAAAATACAAATATTTAGTTAGCTATATGATGTACACGAGCTCCAATTTATTTGGTATACTAATCGACAACAAATGGCCAGTCAAGATGAAAATATTAGTGTTGGATGAATCCTCTATGATGTTTTGTATTATCATCCAATTCTTTGTCTTTATTAACTCTTAACTTACCAAAAACAACAGCATAATTTATTTTCTCGAGTCGCTTTGTTAATGTGACCAAAGCGTATTCATACACATGCAACCGGGTAACATTCATTCAAAGATTATTCTAATTCTTTTTGCTAACAATATGCTACTATAAAATAGTTCAACCACCGAGGTTATATAGTACGGCCATACCTTAATGAGGCGCATAAAATCCGGAAGGAAATTTGGATAGCACACTCGAAGAATATATATGTGGGAGTCTTTTTGAAGAGGGTATATTTACGACTAGCCTATATGTATTAGACAACCTTGAGACTTAGAACATGCTGCTATATCGATTTTCTTTATGACAAATGTTGTGAGCACCTAAAGAATGTAATTATCCATCCCTATGAATGGAAATTATGATTTTTTTCTCATTGGAGGAAAAAAATAGTCTCATGATGAACACATGAAGCTAGCATATCTCCAGTTTGAGGTCGTTATTGCTGAAAACATTGCTTGTCGACACCAAGATGGAAAAACACTAACATTATATGAGGAAGAAAAATAGAAATCCACTTCATAATGTCTTGGTTTCCATGCGGTGATGTCAGCATGCGGAAAAAATATCACAATTAATACAAAGGATAACAAAATGGAATAAGAGGAAAACGTACTCTGGTTTGATGGTGACACGGTCATAATCGATTTCCGGAGACCATCTGCATCTTACGCATCAATATTTTATCTAGATTCTCTATGAAGACATGCAAAATACTCTGAGACAATTCCAATGTTTTGCTGGAATTTATAATCTCGCTTACTTGAAATCCATAAAAAGATGAACTACGGCCCAACAAAAACAATTATGTTAAACCTACCTAGCGGGGCATGCTGTGTTGAATTTTATATCTATAGTCGAGTCTTCATAATTTATATTTAAGCCCTTGTAATGTATAATGTAAATGTAAGACATGTTCTTCATGTCATTTTTATTGATTGGCATGAAAATATTATAAGAAATTTGAATTTTGAATTTTTGGCTCCAAAATAATCAAGTCGACCCCTTCCTCGGGTCAATTCGGCTCCGGTGAAGAACAAGCCATTCGTGAAAGGACGAACACTATATAAAGGCATTGAAGCCTCCTCCACAAGGGCACCATACGATCACACACGAGATAGTTTATGGGCATTCAAACGAAGGAGAAGAAGGATGAAGGACACGAAGGATGAATTCATCTCTATTATATTTCTCTCTCTGTCTCTCTCTCTCTTTCTCTCTTGAACTTGCACGTGTAAATTTCTAGGCGAGGCCAAGTTTTCTGAGCATATTACGGAGGATGAAATTCGGCCTAGGTCGAGGAGAAAGAGGCGAAGTTTGAAGGGAAGAAGATTGACTTGACTTGATTAGAGGTTTCTTGACCGAGTTCGACCATAGCTTGTTGATTAGTTTGTACTAAACGATGAATGAGGCAAATGAGGTGGGTATTTATGTAGCTCTTGCATTTCTCACGACAAGCATCCTTTCTTGATGTGTAGTTTGGTTTACAACACAATGACCCCTCACGGAAAGAAACTCTTTCTTGCCCGGTGCCAACATAATTCCAGTTTTTGACGATTATTAAGGAATAACACCTTTTAATTGAAATGGCCTATTTTAGTTGGATTCAAGTGCTCATTAATTAAACTAAGCACCACGGATGATTTTTTGTAGACGAAACTTTTTGTATTATAATGGGCCATTGCTACAAGAATTTCATACTAGACCTTTCTAGCCTTTACTGTTTATAGAAATAACTTTTATGGCCTCATTTGAAAACCTTAAAGTGCTGTTTTAGATTAATAACTGGGATGCAGCAGTGGGGGATACGGAGCTTCCCTTTTAAGTCTATCATACAAAGTAAACGTAGTTCCATTTACATGCTTTTCTAATGGTTATTCTGGCTTTGATTTATTAGGGATATATGGGAAAAAATTTTCCCCTTCAAATCCTAAGAGTTTGTAAAGTTAAATGACTTGACGGAAAAAACAAAATAATTAATATAGACAAGTCAAGAGTTACTAATCTTCACTAGATGGTTCTATTAATATAATTACGTATTAATATTGATTTTATGGCAAGAAAACGAGGATCATATTATTTTATACTTGTGACAAAATTTTAAAATACGCAATGAATAGAGAAGATAACCATATTTGAGACCGAGAATTTTTTGGTGCATGGGGGCACGTCGATGACATGATAAGGAGAACATAAACGAGCCAGGCATATTGAGTGAAAGTTGCAGCCAAGGCAAGGGTGCCAAAGCGAGAGGAAGGAGATCTCGGCGGCCTAAAGCTCTCTATTTCTGCCAATGAATGTTATCCACCTCATTCATGGTTCAAAACTAAGAATCTAGTTTGAAACTAAGATATCCTGGTTTGAAACGTTTGGAATTATGTATCATTGTGATGATGATGAACCTAAATATCTAGGTTTGAATCATCGATATAAATTTAAGTATTGCAGAGATATTATTTTTAATATATAGAGTAGTTTGAGTTGGAAAAATGGTGTTGAACCACAATGAAAGTACATCCTGTGATGTATGTGTACAATGTAACATAATATTTTGTAACTAAACATGTTCGATCATGTCGATTGTATCTATCCCACTACAAGGCTCAAGAGTCCAAAAAAATCTGTAAGAGGACATTTTATAGAATAGGCGTACATGTGATAACAATTCAAACGAATTCAACAAGAAAATTTAAACCAAGGTGGATTCTTAATCGTCTATGATAATCAAATTATCTATTAAGGATACCTAGTTGAGTCTATTGAGCAATCCAATTGAAGCGGCTTGGACTAATTCTTGAAGACACCTAACAATCTCTTCCTAGTGCTTCTCCCTATTCCATAGCACCTTGCATTTTTCATTTGGAGTCGGAGATGCTACATTTCCATACATATTGAATATCTTTGGTAGTGAGTGGAGATAATATTAGTTAGCACATCCACCTAATGCGACAAATAATCAACCCTGCTACGCTGTATCTCAATTCTAATATCCTCATGCTACCACGCTCTTTCTTTCATACTACATTTCTCTATACATACTGACTTCCATACCTCTATAACATTAAATTGTAAGTTACACAAACCCTATCCATTCCTATGAAGTCTGTTAATGATCGTGCCAATTAATTTTGTGACCACAACTTTCCTTAGAGTGTTTCAGACAAATCTGTAAAAATATAACAAAGGCCCCTAAGAAAGTTACCTTTGGTGTTGAATTTAGTGATTGATGTGTTAGGTGGGGGTAATATAAAATAACTGCTCTAATCCTCCATGACCTTGCCTCTTGTAGTCCCTCTTTGTCTTGAAAATTTCCCCTTTGTGACTTGCATCGGGTAGTACACTTCTAGAGATGGGCAAGACTTTGGCTATACCATGCCATTCACACAAGGAAATGCATCTCTTCACATATTAAGGTATTCCAAATGTAGACATGATTGTTTTATACCTCTCATGGATTCTCGAGATTTCAAACATTTTCCTGCGACTTAATTTTCACAATGGCAGTTCAACCTTTCTATCCTTTGTTTCCCAAGACAATGTGTGATTGCCATGTTCCGGTGTGCGAAACTTGACGATACTTCATGCTTTTTAATTGAGTAGACATATCCATTGAATTATGGTATTATTGCCTCCTCATTTCCTTTAATATGCATGCTTTTAGGTGTTAGTGATAAGGCTTGGTTGTCCATCCTCGGCTATGAGTGTTGAGGTCTCTTAGAACATGATTTACTTGTGTGATTCGAAATATGGATAGATTTTCCATGATTCTTGTGTGAAGATGTGACTAAGAGTACGAAGAAAAAGTTCTCAACACAAGAAGACATATGGTGTTATTGGTCTCTCCATATAATGAGGGACCTGATTGGAGAAGAAGCGAGATAAAATAAGGCCTTGAAGGATCGGAAGTTTTCCTGATTCCAAGAGTAGCCTAATTCAATCTGTCCTTCGGGGCCGAAAAGAACCTTCCCCCTCACCACCCCTATAAAAATTACATATATTCTTGAAGATCATGTCATAAAAAACTGACTTCGCAAAATTTTGTAATAAAAAAGCACAATTTTGTTTGAGAAGGTATGCAATTTATTCATTGATATTGCATAATAGATGATCTAGTTAGTCTAAAAATGATACTTTTTTAGAATAGTATTTAACACTTTATGTGTTTCATAGAATGAATAGAGACCATTCGATTGTAGTAAAATATCTAAAGATCATCTAATCCATCTAGAAGACGAGTTGCAATTGAGATGAGTTTTGTTTACAAACAAAATGAGGTTGGTAGCATCAAATAACAAAATAATTGTAAGAAAAATAAGTATCGAGTTGAATTCAAACTAGTATCTTGGTCTTTTTGAATGTCTATATACCTTATGAATGTATATTTGTGCAATGATAGAATATGTAATATTCCGTGTTTGAAAAGTGGACTACTATGGCACAAATGTACGGCCTGAGAAAATGATGACTGATCTCAAGCCGAATGCTAACTTTTAATAAACTATTATTTATATAATCTAACCTAATAGTTTTTTGGACTGCGAAATATATGGTCTGAAATTTTAGTAACTTTCCATTCTAGATTTTACAAATATATAACAAAGACGCCTTTGTAACTCCCTGTCATTGTAGATCACACTTTTGGATTGAAGAAAATTTGAACATGGTAAGTCAAATTCCCTTCTCAAAGTTTGAAATAGTTTAGAAGAAAATTGGCATTTGTAACCTACAGATGTTAGAAAATTCTCGATTTGTCAACTCATATATGATACTTAGCTTAGAGAAAGACATGTGCACAAACATGCCCACACACACATATGGCACACGTGAAAAAACCGATCGCTTGATGGGCATTAGCTTCGGTTTGGTTTTCACAGTACACGATTGGTGCAACATTTTTCCTATACATGACACTTCAACAAGCTAGATATTATATGGCCCCACTTCCACATCGCCAATAGCCCCAAGCCATAAGAGGTGAACCAAAAATCCAGCCTGTATGTAGCCAAACAGCCCACAATGCTTGGAAGGCATATGTTCTCGGAAAGTGGAATCGAGTGGGAAACTAGAAAAGTGGCCCTTCACTACTAAACTAAAACCATGGGAAAACGTTGAAATTTTCCAAAAGGAAGTCTTAACGGTGAGAGAAAATAATAAAATCAAATTTCAAATTCAAGAGAACAAAGACATGGTAATGGGAGACTTGTGTGCAGGATACGATCTGAATAGAGGCTTAAAACATTGTAAAGTTTGTCACTTGAGTGAACTACGGCGAGAATGCTCGCTTCTTTGCTAGTCCAAAATAGATGAGAAAATGAAAAAAAATCACTCAAAGGAAAGTCCCATAATAAAAACACGAGATTAGTGCAAAAGTCATAGAAAGTTGCAACCCACAAGTATATTACAACAATAGGAATATGCAAAATGAACAATAGAAATGTCCTACGATTTGAAATAAGTAGGTTAATTCTTTTGCCAGCTTGCAATTTCTTTCCGGATCATTTTGTGTCTACATCATATTGTGGTACACCTACAAAGAAGCATGCCCACATAATAAATTCCTCATAGCACCATTAAAATTTTACCAGGACTAAATATAAAAATTATCCAATGGGATTAGTTATATATTAATAAATATTTATATATGTTTGTGTGTGTGTGGGGTTCCTCATAAAAACAGAATTTTCATATTCATTCAACATCCAAGTTTCTGATTCGAATATGCGAAAATAGTTCACTAAAGAATCCGAGAGGTTGAACACTCACGATGAACCTGCAGAAATGGCCCGATGGCTCCCTACTGTGCCACATTCCCAACATTTAATGATGGAACCTTGAGCATTTTCCCGGAAAATCTCCAAAAGTTGGTTGAGTGATGAAGAAGGCCACTGGGCAATTGGGCATGCAATTTTTTTTGTAAATATGTGAGCATCTAGAAAGTGTCAAAACTAGACCATGCGGGGCCAAAGTTTGGTCGGAAGGGCATCGAAGGCATGACAAGGAGAATGTAAAGAAGAATAAGGCATCTGGTGAAATTTGCAGCCAAGGGGAAGGCATCGAAGCGAGAGGAAGGAGATCCCAGCGACTTCGCTGCAGCCATTTTCTGGGTTAATGAATGTTATCTAGCCTAGTTTGCAAGCCAATTCTCATGGTTCAAAACTAAGAATCCTAGTTTGAAACTAAGATATCTTTTGGTTTGAAACATTTGGAATTCTATCTAGATGATGGAACCTATAAACATCTGGGTTTGAATCATTGATATAAATATAAGTATTCTGGATATTCTTCTTATTCCCAATAACAGGTAGTTTGAATTGGAAATGGTGTTGAACCATAGCAAAGGTACATCCATAGCTTTTTGTAGCATAATATTTTGTAACTAAACTAATTTGATCATGATTGTCTCTATTCTGCCAAGGCTCTAGAGTCCAAAAAAATCCACAAGGATAAAATTTATGGGATGAGCATAATATGTAATAGCAGTGACATGCATGCAACACAATTTAAACCAAGGTGGGTCTTAATCATCTATGATAATAAAATTATATATTAAGGCTACTTGGTTGAGGTCTGTCAAATCCAATTGAAGCATCTTGGACTAAGTTCTGAAATAAAGCTGACGATCTCTTCCTTGTGTGTCTCTCCTATTACATGCTTTGTGCATTTTTTCATTTGGAGTTGGAGATGATGGATTTCCATACTCACATCTTGAATCTGGAAGTGAGTGGAGAGAATATTAGTTAGCACATGCACCTAAGGTAGAAAAATAATAAAGCTTCCTACTCAACGCCACTATCTCCCATTCTAATATCCTCATCTACCACTTGCTCTTTCTTTCTGTAGCGCATTTTCTTTCCTTTTCTATCTTCCATGCCTCCCCGAATGTCTGAGACTACGAGAGTTTATGAGCTTCCATCCCTGGCCAAATTGCCTACGCATTTTCCTGTTAATGATTGTGCCAATTACCTTGATGACCCTACTTTCCATAGAGTGTTTTGGAACCAAATCCAACAAAATATAACAAATAGGTCCTGAGCAAGTTACACTCCACCGAGTCGCTTCAATTCCCAACTAATTGATGCGCAAGGGAGAGAGGGTAATATAAAACTTAACTTCTCTAATCCTCCATGACCTTGCCTTTGTAGTCCCTCTTTGTGTTGAATATTTCCCACTACCGGCCTTGCACGTAATTGACTACTTCTAGGGATGGAAAGACTTGAGAATTGGCTATATCATGCCATTCACACAAAAAAACTCCTCTATTCACCTATTAAAGTGTTACAATTGTATACATGATTGTTTGGTACCTCTCATGGATTCCCAAGACTTGGAAACATTTTACTCGACTTACTTATCACAATATGGTAGTTCAACTTAACTCTATCTTTGTCACAAGGCAGTGTGTGATTTCCACATTCCCAGGCATGCGGTAATACTTCCATGATTTTTAATTGAGTAGACATATCCATTGAATTATGTTATCATTTCCTCCTCCATTTTCCTTTATTATGCATGCTTTCGGTGCTAGTGATAAGGCTTGGTTGTGCATCCTATTATCTATAGCATTGAGGTCTCTTAGAATACAGCTTACTTGTTGTGATTGGTAATATGGATAGATTTCCCATGATTCTTGTGTGGAGATGTCACGACTAGGTATAAAGAAAAGTTTCGAACACAAGATGAAATATGGTGTTATTGAAGTCCCTATTATAATGAGGGACCTAATTGGAGAAAAAGCAACGAGAATAAGGCCATGAAGGATTAGAAGCTTTTCCTAGATTTAAAGAGTAGCCTAACTCAATATGTCCTTTGGGGCTGAAAAGACCTCCCCTCACTTGACACCCCTATAAGCATTGCAAATATTCTTGAAAATGGTGTAAAGGAATGGCTTCTTCAAAGTTTGTGTCTGAAAGCACAATTTTGTTTGAGGGAGGTATATAGTTTATGCATTTCAAAGTATAGCATAAGAGATGATCTGAATTAATCCCAAAGCAATACTTTGTTTGGGAATAGTATTCTATGAGTTTTGTTTCATATAATGCATAGAGACCATTCGGTTGTATTAAAATATCTAAATATCATATAATCCGTCTAGCAGAGACAAGTTGCAATTGAGATGAGTTTGTTTGCAAAAAAACAAGGTTGGTAGCATCAACTAAAAAACTAATTGTAAGAAAATAAATGTAGTTGATTAAACTATCCTCTTGGTATTTTTGAATGTTTATATACCTTATGAATCTCTTTGTGGATTGCTACAATAGAAGTAGAATATGCATAATATTCTATGTTTGAAAATTGGACTTTTATGGCACAGATGTACGTACAGGCGGCCCATTTACGGTCTCAGGCGGAAGTAACAAACGCTAAACTATGATTTATATCATTTAACGACATGTTTTGGGCTCTAAAATATGTAAAGCATAATAATTTTCCATTCTATATTTTACAAATATATCTAACAAAGCATATTTTCCTATCAAGTAGATCACGATTTCGGATTAAATGAAATGTCAACACGATGCATTAAATTCCCTTCTCGGAGTTTGAAATAGTTTAGAAAAAAAAAATCGGCATTTGTAACTACAAATGTTAGACAAGTCTCGATTTTCAACTCTCATATATGATACTTAGCTTAGAGAAATATATGTGCAAAAATTCACACACATATGGCACACATGAAAAAACTAGATGCAGCTTTGTGGGCATCAACAATTTTGGTTTGCACGAGTACACAATGGTGCAACATTTTTCCTTGTGCATGGCCTTCAACAAGCTAGATATTACATATGGCCCAAATTCCTGAGTAATAGCCCTCTGCCCATAGGGTTGAACCACAAAGCGACCCGTTGTAGGAAAGGCAATCCACGACGCTTGAGCATATGCTCTCAAAGAGATTGGAAAAGCGAGTGGGAAACTAGGAAAGGGACTACCTTCACTACTAAGCATAAAACCATGGAAAGTAGAGAATTTTGAAAGGAAGTCTTAATAGCGAGAAAATAATAAAATCATTTGAAATTCAAGAGAGCATAGGGCTAATGTTGGTCCTATGTTACATTAAAAAGCCTTGGTGAGAGGGATAAGGATTCAAATGCATAATGATTTACAATTGTTTGTGGTTAATGGATATGGTGTTAGGACTAATACCCTTTTATGCCAGAATCATTGTAGAAATTCCATCAGAATTGGAGGTGGGTTTTAGCTCTAGTAAAGGTTAAATATTGGTAATTCAGTTTATGTGCTTCTACAAGATTATGAGTGTATTGATTGGTGGAATTTCTAGAAATATTAAGTGGTACGGAGAAAAATTGCAAAAATAGAGAAATGCATGTTGTCCCAAAATTCAACATATTTTGAAATTTTTCATAACTTATAATGGCATACCTCAAGTTTGAAATGTGCAACACAACCTTGCAACTACTGTCTTTCACAACGGTCGAAATACATATGTTCCACTTGGATCGTGACAATTCACTTGCTAGGTATTGCAGTTTGAAGGTTGAAACATGCTACTCAAGTTGATTCCCTATTCTAATATACTTTCCCTTCTCTAACAAATATAGAAGAGTTGGAATCTCCCACAAATTGTGACACATAATTTTTAATGCACCAACCTAGAAAAGTGGGGGGAAATAAATAGTCTCTATGCTACTCTTGTCTTCACATTTTCCTTTTCAATTCAACTCCTAATATTTTCCTGCTGCCCTATTTGCATGAAATCTACTCTCAATTCTACAAATATCTGATAAACAACACCATATACTCTACAAATTACTCCTAAATTTAGCTCGAGAAAAAAACATACATAATTGATGAATGCAACAACCTAGCAAAGCGGGGGAATACATAGTGTTCTACACTACTTGTCTCCATTTCCTTTAATTCAACTCCAACAAACAAATCTATATATCAAAAATATTGAATTATTAAGCAATGTGCTATAGGACATATGAATGTACATCCTAATGAATGCTCAGGGTAAAATCTATAAATGTTAAATTTTCTCTACTTTTGAGATATCGACATGAATCTAAGCACATTGCAATTATTTTCAGCATATTCCAATGAACTTGGAAGCTATTAAAGTCCATCAAGGATTTGATGTACTAAAAGGAAAATTTCTTTGAAGGTGATAGTGATCAACAACTCAATGGTGGTTGTCAATCCCTCCTTCAAATTCCCCCTACTTACAAACCTAAATCTGCCAAAAAATATTAAAGTCGAAATGTTCAAGCAAACTAAAAAAGAAAATTTACTAAAAGAAAAATGTGTTTGAAAGGTGATAGTGATCAAAAAAATAAGTAGGAAATTGTCCAATCCCTCCTTCAAACTCCCCCTACCCTACAAACCTAAAGCTTTCCAAAATATATTAAATTCTAAATGTTGAAGAAAACTAAAAGGCCGATTAAAGGGTTCAAATACAAGGAGGTGTTTTGTGTGTAAAGGAGGGTAAGAGACTTGAACTCCATGTGCCCACTCATGAAGTAGCAAAGTGTTAAGAATGACCAACTTCCATGATACTGTCATATCATGAGGAAAATGTGAGACGAGGCTTAAACGACCTCACCTTCTAATCTTATACACGTTTATTTGATTCATTCTCTAAAGAACTATATTTTGATGGAAATTAATCCTACATGTGGGATTAATTTATCCATCAAAAGAGGTGAACATTGGTCCTATGTTACGTTAAAGAAATCCTTGGTGAGAGGGATAAGTATTTGAATGTATAATGATTTGCAATTGTTTGTGGGTAACGGATTTGATGTTAGGGCTAATACCCTTTTATGCCATAATCATTGTGAGAATTCCATTATAATTGCGAATTGAGCTTTAGCTATGAACGAGGTTTAATATTGGTAACTCAATTTTATGTGCTATGCGAGTTATGAGTGCATTGATTGGTGGAATTTCTCGAAACATTATTAAGTGTTTCATGGCTTAGAGTGAATGGGAGGATGAACTTCAGGTGTCCATGACCATTTTTAAGGAACTAGTTGGAAATGGCCTGAAATATGGAGTCTATATATGATGGTTGGGTGTAAATTTGTTCACTTCAACCTTCCTCTATAGGTTGAGTTAGCTCCCACTCTCAACTTAAGCAACACCTCTGTAGACTCACTCATTTTCCATACATCATTCAATGGATACACCTAACTGCCCATATCTCAAGGCTGTTGCAAGACCTCACTAAAGACAAACATGTGGCTATCTACTTTGATACTAGCTCTACAACAATGAAATATGAAGACCTAGAGGCTAACGATTCATGTGGACCTAGTAACTAAAGCCCAAAATGGGCATTACATTTTTTATTTTCTTTTAGTAACCTAGTGTGCTTGTTGAGTACCATTTACATTATTCCGGTGTGTTAGAAAATATATTGTAGGTTTTGTGGACTTCTAAGAGGTAGATATGGATAGGCCTCCATAGTAATGAGAAATTTTTTTCTATTTCAACCTTCATCCTTAGTGGGAATTCCAGGTCATGATTGCCAAGGGACTACATATTTTTTGTAAACTTAAGTTGTAGTGTGGCCATAGATTTTTAATATAAACTCTACTATCGACCTTGAAAAAAAAATACAAATATAATTAATAGCATAGAAAAAAATTAATTTACTATATCCCATAACAATGAACATGAATAGTGTTTTTTTGCTTTTGTTGGGGGTTTAGGTTTCTAGAAGTTAAGCTTTTGAACAATGTCATTCAATAATACAAATTTACTTATAGCCATTATACATGGACTACAAGCTTTCCATGAGTTTCCAACAATAAAAACTTCAAGAAAAGGTCAATATATACTTCAAAGGGATCCAAAAGTAATGGAAATTATCGGTGAAACTATTATACTTACTACCCAAAAACGATTTCAAAATTTCCCCCTCCCAATACCAACATAAAATAGGCGTACAATTTTTTTAGACGAGAATAAAGAATGCTTCTCCTTTGCCTAATACGCGAGTCTGAATACTTCAAGAAAGTGACAAAATTAAAAACTTACACTAAAAAGTGTTTGACATGTAAATATCACTAATAGAACCTTACTACTACTAACGAAACTTGTGGAAGCTCTTGCCTATTGTGTCAACTCGTTTCTGATTGTATCTTGTCATGTGAGAATGGTCCTTAGTTGGGCAAAATTTTGCCTACTAAAACAAGGTGACCCGGAAAGATCCCATCTTAACCCTAGGTCTATTAAACACCAATATGCATTGAGATAGATGCAAACATTTTGTGTAGATCAAGGGTTGGGATGGATCTATGCTATTTTCTTATCTTTTTCTCCTTTTGCAAACATTATAATTTTATTTTCCTTGTAAATACTATCATACTCCCGAAAGGCACTTCCCCTCATTTTGAGGATGAAACCCAAGGTGAAATGGCTAGAAAAATTTTAGTGCCTACCCCGAGCGGTAGGACATTGAGTGAGGCCCACCAATATCAAGAATTTATCGAGAGGCCACCAACCCGGGGACTTGATCTTAGGCTCCTTGCCACAACACTCAACCACTAGCTAACACACCGAGCTCCCTCTCCAATTTCTTCGTATCCAGTTTCTAGCTCTTTTAATGAGGGTTTTTCGGACATAGATGAGTGCAGGTGAGTTTAGATTCAATAGCGTTATCCAATCTCAATGGGATGGCTTAGATCCTTTTAGAAATTTGTCACTAACTATGCATCGTATGTAATGCAGAAGCACACCAAACCAACTACCTTCTTCCCTTTTGTCCAAATACTTCGAGAATGAATGGATTTCTTGCCCGAAAAAAGGAGAACTCTTTGTATTGCCGGAAAAAAAAGCTTATCTTGCAATCACTAAAAGCACCAATAATTTTTTTCCATTAGACATCGAGATATAGTCGACCTTTTTGTTTCATTTTATTAGCATGAAACCATCAGGATTCACATGTATTCTACCCTAGGTTGTAAGAGAACTGCTTTCTCTATGCAAACGTTAGACTGTGCAAACCATAATTTTATGGGCATCATATGAAGTAATATTGCATTCGAGTTTACGGATTAGTTTTGAAGTCATATCATCCTCACACTATGGAAAATGATTTCTAACGGGTCTATTGATATAATTTATTCCATTTTTCAAAAATCAATAGAAAAAATTATTTATTAACAATCTCGGAGGGATATGGGGGTGAGGCTTACCTTTGGATTTAGATTAGAAATTTTAGCAAAAACGAGTGTAAGTTTGAGGTAGAGTACTTTCAATGTTATCCTCTGGCGATTCCTCCAACGTATTATGAAAACAATTCTTTTTGGAAGAATTAATAGGCCCCAAATACCCTTCGAGTGAGGCGAATCTCCACATTGTTCACCTAGGGTGGTCATGGCCTCGGTGTCATGTCTATTTCCAATGTGGTCGAGTTGGTGTACAACAATCACCCTTCATGATCTAACACCCACATCTTCTCTAATCGAGAGGGTATTGGGAGTGAATCTTCCAATTCCATACCATCAACGGGTATGAAATCCCATTAACTTTCAAATGAAAAATAGCTCCTCAACAAATGAAATTTAAAATGAATATAGAGGAAAGAATTAAAAAATATGGAGGGAATAAACAAAGAGTTTTTTTGTTATAATTTATATTTATATATTTAATTAAAAACTAAATTAGAGTGAGATATGTTCTACATGACCACCAAATTTTCACTTTATTTTTTCTATTTATGATAAAGTTATTGATTGTGTTAATATGTTTTGTGGTTAACCATTTTAATAACTTTTATATTGGTTTAGTAGTGATTGTAAAAAAGTGTTATAATTTTAGCATTATAAATGGATTGATGGACATATTTAAGGGGGTCGTTGAATCCATCTAAATAAATTTTAACATTGAAGACGAAGGTCTCTAAATTTTAACACTTAAAATGGACTTGGAGACCTCTTTGTCTATAAATTTAACATTAAATGTGGATTCAAGAAGGTGGTCTTTGAATCCCTTGTATGTTAAACTTTTAGAAACAAAGGAGTGTTTTCATAATTTTAACATTTTATATGGATTCGGAGACTGATTTTCCTTAATTTTCTTTCTTGTGGTTGGATTTAGAGACCCTTGTAGTGAAGTGTAACACTTCAGCATCAAATTGCAATTTCCATTTGTGGAGTGACACAATGAAAAATTAATAACATAAATAACTAATTCATATACTTGTTGTACTTCTTACTTTGTCATATTTTTATTCTTGGACTATAATAGTCATTTACATTAAACATTATCAATTTTGTCACTTATTATCTAGTCATATATTTTAATTATAGACTAAATTAGTCATTTAAGTTAGTCGTTTTTAATTTTAGTCACTTATTATCTAGTCGTGTATTTTATCCCTAAGCTAAATTAGTCGTTTAAGTTAGTCATTTTTAGTTTGGTCACTTAAAATTGCTCAAATTTAGTAGTAATTCACTTAAAATCATTGTGGTGACTAACTTTTTAGTCACCTAGTCACTAATTTCATCATCTTCTACTAATTATTCTCACAAGATTCCGGAAAAGGAATTAAGAAGAAATTCTCGAACAATATTTTATTCATGCGCTCAAATGTAACATATTACAAAACGATCCACGTTCCTTCTCTATAATTCCCTTTCGAACTAAGCCTTTTGTCTCCTTCCTTTGCCCTTGCCACCTATAGGGTTATGAATTTCTTGTTGACTCCCGCGTCCTCTCATGCAATTTGAACAATAGAAAGAAAAACATCAATGCTTTTCAAACTTATAATTTCCTTCCCCAACAACCACGCCAAAATTTGGTCCTTTAGTTGCTTATTAATTTAAACAATCAAGTGCTACATAAATTGTCAACCTAGAGAAGTCTGTTTATTTCAATGGAAATCACACCTTGTATATGTAATCTCAAAAGCAATGAAAAGTTGTAGTAAATTACACACCACAACTTCAAACAAAATGAAGTTATACTTTGAGTTACGGCAAAAGCAATCTTTCTATTGTAGAAAAATATCGGAAGAATCTACTGGATTACATTAAGAAAACAACAATCTAGGAAAAGAAACCAATCTGAGAAGAAAAAAAGACCAATTATGTTATAACGAGAGAATAGGACCCTATTCCCCAAGTAGGAATCTTGACACACTGTTTTTGACTACAACTTTCACAAACTCATTCTATAAACAAGATTACAATTGAAATAATCAACGATTACCCTGAAAAGGAATGAATTATATGAAAACAATGCGACAATCAATGGAAACGAGTTTCAACAATAGATAATTGAGTTACAATAATGCATAAATAATTTCGGAACAACGAGTTTTAACAAGGCGTGAGTGAAAAGTAACTATTAACAAACTGGAAATTAATGGGTGAATCTTGTGAGGAAGGTGGGCCCTTTGCTTCTCACAAGATTCCCCAAAAAAGGAATTAAGAAGAAATGCTCGGAACAATCTTTTATTCATCTTGTCAAATGTAACATATTACAAAACAATCACGTTCCTTCTACGTAATTCCCTTTTCGAACTAAATATGTCTCCCCCTTATAATTTTAAAGTGTCTCCTCTATTTAAAGAATGTCTATATTTTGTTGATTACATCATACAAATCCTACTCTTAACGATACGATCTTCTATGCGGAATAGGATATTACGTTCTTCCATAGCAAGAATGTTGTTACAATAGTTACATTAGTGCGCTTCGAAGTGCGATTGTTACTGACAGATGTAACAGCTCCTTTAATTATATTTTATTGTTATTATGCATTACGAAATACTGTATGTTCTGGAAGTACGGAGGCTGTTTCAATGACAGTTCAGTATTGTTTGTTGTTTCGACAACATATAGATGTTTGGATAGCAGTGAATTAAGCGCATTTTTTCAAACTATTTTAGCAACTATATATTTCCGATTAATGGCTAAGTATGAATGTAATGTAGAGTACTGTGTAAAACAAGTTAAACATATAGTAAAAGAGAAGAAACATTGCCTACCTTTGGAAGAATAGATTAAAGTGATAATGAGCGGAAAAGGGATGGAATGATAGAAAAATTTATGAGCAAAAAGGTACATTACGGGGTCCTAACAAGTTGGAGATTTAAGCACGGTTCGGGTTATTAAGAGCATAGAAGAAGGATTCATTGAGGATGATACCATTACAATATTTCTTCAATACTCGGGGAATCGGAAGGGAACAACTAAGGAACTACGTACGGCTTCTATATGTTGATGTTCCATAGTTCACATTTCTTTGTGTTGGTGTAAAAATAGATCCTTATGAACAACATTTGGTGTTCTGTTAGAAGATTTTATGAAAAGGATATAACATAATTTAATCGAATTTTCATCCAAAGTTGTCCATGCAAATTGTCTCTATCTAATGTTGGTGTAAGACTACTTTGTTAGAACTCTATTGTGGTGTTCTTCGAGAAGAAAATGAAAGTATTATAAAAGTTACATAAATCAATGAGATTTCCATCCAAAATATGTCTTCACAAATTGGATGGGACAACGGGGAAAGAACTATATATAACACAACACAATATTGGTAGTTGTGGGTTCTATGTGGTATATGCATGTTTCTCTTTTAGTTGTGGTGTAGTTATTTGCAATTTATAATCCACTATTTAGTTCTTATTGGAATTATTTAGAAGGCGCATGGTCTCAAAAATGAATCCTTCATAATTCATTCCATGGTGGTAAAAATGAAAAATGTTGCCACTATCACCAAACATATATGTTATGTTAGTTACAAATTAGCCTTGATGTGGGTCTACGTTTCGCTCGGATCCATGCTACATATGGGTATGAGCAGAGCTTTCCTCTTTCGTTTCAAAGTGAAAATTTTCCATCTCGAAGTAGTTCTTTTGGTTCATGAATGCGCACTGTGTAGCTATGTTGCTTGTTTTGTTACACAGCCTGACACTCCCCTAGGGCCAAACTTATTCAAGTATTTCATAAATTCTTCCCATTTGCATATAATGTAGCGTCTATGTTGCATGCGACTCGGGGAGGAGAAGGCAATTGATTGAAATTTTTGCTAAAAAAAAGAAGCAATCAAGATCATTGGTCCTTCAAATGTCATGCGGTGATCAAATAAAATTCTCACGCAAAGTAACGGACCATATTTTTTTGACTTTGTTTGCTTTGTAGTTGATGCCTATGAAATATATTTTTGTTGAAGTTCAAGGGATGAAAATTGTATGTGAAAATGGAATAAAAATTCAAATTTTTATTGCTACCCACCAACATGCTGAAGCAGTGTACCAACAATTTTCTAATCTTTAGCTCTAAAGGTTGTTGAAACTAGATTTGAATCTGACTATATCATGTTTAAACAATTATTAGAAACAAGGACAACATTATCTTCCATGTTTCAGTCTTTAGTGGCAAACTTCAAAAGATAATTTGGATTAGAATTACCATTCTTGATGAGGCTTGATGTGATCAAGTCGAGATTTTCTCTCCATAATGGAGCCAATTGTTGATTTTTTATGACTTTGGGATATTGATGTGACATTTTGGAGGGTGTCAATATTTTGTTGGAAAGAATTCAACATTTTCTTGGAGGCTGAGGCCCCCTTTTACGCTGGGGATGAAATCAACAAAAGATGGAACAAATGCCACTCGTATGCAATTCTTTATCTCACCTTTAACACCGAGTACTATGATTTACTTGGGAGTAAAAGGAGTGACCCACACAATGAAAAAGAGAAGTGACTAACCACACAAAGACAAGAGAGTAGTGATAGTCTCGAGCAACATTTTACGAGATACATCCTAATCCAATGGAATTCTCATAGCTAAAAGAGCATGTTTGTTAAGAAACCTTCCAACCAGACTTCTATTTGGGATAGGAAGTTGTCGGAAGGTCTCTACAATGGGATGATATGGATTCATGCTTGAGAAAAGAACTATGGACCTATGATAGTTTGTCTTTTGGTACTTGATCTATTTTTTCTAACAGTGTAATCCAAGAGTAATATTTTTGGTATGATATAATCTCAGATAAAAAGATAGATTATAAGGTCCCTCCAATTTCATACCATGAAAGTGAAAATATAGATGTTTTTGGATGAGAATGATCTTTGTAATTTGTAAAGAACAAAGTTGAACGACCTACCAATCTATAAAGTTGACAAAAAAATAAAAAGAAGATAGCCAAAACAAAGAAAGTCATCCTCGACTCCATGAAGGATCCCATACTATCGATGCAAACCATCACTAACGGGATGTTTGATGCTATCTTCACTATATATCAGGGTGAGAACATCAATTGAAATATGCTTCTACGGATCAAGCTTAGAGCCACACAAATGAAAAAAATAGATACTGCAGCCACTTCTTTGATAAAAATTAATAAACTCTATGATCAATGTGCAACTACTTGAAAAGATCTCAACCATGAAGATTCGGTACACAACCTTTAATGGGCTTTCATCTTCTTGGCAACCTTTTGTCTAAGGTGCATATGCCCGAGAAAGCTTTCCACCTTTGACTCTTGAGAAATTATGGGATAATTTTATCCAAGAATATACAAACTAGAGCGAGTTGCAGGTATAGAGAGGAAAGAGAAAAATTCTAACCCTCACTATAAATATATTGAAATCCCCCGGAAAAAATAGGGGACGAGTATAGGTCAGCAAGAGAAAGAATTCGGGTCCTATAATCAATAGTGAAAATTTTTGGGCCCTATCAAGTGTTTCATGTGTCAAGAGTTTGACAACTATGCTTCTTATTATCACGATAAGAATGGGAAGGGCAAGAAATAGGAGATTCATTGAAGAATTCTCCAAGATAATATTATTACCAATGTCAAAAGAAAATGAAAATTGTATGGATATAGTAGTTTCGGCAAGCCTTTTTGAGGCTTAAAAATTTGTAAACCATTGCTTTAGTCCTAAGAGTGCTATAAATGGACCAACATTTGTAGTATTTACATATGCTAGAAATAAAATTATTATGTAATGATTACTTTATCATCTTATGGAGTTGTTCATTAGTCAAGCAAAAAGATCATTATGAATGCATCAAGAAGAATTATTGTTTAGTTGGGTAAACACATGTGTTCCACAACCATGCATGTGGACATCAAGGCGTATATATGGAGGTCCCCATCTTAAATTACCATCACAAGCAGAGGCATTCCTCATTGTTGACTACACATCATGCTTCCATCTTTGTTAATCACATGTGCATGTCTATGTCTAGACTATCACTTGAGTAAGAGTTTCATGAAAATTCCCATGTTGTAACACCCTCTCTTTTCATCTTGAGAAATGGATTCCTCTCCAAGTCACTCGTATAGTTTAGGTTGTCATAAGAAAATTAGGTGTTTTGCCTTAAGATGTGTTAAAATTGGCAAATAGGGCCAAATTCCACTTTGGACAGCTCCTTTTGGGGAAGATAATTATGGCATTAAATTCCTCTTTTTGAGAGGACCAAAATTGACCTAAAAATCATCGAATTTTAAGGAAAATTATGATTTCAAGTTTATGTTTCTCTCATATAAAATTATCAAGGTCGACCTACATGTTGGCTCATTAATCCCAACAGACACGTCCCTTCAACTCCAACAAATTGTATATATAGTGGTGCCCTCATCCTCATTTCACACATCTTCTTCTCTGCGAAATGGCCGTGAAGGATAGTGTCTCTAGCGAAGGAGAAGGGCTTGTTATTGTCATGGCGAGGTTGTTTGGTGGGCCCAAGTCCCTTAGAAAGAAGGTCTGACATCTTAGGAGGAATTATGGATTTTCTTGTGAACAGTTCTGGGCCTATTTCTATTTCTGTTGTAGGTCCGAGTTCCTTCTGAAGTTGACCATAGGCATCATGAATAAATGGATGTAAAAGTATGGCATGTAATCCCTCTTTTAGGTGAGTTGCATTCCCTGGATACCTTTCTTAGGCAAGCCACAGACATTGACTTGCTAAACAAAGGACCGTGAGGGTTGTTATTTGCTCAGGTAGAATGAAAACCTCTTTTGATGAAGGCAGATTGTTATGAAGGCATGTTTGAGGGATGAAATAAGCATCTGTCTTGTAGAAGCTAGATAAAGGTTGACTACTTGAAAAATAGTTGCAATGTAAAAACGGGTTTAAGAAAATGCGCAAGAAATTTGAAGAAGTGTGTCACATGCCTAACTGGAGCACGTAGCACAACAGCCTTTTCAACCTTCTTCGGTAAAAATATGGGAGGTATGTCACAGCAGGCGCCAAAATCGATCCTTAGAGCGGCACCTAGTTAAGCTGACGCCTAATTTGTAAAAGCGTTTTACCCAACTTAGAGGATTACATCTTGTTAGCTCCATAATTACATCTATGATTGACGACTATGATTGCAGATCTCCTCATTGGCAAGACATTATTGACGTTGTATTATTGTACTGTATTTGTTGAACATTTGATATGAATAATAATAATATTTGATAAATGGTTTTCCCCATCTTTGGGTTTTTCCCTGGCTTGAGCCAATTCCTGAGTTCTATTATCTTGGCTTGTCTTCACAAATATTATTTTATATTCTTTCTTCAGTTAATATCAATGTGATAATAGTTTTTGTGATTTCTAGTAAAAGAAATGGTAATTCCTTCTCTATTGCAGTCACATCTGATGCTATAGAGTTCCTATCATCTAACCTCATATCAATAATGTTATTATTGAGCTTTTTGACAAGCCTTCGACCCTATATTAAGGGTTTTCTCACAGAAAAATATGAAAGGCTACTTCGACCCTTGCAGCATCAATCAAGAGGGTTTGATAAAGAACAATGTTCAAAGTTTGTGTTGGGCTGATGCTTATTGCAAGTGACGGATCTACCTATGTGTGTTAATGATATCTCTAAAATTCTGGTATCAAAGAAAAAGGAGTTCATGACAAATAAGGATCATTCCAAGGATCTTGGAATCTGAAACACGTCATTCTAAAATCTGAAGAGTGGCTCAGGGAACATAAGTTATTACAACATATTTGTTGCACTCTGCAACTCTTGAAGAGATAGGTTGAATTAGCAAAGAAAAACAAGTACGTATGGGTCCTTCCGAGCCCAATTAACATTATAAACAAAATATTCAGGTGATTATTCAATGCATCAAGTTGTCTCTTGTTGAAATTGTCTGAGACAAACGAAATTTTCTGGTTCTTCTTTCAAAACAACGAAACCTGATAGGCCATTATTCTAGCCTCAAATCATCTGCAGT
This sequence comes from Pinus albicaulis, assembly GCA_034641835.2. Classification (NCBI taxonomy): domain Eukaryota; kingdom Viridiplantae; phylum Streptophyta; class Pinopsida; order Pinales; family Pinaceae; genus Pinus; species Pinus albicaulis. The sequence continues at coordinate 1,426,232,946 of CM076584.1, forward strand.
AAATCCAAGTCTTGTAATAAGAATTTAAGACTACTGTGTAGATGCATTGTATCTACAACCTGCAACTATCATCGAAAATTTCTCCCTATATCTTGGTTCTAGCCTCAAATCATCTGCAGTAAATCCAATTCTTGTATTAAGACTACTGTGTAGATGCATCACATCTACGACCTGCAACTATCATCGAAAATTTCTCCCTATATCTTGGTTCAGAAATTTGTATGGCAATCTCTGGTACATCCTCAATTCATGGTATGCTCGTTAGTCATCATATGCAACTCAAGTGTGGATGGCTTTACAAAAATTAGTGTAACTGAAAGATTGGAACAAGATCATGTAATATTGGCATGATGTTACTGATGAATAGGTGCAGGACTGCATATGCTTGCATAACCTTTTATGGTATTTTGGATATATGGCATCATGAATATATATTATGTGATGTCCTTATCCTATATCCATTTTTTTAGATATATTTTGAAATCTCATTTTCAGTGAAATCATAATTACTATAAGACATCTTATGTTTGACAAAAGTATTGACATCGTTGATAGTAACGATAGTATCTCTCTCTGCTATTTTGGTTTGAACTGAACTATATTCAGTATTTACTCCAGAAGGTTTGTTGGTATATCTCATTGTATTCGACCTAATTAAGGAAGGGTTTGATCAAACCAGAGCTATAATAGACATAAGGGCAGTCACCAAGATTGATCCAGCAGTCAACTGCGCAAGCTTTTTGATAAAATCAAATATTCTATAGTAAAGGTTTCAGTTGAAGCAAGATTTCAGCAGTTAAAGCCTTAAAGGATTAATCCCTACAGAAGTCTTGTTTAACAATAACAACATTGGGCTCTACCTAGTAGCAGTCCCATTATGTTCAAAATTTCTCCATTTTTGCAGCAGTCTGGTGGAAGGTCAACTTGATTCAAGTCTAGTAACAAAGGTCCTCTTTGATATGACAGGAGATAAGTGGAACAATTCTAATAAAGGCTAGTCATCTTAGCTTAATCAGACATGAAGCAGATCATCACAAGGAAAATCTCAGATTAAGTCTTCTGGAATATTCATGCAGTCGGGGGTACCTGTAATATTGAGGTACTATCAATTCACCATATTAATATCTCATAGATGAGGAGCAGAGCTGAATATCCATCTAAGGTAAGACCTCAGAGGGAGCTATAGGATCCTTGTTAGAATGGATATCTTAGCACTTGGTACAATTGCAGTAAAATTCGATATATTTAATAGGAGCCATAATCTAAGATGCAGAAGATGATCCTCTACAGAGGGAGTTGTTTTTTTTTTTAAAGGCCAACACGAAAAACTGGTCTGATCAAATACATAAGCAGCTAACCAGATATAGACAACATGAGAAGATCATGGCAGACCCCCTGATTTCTCACCTCAAAGGATCATCTCTTGCATTGAAGCTCCCTTAGAATTTGAAGAAAATGAATAAGAGACTAATGATTACATATTGAGTCTCAAAGAGCCTGATAAACCTTCCCAACAACGACATTCCTGTTTATGGAAGAGTAGCACCTAAATTATGACATGTTTGATTGCATCAAATAATTATCTACAAAGTGGATGGATCTCATGATGAGCAGGCTGCCAGATAGACACTTTGCACTCTAGAAATACGAGATTAGGATTTTGGTCTCCCTAAGAAAGAGGGAGTAAGAATGTCAAATACTTTCCTCAACAAGCTATAAAGCAGAGGATTGCTAAGTACTGCCAAGATCTCTGCTGCCAATATGGATAGTTATAAATCAGTATGTCTGTATAAAGTTATGCTACTGGGTGGAGCTATGAGAATCCCATTAATATCATCACCAAGATCCAGTATTAGTTTCTTAGAAAGCAACCTGACACTATTCCCTATATGAAGGAATCTCTGGTAAATATAAACCATTCTAATCTTTTTTCTCGATATTGTTACCAATTTGATGTGCCACTGCAAACTACTGACAAGACTTAATTAACTTGGCTTCAACCATGCAAACAAAGAAAATTGAATAATGATAAATAGAAGATAATTAAAGAGAACTAACCTCTCTAGCTTCTTGTTATTAATGCTCAGCCAATATGTTCTCTAATCTCTCTTTCTCTCTTTCCAGTTTCTTCACATATTCTTCTCGTTATTTTATTGTTAGCTTTAGCGGCTTCAACATTTGCTACCTTTGCAGCCATTTGTTCCTCCCTCTCCACTTTGGTATTTGGAAGCTCAACATAAAAGCTCTCTAATCTGCAATTCAAGCCATTGGCACCGCCATTCAATATGGTGTCTATAATCTTTCCACTCAAAGTGTCAATGCCTTCTTCCTCTTCATTAATCGACTTGCATCAACTGCTGCAGAAGTTGCAGCTTCATTACCATTACGCAACTCTGATTCTATTCAGCAGCATCACACATTCCATGGACCATCATTATCACTGTCAAATTCTGTGTCTCCAAATGAACTTGAACACTCAGTGACCTGCCCAACAGGATTGAATCTGATCTCATCTCTAGTGCATTCTGAAATTTCCACCATTGACTCATCTGTTTGGAATTTTAATTGTAGATTACCCTTAGAAATATTATTCAATATAGTCTCAGTGTTTGATCTGTTCTCCTCCAGTTCTTCAACATACACCACATTTTGTGTGCATGGAAAAGTAGAACCACAGACATATTGGAGACTTTCATCTTCAGGGAGAGCACTGGTGACAAGCTTCTGATCAGGAAGATTATTATATTTCACAGGTAATACAACTTTGGTAAGAAACGACACTTTTCATCTTGATAAAGCATATTTCCTAGTTTACGATGGCCATTGCTAAAAGTTTCAAGATAACAGGTGCTTTTACCCTCATTAGTTTCATTTGGGAGACCAAAACACATTTCTACTTTATCTGCAAACTGTTCAAGATATTTTCTACCCCGATATAATAATGTATGTGCAACATTCCGAATGCTAGAGCCTCTCTCTTTATAATTCATCCCACAACGGAAAATGTCCTCAAAGTCATCCAAAATTGATCTCCATGTCCTGTAGTCCTTAGAATGGATCTTATGACTCATATAAGAAAGTAGATTGGTTTTCTAGGTGTCTTCAAATGATCTGGCCCAGAGGAATCTTCATACGGATTGGAGAAAAAACCATTCTCATCCATACTTACAAGCCCTTCCAATATATCTATCAAATGTATTCCATCATCTGCAGATAAGCCACTTTTTTGTAACTCCTGCTTCAACAACCTTCCTTTATTATTTATGAGAATGAAGCCTTGATCTCCTGGTCACTGCCAGTGCAAACCTTGTGAAACACGTGTTCTCTCTGTCTGCCATTCGGTTTTTAGCTGGCTGGCTTCTTTGACCTCTCCAAGATAGAAGGAAGAAAAAATTTTCCAACAACACCTTCTGTTACACCTTGAGGGTTGAAAGCAGGCCTGTAAAATAAATAAATCTCATGCGCAATGCCATTTTCACAAACAAGGGATTCTCTTCCTGTTTCGATGTTAACAGAAATGCATGTTACAAGACCTGCTATGCTTGCTTCTATGGCTTTATTTAAATGTCAACTCTTTGATGTGAAGTCTTCCTTGTCTACACTGCAAGAGGATTTCTCTAGTGTAGAACCTAACTCTCTTACATTAGCCACTTTTCCATTGCTTGTAACTAAAGAGTTCATGCCAACCAAGCAGTTACATGTTCCAGAGGTACCTTTTTCCCTTAATGTTTATAGCACAGAAAATGGACTATCGTTTGTCCTCATAAAAGGACCAGGAGAATGTGATGAATATTTGGCATACAAAGAATCAATAGTTAATGGCTGTGTGCCGAAAAAATCTGTGACACCTATAGCCTTTCCACTGCCCGAAGGCTGTGGAGTCAGGTCTACAAAATTTCTCCCACTGGCTACCCTCAAAAGCTCTGCACTGATATAGGGCTATCGATTTGACACTGACCCTCAAATGTTGCATGTAATTTTCCCGCAAAACCCCCATTTGCATAGATTTTCTCAGTAAAACCTCCATTTCACAGCATTTTTCGAAGAAAAATCTGGACTAAACTTAACTGCGATGAGGATTCCAATTTCACCGTACCTGAGATATATTAAATGATGCAGAGAGCCCTGGACACCAATTTCAATAGAGAATCCATTCAGAAAGCGGGATCTCGAGAGAAATTTGAGTTTCAAACCTTTGCGCCAACAAGAAGGCAACAGACCCGTCAATTAATACTAACACTAGATGGAAACATCCATCTAGCAATGATCTCCCATCATTAATAATTAAAGATATCTAGAAGATCATTTTTAAAAACTAAAACTAAATCATTATTTTAAATATTGATATAAATGTCTATTTATATTTTTTTTTAAATGTTGAAAGTTTTTTTAGTGTATTTAAAAATAAGATGATATGGTATTGTTACTTATTTGTTTTATTTTATAATTTTATTTATATAGTTACACAACATGTTAATTTGATTTCAAGGATATACATTATCTAGAATCATTTATTTTTAAGGTTGTTTTTGTGTTTTGACATTGTTTCCTCAACTTCAATCAATCTAGGCAATTTCATCTTCATGAGATTCATTTAGAATAAGTTAGGGGTAATTGCTAGTTTAGTAAAGGTTAAAGACAACTAGTCTCTTAGTGAATCACTTTGTAAAGTTGATTAAATACCAAGAAAATTAAGCACTTCACCGAGTCATGATGAAACAAAGTCGTACGAAAGTTCTTTCCCAATATTTTAACCGAAAATTTCAAGTAGTTTTACATATTGAAATGAGGTCCTAGAAAACATCTTTGCTCCACTAACAAGATGTATATAGATATCCACACTTCCACACATACGAAACTCAATTTCGAACACTCGGAACAATTTTTTAATATGGTTGGGAAAGGAACATGAGTGTCCCCATGTCCTTGAATTTGTTTAGTCTATGGAAAAATATCTAAATTCATGGGTATAACCTTTATAACTTTCGTGGAAATCATCACAACAGTATATCTGTCTGTTCTTCTTGCAAGTGATATGAATCTTTCCTCTTACTTCAAAATGATGACCATGCATTTCCCTTGGATAAAGAAAAGGTGCCGAATTAGACTTCAAATAATGGCCATGCATTTCCCCAGGAGGATGAAGAGAATCACGGAGTTGAGTCCTCTCTTTCAATCTCAATCCACCGAACCGGCAACTCTTTCCCATCCGTCCCTGCACAAACAATGGAGTGTACTACTGAGTTTCTTTTTTTCCATATCAATTTCTAGCCATTACGTTTCAAATTAGACTTTCTCAATCTCATTCATTGTGACAAATCCATTCTCGTTTTCCTTTTTCCACTTCTTCGCTTCCATGCCCACCTTTAACTCCTTCGCCACCAATATCGAGTTGCCAAATTGGTCCAAATGTTGCAGCCAAGCCACCATGTGAACACCCGGGTTGATGCTCTCCAAAGTCAAATTACACATGCAATGCATTAAGAAATTTATAGTAGAATCATGCAATAAAATATCAAGCTGAGATGCCTAGTTACTCGCCATGAAGTCGCATCCTAGAATTTGGTGCTCGAACCCTTCTGGAAGCATCTTGCTTATCCAGTCAACATGCGCTTCATCCAACACTGTGAAACGAGGGGTATCTAGAACCTTGACTACCCAAGTGAAGGGTTGTTGGCTTTCCTCAAGCCCTCGAGCCAATTCCTGGATTTGTTGGCATGATAGGGAACACATGTACCAAAAGAAACACAAACAATTGAAGTTGGAGCTTGGTCGTCTAGCCATCTCAGTGTTAGACTTTCTTCTTTGCATCCAGATATGGAAGTAATAAATCTATTCAGGAAGCATTGTTTGTATGATACAACACATTCCAAAATTTGAGTCCCCTTCGCCCATATCACTGAGAAATAGGCGTTGACGCAACTAAAACTGTAAGTAGGGAATTTATGTTTTGTCGCTAGTTTGAACCCACCCGAGAAACCAGTCATGCACAATCAAAATCCTATTGGAATTGGAGAATTAGAGGCTATGTATCAGATGATCAAAAATCTCTCAAAGATCTTCCCTTAGGCAGAGAAAACCAAATCGTTGAAGTCATTTCCGGAAATATGGTAGTCATGAGATCTTGCATGTGGTAAAGATTTTGATTCAAGGGAGGAGGACGAAAAATGAATTATTTGATTGGCCAAATCTACCTAGACAAAGCCCGTAGAGGAACACCTTCGGTGTAATGTCAAGGACCTGTGAAAAAATAAGACTTTTCAAACAAACAATGGCATGGAAATGGTGGAAGATATAGACCATTAAATAAGTTGGTTTTAATTATGGAATGGAATGAAATTTTAACATCCACAAGATTAAAAATAGTCTATGGGATCATTAGTTACCTATTTTTGGCCTTTTGCAATTCAATCATTTTCTTATTCAAATTGATGATGAGATTGCCCAACCTCGCAACAATCTCCTAACTGAAAAGACAATGCCAAGAAACCGATGCTAACATATTTCATAACTTTCTCTGATGTCTTTGTGATCCAGGTGGATATTGGTGGCCACCCACCTATTCCACTTGGACCCCCACCATTGTTTCTTTTAGTTTTTCAGTTTCCTTAATTGTAGCACAATTTACTATTTTTGGCAGTTTTCCGGGTCTTGAACTTCCAGAGCCGTTTTGAGGCCCTAAACGAGGTTTTTTTGGGCATCAAACCTCTGGCAAAAATATGAGTTTGTTCTAGACTTTATATTTTCTATTAATATTTTTAGTCCTCGAATAGATCTTTCTAACGATGTATCATGTGCATCAAAAAAAGATAGTATGTCAAAGTTACGACCCTGGGAAATTGATGTACCAATTTACCCCGATGGGGCCCATATTTTGGCGTTTCATATCCTAGGGTTAGGTTTTTGGATGTTTAGGGTTTTCCATTGTTTCTCAATAACATATAGGCCTTCGAGCCTCATTGTAACACAAAGTTCAGAGGATTGTAGCCGCCACATCTCTTCTCAGAGATAAGCTACCAGTGCCCTAGCTAGTTTATTTCCATTATGTCTGTACACAAATTTCAGTTCTTTGATATTAATGAAATGAAGTGTTATTTCCGCTGCATATTTGAACGCGTGTCGAGTGCCAGGGAACAAAAGGGAAAAACAAGCTAAAATTCAAATAAATGAACACATATGAGCGTTAATAATTCAGGACCTTATATTTTCAAGAGGGGCATGCTAGGCATACCAACATTAGTGCCAATACATGCCAAGGGCCAAGTTATATTGTGTCTTCAGTACCAAATCATCCTCTATTACTTCTCTCTTAATTTTGAATAGTTTATCTAAAATAAATTTTATCTTAAACCATGCCAAGGAATTCCAGGGCATCCGAACTCATGCTAAGAATTGTCAAGTGCCACTAAGTGCCAAGAGCCAATATGTGTTAGGGAGTTATAGGGAATGCTACGGAGTTCCAGTTTTGCTAAGGAGGGAGTGACAAGATATGCTAGATAGTTCTAAGGCATGCTAGAGTGCTAGGGAAGCATACCAAGATGTGCCAAGTGCCAATGTGTGTTGAGTGTTAGCGAGTGCTAGGGAAACACAAGGGAGCAGTATGCCAAAATGCATGGAAATGAATGAATAAGAGTGTGTGATAGGGAGTGTCAATGAGTTCCAAGTGTGCTAAGGAGGGAGTGACATGGTAAGCTATGCAATGTTAAGTAATGCTAATGTGCCAGAGTGGCATGCAACCAAGATGTGCGAGGTGCCAAGGTGTGCCAACACATGTTAGAAAGTGTTAGGGAGTCCTAGGGACACAGAAGGTATCATTAGGTGAAAATAATTTATGCAAATGAATGATTAAGATATTGTGCATTGAAGTGTCAGTGAGTTCCAGGTGTGCTAAGGAGGGAGTGACAAGGTATGCTAGGAAATTCTAAGGCATGCTATAGGCCAAGGAAACATGCCAAGATGTGTCAGGTGCTAGGGTGTGCCAATGCATGTCAGGGAGTTTTATGGAGTGCCAAGGAAAAACAAGGGAGCACTAGTTTCAAATGCATGGAAATGAATGAATAAGAGTGTGTGACAGGGATTGTTAGCGAGTTCTAGGTGTGCTAAGGAGGGAGTGACAAGGAATGTTATGTAGTGCCAAGGAATGCTATTGTGCCAGGGCGACATGCCAAGATGTGCCAAGTGCCTAGCTCTGCCAATGTGTGTCAGGGAGTGTTAGGGAGTGCCATAGAAACATAAGGGATAACTAGTTCAAAATTCATGGAAATGAATAGATAAGAGTGTGTGATAGGGAGTGTCAGCGAGTTCCAAGTGTTTTAAGGAGGGGGTTACAAGGTTATATGTTAGGCAATTCCAAAGCATGCTAGAGTGCGAGGGCATGTCAAGAAATGGCAGGGTGTGTTAGGGAGTTCCAAAGCATGCCAAGGAATGCATGGAATGCTAACATGTGCCACATAATTCCAAGGTATTGTTATACATTCGAGGTGTTATGGCATGTCAAGATGTAAGCTATGTTGCTTAGTTATTTTATGGACATGGTTGGACGCGAGCCTTGACTAAGTAACTTGTTAAGCGAGATGATTTAATATTGGACATGAGTAGCCTAAGATGAGTTATAATCCACTCTTAGGTGAACAAGGCATAGTCTAGTTGTAGTAAATGAAACCATTTTTCTCTAGGTCTAGCCCCATTAGGTCACTTAGGGCATCAATTTCCTAGAAATCTGGCCAAAGGAAAACTTCTATCTCCTAGAGGAAACTGCATTCGTGGGTCCCCTCACTCTCCTCAGAATTTGGGCCAATTCCGAAAGTGGAATCTACGGCTACCTCAAGCCCTAGCTCTAAGATTAATCTTTGCCTAGGTGTTCCCAAGGCTAGAACCTAGTAGGATCAATTTGACCTATTGAAGTAAAAAATCTTTCCTAATCCTTTCCCCTCACCTTGTCCAAAATAGGAACATCATTGGTCTAAATTCCATCCCCGAACCTTGGCTGGGTGCAGTTGGCCCCGTGCGGTCCCATTTAGTGTCAAAGGCCTTTCACCAAGGACCATTTGGGAATCCAAGTTCCCAAAGGATTTTAGGGACTGAGAAATTCCTTCATAAGTCTTATTCTTCTCCCTCAACTCTTCAATACCCCTCCTCTCTCCCTAGAAGATCAAGTCCCTTGCTTAAAAGGAAATCAAGTCCCACTCTTTATTTTATCTTAGGGAAAGGGTTTTTAGGGTCACTTCCCACCTGTTCATTGACCTATATGCTACATGTGACTTCCTAAACTACTGAACCTTCTCCCATCGGTGAAAGTCTGTGAAGATTAAGGAGCCTTAGCCGTGGTGACAATGGGCTAAGCCTCCACCATTGGCTTTGTCCTAACAATTACCCTCTTAGGAACCCCTTTTAGGTTCACTACTAGTTTGAGTGGTAACAAGTTGTTCACAACTCCATTTGTGAAAAACTCTTTGGTATGCCCACTTTTTCCATACTACAGATCCAATATGAGAAGTCTAGGGCTATGGAGGTTGCTCTTCTTCTCATTGAATTAATCCTCTACAATATAGTGAACTAGGGCTAGTTGGTTAGCCCAGTTTACTACTACTTTAGTCCTTCAAAGTCTGCACATCCTTAGGCCCTATACACCTTCCCTTATACCATTCTTGTTTTCCTTCACAAGAATAAGAGTTAGGGCTCTTCTTTGGCAGTCACCTAACAACCCTCCAACTGTACTTGGACTACCATCAATCTGCCCAACCACAGTCAATTTTTTTTACTGATCTAGGGCCCACAATATTTTCATCATCTAGGGCTCTTCAAATCTGCTACCTAACAATGGTTTGAGTCCTCTCAAAATAATTGTTCTTGTGTATCGAAAATTTGATCTTTTTTTTCCAATCTATGAACAAATCTTAATTACTCCTCTTATCATCCTTCTAACAATCTGTAGATGACTGAACTAGGATCACATATCAGCCACTAACAGTCCATTGAATAATTTTTTATAGGTTGCTTCATTTCTCTGTCTAAAAAAATATGGACAATCCACAAAGATAAAATCCTCTGCATTTCAATCCATTTTTCATATGGCACATTTCTTTTGCATGCTCAATCTTCTGTTTAGGTTCCACCCTCCTTTGGATCTGTTGTCTCCACACATACTGAATCTGCAAACCATCTTCCAGATCTGCGATCTATATTGTTGAAATAAACCTCACTCTAAAGGTCACAACTCGTATTCTTCTACACAAATTTGTCACAATTTTAAGGGCATACCTTATGAACTAAACATGCTAGGAAATTGTCCTAACTAGGGAATTATACTTATGTCCTTCTAATTGTTGTAGAACAAACCCTATCCACCCATAGAAAAAACATGAATCTTGCCTCCATAAGAGACTCGACCTAGCTCATATGGATCCATAGATTCTGGCTTTTCTTTGATTGAATCTTGACATGAACTTCAGATCTCAATGTCGACCCTCAAACTAGGGCTACCTCAGTCAATATTACGCTTGTGTTTACTTATGTTTTGGCTCTAAATTACAGTGCAAGCCCTCCTACATTTATGTTGGTCTTTATCACAGACCTTGCGGCCTACTAACCACCACAAGGAAATATGGTATCAACCTCTCCTCTATTTCATGTAGAAAATCTAACCAACAGGATTCAATATGATCTTGTAATGTACTAAAACAAGATACTCAATCCTTCCTACAATTTTCGGAAACAAAACACGATCGCACAATCACATATAAGTAAGAGAAATAAATTATCAATCACAGAACACAAGATGTATCTGGGGAAAGAAACTACTCAAAACCCTCTGTATCTATTGTGTATTAAGTCAAGGAATCACGAAACAATACAATGCTTAATCCCTCATGAGATTCTCGAGAACTCTTCCAATTGTCTCCTGTTGAAATCGGTCTAGTACTTAGCCAATTCTCAGCCTTGCTTCAGCCTGCCATGCTCACGCAATTCCTATGGAATTAGCTCCCTATTAATTAGGAAAATTAGCCTTCCTTGATTGCGCAATCCATCATGGCATCCCAATGACTTTATAATTGCACATGGGCAATTTTCTATAAATGCAACTGATAGTTATGTTCCTCTGAACCGTGTTAAAATAAGGCTCAAGGGCGTTTTTATTATTGAAAAATAAGACCCTAAACAACCAAAACCCTATCGCGAGGAGATGTAACACCAAGAGTTTATGGGCCTCATTGGGGTTAGCTGGGCAGCCAACTTCCCAGGGTTTTAACTTGGTCATATGATCTTCGTTTGACGCACATGATACCTCGTTAGAAAGATCTCTCTGAGGACTACAACTAATGACATGATTTCTATGAAAGATCCAAACCTTTTATGCCCAAAAAATGTTGTTTGGGTCCTCAAAACAGCTCCGGAAGTTCAAGACGCAAAAAACTAACAAAAATATTAAATTGTGCTATAATTAAGGAAATTGAAAAACTGAAAGAGACAATGGCAAGGACCTAAGTGGAATAGTTGGGTGGCCACCAATATCCACCTCGATCACCTCAACTTGAATTTCTTGAGCTAACTCAGTCATCATGACTTAGTTGACTAACACAAGTTTTTATGAGATGAAATTACAATTTATTGTCCAATTTATTTAAGGGAAAAATAAATTAGACACCTCACATTCCTCACTCCTGGTACATCAAAATTCCTCACCAATGTGGAGGCATTTTTTTTTGTCCTTTTTAGTTGCCAATTTCACTGTTTCTTGTCGCAAATTTCAACACTCCCTCTCAAAAAGCTGAAAGGAATTCAATGTATCCCCATCTGGTACTTTTGGAATGTACTGCATGCAACACTTCTCTAGTGTTTTTTGCACCTGCAAATCCTTAAACTGAATAGCCTACGAACAATTGAATTAGTATAATGCATTTGTCATCAGAGTCTTCTCACTTCTCCTAGCTACTGTAAGTGTCTACTCGATGCTTTGCACTGCTACTGACATCTGCATCTGTGCCCTTTCAATTGTTGCCAACTCTTATTTACGCTCCAGTATCTGACATATGTCACTCTGATTTCTATATTGCTGACATCTGGCTGCATCAATCTAGCTTACCCTTCCTGCTACTTTTGTACTTTGGGCTCTTCATAGCCAGGTTTGATCCATGAGACACACCATCTCAATGGACCCTACCCAAATTTCTTATCTTGGGATTGTGTCTACACATCACCCCACCTTTCACCTGGAGGCATGGCTACATGTGCTCCCTCTGCCCATCTGGCTTGAAATTTCCCCCTCATGGAGGTCTCTGCTTGAGTGGACGCTTCCACTGGGTATCCTCTCTGCTTCTCCAATTGTGGTTGCTCCACAACTTTCTGAGACTGCTTCTGAGGCTGCATGTTGAGAAGTAATTTGTGCTCCCTCTCAACCACCAAGTCTCTAACCTCTGCTTTGCTCCTCAAATCTTTGCATGCATCTGGTACCTCAAGTGCATATAGATTCTTGACTCGCGCACATTGTAATTGTCCTGCTATTACAAAAGTTTATAAAAAAGAGTTGATTTTAAATCGACGATATCTCCCTCATCCGAGCTCCTATTTGACCGATTTTGTTTTTCCATTCGGGTAGTTTTTCGCAAGGAATCCAAATATGCTATTTTTTTTTTTTTTTACACCAAAATCTTTAGATATTATCTGCAACCTTTCTGCCCAAAAAATTCCTGCTCTGATACCATGTATAAAATCTAACCAACGAGATTCAATCTAATCTTATAATGGACTAATACAAGATACTGAATCCTTCCTACAATTTGCGAAAACAAAACATGATCGCACAATAACATATAAGTAAGAGAAAGAAATTATCAATCGCACAACACAAGATATATCTGGGGAAAATAACTTCTCAAAACTCCTCTATATATACTGCATATTAATTCAAGGATTCCTGAAACAATACAATGCTTAATTGTTGGCACATGCGTAGTGTTGTCTTTGATGGCAACCCACTTGATGAAGATGATGGCAACCTACTTCATGAAGTTGTTCTTGATACTTGATGAGTTTATTAATGATGTAAATCTAATGTTCTACAAGTAGCTCAGAAGTACCAGAGAAAGAAATATCAGTAAGGGCCAGAACAATGATGAAAAGTGTGTGACACAAAGCATACGCGGGTTTGTTTAGGAGAAGTAGCGTATGCACGCGGAAAAGTACGTGCCAAGTCGCGTATGCTCAATTGCGCTCTAAAAGAATAAAACCAGGGGTTACTACCATGGTATTGACCCATTGTATTGAGCGCTTGAATATCTAATTGATCCCGTCCAGGAATACCATTAGAAGTTGTGTGGTTTTGGCTCATGGTATTGACAAAGGCTAAACCTATATAAGGAGAAGAAATTCATAGTGCAAGGGTGTGCATGAGTCTGGGTTTGAATGAATACTTCACTCTGAAGTATGTCTGAATGGAAAGGGTAACATTTTGATGATAGATCTGATTCTATGATGCACCTATGAAGAAAATGATGAAGAGGGATCTCTAGATCTGAAATATATATGTATTTTCTAGATCTGTTTATGAAATGATTAGATCTCTGATCTGGCGAATCTAAGCTGAAGTAGAGAATGAGGATCTGAGTTGTTTGTCTGTTTTAGAGAGCTGCACTACCCTAAAATGTTTGAAGATCCATACGCAGGTTCGTCGAGGAGAAAGCGCGTATATACGCGGCTTGTATTCAACAAAAGTGTGTATTAAATGTGAAATTAGTGCATATGTATACGCAGGTTCGTTTCTGTGAAAGCGCGTATATACGCAGGTTCAGTGAAAGGAAAGCGCGTATAAAAACTAGGGTTTGCTGAAGTATGTGGTATGAAATGTCTGATCTGTTCTGATGTATTACTTCTATCTATCTATGATGTATTCATACAGATCTGGGTTTTCTGAATATTGATTATGCTGCTGACTATGTTGAGAAAATATCAAGTTGTTGATTGATTGGTTGATGATTCATTGAATGAATTGATAAGGGTATAAGTTTCAGTTTGATGTATGATTGAGCTTAAATGTGTGGAGTGGGTCCAGTCTAAAAATATGATGAAAAGTGGCCTGCAAGTTGTGATCTATTGAAGCTATTGGATCCAGTATGAAAATTGATGAAACGTGGTCCATGGTGGTGCTGAGGGTTGTAGCCTTCATTCAGGGGGTTGTAGCTCCCTTCCAGGTGAGGCTGGTAAACGAGAGCAGGGGGTTGTAGCTCCCTTCCAGGAGAGGCTGGTAAACGAGAGCAGGGGGTCGTAGCTCCCTTCCAGGAGAGGCTGGTAAACTGCATGTGGGGTCGAGCCTCCCTTCCAGGAGAGGCTGGTAAACGAGAGCAGGGGGTTGTAGCTCCCTTCCAGGAGAGGCTGGTAAACGAGAGGAGGTTGTAGCCTTCTGCAGGTGGGTGCCTGTGTGCTGGTATGACCCTACGCCAATACATGGTTGTAACATGTTTTCTTTATATAATAAATATTGAAGACTGAGACGATGGTAGTGTGTTTTTCCGACTTGGGTTTCCACCTAAAAATCCTGGTGTTCATGTGTGATGCTTTGTGTGATGGTTTATTCTGTTCTTACTGCACATGTTTACTGTTTATAGAACATCTAATGAATGAATGATGGAATGATATAAGTGAAGAACTAATGGCATAATTAGATCTCTGTGTATACGCAAGTTTTATGAAGGATATCCGCGTGTATATGCTAGTTGGCTTCAACAAAGTAGCGTATGGATTTTTAGAGCATGAAAAAGTAAAAAGTTTCAGTTTTCCCTAAATACTGATTCACACCCCCCCCCCCCCCTCTCACTATTTTTCCCAACATTAATCCCTCATGAGATTCTCCATAACTCTACCAATTATCTCCTGCTGATCTAGGCAAACTCAATCTAGTACTTAGCCAGTTCTTAGCCTTACTTAATCTTGCCTTGCTCATGCAATTCCTAGGGAATTAACTCCCTATTAATTATGAAAATAATTCTTCCTTGATTGCGCAATCCATCATGGCATCCCAATGACTTTATAATTTCACATGCGAAATTTTCTCTAAATACAACTGATAGTTATGTTCCCATTAACTTCTGTCTGAACTAGGTCTTCCTCGAAATTGGCATGCATGCAGATATTAATAGTGAATTATCAGTTATCTGATTGATCACTCATTGTGAATTAAATATAATTTAATTCACTGGACCTCTCACTAGCTCATCACTCAGTTAGAACTATTTAAACTGATTTTAACTCATTTAATTGAGTTAACTAATTCACACCTACACCCCACTAATGCATCAACTACAACTGGACCCCAAAAATATTAGAATCCCTCTACATGCCTCATCTTAGACCCTTAACTCTAATTTTTTGAGCTAACTCAGTCATCATGACTTAGTTAACTGACACAAGTTGTTATGAGATGAAATAACAATTTATTTAAGGGGAAAATAAATTAGATGCCCCACATTCCTCACTCCTGGTGCATCAAAATTCCTCCCCAATGTGGGTGCATTTTTTTTTCCTTTATGGTTTCCAATTTCACTATTTCTTGTTTCATATTTCAACATTTCATAATTTGATGTGGCCTTCAAACAAAGACACCATTGAAATCACATTCCTAGATTCTCATGAGCAACCTCTCTTAAGCTCGATCTGCGATAAGAGAACCAACAATATGCCATCCTACTTCCTAGCTTGAACCAACCATTAAGGTATCCAAAATTATTGTGAACCCTCACATGATGATCTTACTCTTGGAGGATGATCATGACCTCCCTTCAGCAACACTTAAATGGCCCTCATACTCGACCTACTTTAGGAATACATCTCTTTTCTCCCCTTTGATCAAATGAGATCCTTCTCTCTTTATGTTTTTTCCTTCATCCTAAGGCCTCCTTAAATAGTTTTTCCTAGACCCCTTAGGAACCCTCTAGAACTTATGGGTTTTATCCACTTAGACCTTAGGAAATATTTAATTTCATTTTTAATTTCCTTTTAGATTCTAAACCCCATCTTGGATCAAAAATCCCTTTGCTTGGATTCTTTGCCCATAAAGCCTTTTGTGACCAAAATCACGCAAACCCATATCAATAGGCATGTGGATTACCTCCCAAGCTACATAATTCAACAACATAGTCTAGATGTAGTAACAGTAACTTGGCCAAGCTCTTGTAGTCAAGCGAGGGCTTGGTTGGGTTCCCAAGTTTCAAATTAAGTAAGGGTAGTTGTGAGGGCATGATAGCTATGGAGGGTTAGGGCATGCAAAAGAATGAAAAGGCATTCTAACACATGTCAGAAAATTTAAATGCATGATGAATAGTGTTAGAGAGTGTCAACACATATCAAGGGATAACTAGGTCAAAATGCATGGAAAGGAACGAATAAGAGTGTGTGCCGGGGAGTGTCAGCGAATTCAAGTATGCTAAGGATGAAGTGTGTTAGGAGAAGTTAAAAATAGGATTTACAAGAGGCAGGCCCATGGTTGTTATATGGGGCTTGACATAGCACTATTTTTAGACAAAGGGAGATCACTTTGTGCTAGGCACAACATTGTTTTTCCTTTAGCTATTTTTTTTATATGAGATGTGGCACACTTTGGCTACATGCTCATGTTTTAAACTATTCTAGATAATTGCATATTGTACATTGTTGTGTATAATTTTTGGGGCACTCACCTTGTGTCGACTTATATCTTGTGTGCCTTGTGCATCTTGAGGTTTTTGAAAACTCTCAGTTAATGTTCTACTATTTATATGAACTGAACATACATGTGAAATATTGCCTGTGTAATCTATGTTGCTTAGTTGTTTTATGGCCATGGCTTGATCTGTAATCCTTGTCTTGGTAACTAGTTAAGTAGGAGTTGAGCTTGGAAATGAGTGGCATACGATGATTTATATGCAGTTCTTAGGTGAACAAGGCAC
Source organism: Pinus albicaulis (assembly GCA_034641835.2). Lineage (NCBI taxonomy): Eukaryota > Viridiplantae > Streptophyta > Pinopsida > Pinales > Pinaceae > Pinus > Pinus albicaulis. The sequence continues at coordinate 1,426,249,862 of CM076584.1, forward strand.
AATCTACTTGTAGTAGGTGCAATTGGTCAAGTTGTTGTGGTTGAAGTAGACCAATATTGTCATATGAATTGCAGTAGCCAATTACTTGATTGGGTTCCCAAGTAGTGAAAAAATGTAAAGGCTAGTTGTGAGGACATGAGTGCCAAGGCATGCTAGGGAATGCTAAGATGTGCCAAATAGTACTAAGGCATGGAAAACATACTAATATGTGCCAAGTGATAAGGCGTTCCAAGATGTGCAAGGGTGTGTCAATGCGTGCCAAGGGACTGTCAAGGAAAAAAAGGGAGAAACAAGTTAAACTACAAGGAAATGAACACATAAGATGGTTAATAAGTCATCAATTTACCTTTTCCAATAGGGGCATGCTAGGAACACCAACACTAGGCAGCAATAGGTTCCAAGTCTTCCTTGGTTGCTTCTCATATAATTTCCAACAATTGATCTCAAATAAATTTAATATTAAACCATGCCAAATCATACAAAGGCATATCAACGTATTCCATAGATGTTAATACTTTCCAAGCACCAACACGTGCCAAGCGCCAATATGTGTCAGGGAGTGTTATGCATGTTATGAAGTGGAAGGGCATGTTGAAGAGTGATAAGGTGTGCTAGAGAGTGCTAACGCATGTTGAGGAGTGTTAAGGAGTACTAGGACAAAACATTAAGGGAGCACTAGGTAAAAATTCATGGAAGTTAATGAATATGAGGAACGTGTGCCAGGGACTATTGTTAATGAGTGCTATTTTTCATGGGAAGGATTGAGTGACAAGGTATGCTAAGCATTGTTAAGGCATTCTAGGGAATACCAAGGCATGTCAAGAATTCCCCAAGTGTGCTTGGGAGTTCAAGGGTGTGCCAATTAATAGTGCCAAGATATTCCAATACATGCCAGGTGCTAAGGATGTGCAACTTTCCGGGGTTATAGGTCAATATGTGCCAAGGCAACAAAAGGAAGAACCAATACGAGGGTTAATAAGTTGGGATTTTATCTTTTTCAAAAGGGGAATGCTAGTCACACTAATAATAGGTCCTAATACATGCCAAGTGGCACTATGTGCCAAGTGTTAATGTATGTCAATGCATTCAACCAAGGTGTTCCAGGGCATGCTAGGGACTACATGCATGCAAACACATGCTAGGAGAGTTACATGCTGTGTTAGCACATGCCACCATGTGATTGGGCATCAGTGTCATGACAATATGTTCTAGGTACAAAGATGTTCCAAGACATGCAAGGTGCTAAGAAATGTTAGTGTGTGCCAAAGCATTAATTTAAGGTGTTCCCATATTGTTGAGGAGTGTTAGGTATTTCTCATTAATAGAATTGTCAGAGCTTGATTATGTATTAAATAACATATTTTCTACACACACTAGTGGAACTTTATCTAAAGGGAATTTGATAGATAATAAACTTAATAGTTATGAATCATGTGTTGACTCATAGGAAAACTCTAGTCGACTAGTCATTAATTGAGGGAAATTATACACACTAATTATTTCTTAAAAATTTGACGGACTCTAACCACTATGGCCTTGGACATATTATAAAAAATACTCCACAATAATGGTCTTAAATCATTATCTTTTGACAAAAATTATATTAACAAGAACATATCGTCATCAAAAACTCATTGGAATGATCAATGATGACGGACATTTTTTGACTGTCACCAAAAGTAACAAAAAGAGAATTGGTGAGGGTCATTAAAAGTTCATCACTAGAAGTGTCACCAAAGAGAGATTTAGTGATGGGCCTTTAACAACCCTCACCAAAAGTGTCATTGAAAATGGCTTTGGTGACGAACCTTAAAGGACCATCACTAAATACACTTACAGTGACGCTTTTTTAAGGACCGTCACCATATGTGACATTGGTGACAGACCTTAAAGGTCCGTCACAAGCATGCCCCTCACCAATGTCCTTTTTTCTTGTGCACCACTAATGGTGAGCATATTTAATTTCACATGATGGTATTGGACACTTACACAAATGTTGATCATCAATTCGAATTGGAGATGGCATTACTACAAATAAAAATTATTACACATCATTTTAGTCTCTAAATGATCCAAATCAATCTCATTTTAGTTCCTATCACAAAATGATATGAGATTTGTGAATGTAACTTGGCAATGCTCATCATTTGATCAAAACTAAGTTGAATTCATAAAAAATTTCATCTACCCCATATTTGATAATTGATCTAACATTTGAATGAAGGTAATATAGTAGGCCCTATTATTCATGGTCTCTGTATGTATAGATATCCACTTTTTGTGGTTAAGTTTTGTACTTTATTGTACAAAATGTAATGACTTATGCACACAACAAATAATTCCTATCCATACGAGATCTATTAATAATATCCATATGGTATGTTTTCCTAGTCATTCTATAACCAATGTCTTCCCTCATCATTTATATTTTTCAAAATCAAACTATGAAAAGTTAAAAATAAAAGAAATGTGGATTAAAAAGAAACCTAAAACCATTTTACATAATTTAATAAGTATAGTTGAAAAGTGATATACACAAAGAGATCGAAATTAATCTATCAAATGTTCTAAAATGGAAATTATATTAGCCATATAAGCTTATTTTTCCATTTGGATTCTGAATGTAAGTTTTTTATTATAAACTATCTATAAGAATAGTTATAATAATATCATATATTAGAAACTATATGTTAATATAGTTCAATATTGCCAACTCCAATCTAATTCCTTTAGATTCACTTGATTGCTCTGCTACAATGAATTCCATAAAGGTTATTCCCTATTTTTGCACCTTCTAGAAAGGCATTGATATTGTAGTGAGGGGTCGTATTACCTGGTTCATAGGCCTCTTGTACTTTTCTAAGGCAATGGAAACTTGGATTAATAAAAATTGGCTTTCTTTAATAAAAGAAGCAGTACAAAAAATCTCTAATGGAATAGGATCTTACAACATCCTATTTGGCTAGGATAGAACTCAAATATTAGAAATGGGATGTATTTCATGCGGATTACAAAACATGTATCTTAAACACTAACTTCTCAACTTCAACTCAAAGGAATATATGTAGTTTCTCAACCTAAACTCAAAGGTAGGATTTTACAACTTCCTATTCAATTTAGGAGAGGATAAATATGAAATATTTAAATTGGGAACTATTTCATGAAGTCCCTTAAGCATGTATCTTAATTTATGGTCTCTCAACTTCGATTCAAAGGAATATTTATGGTTCCTCAATTTAAACTTGAAGGAAGATGTACCTGCAATAGTGCTAGTTTGGATTCGTTTGTTGCATCTCACATTACTCTGTTAGGACAAAACTTGATCACAATTAAATACAACTTTGGACACTATATTGAAAGGTCAATCCAACATGCATGTGCTCAAGGATGTGTGGAGATACATATGGAGATGTATGTCCTTGGAGCACTTTAACTAAACTCGAAAGTATGTATCCACAACCAAGGTTTCAACTATGAAATTTTACCCCTCAAGTACAATTGTCACCACAAATACGACGACCTTAATAAGGGCTATAATAATAATAGCATGGCTTAGGATAAAGTTAACCAATAACAAAAACAATAATCTTACATTTTGCAACAAATATCTGGGAAATAAACTAGCACCAACCCTCAAAAGGTAATATTGCACCTCCTACTAAGAATAGATTCAAAATCCCATGGAGTGATTCTCAAACAAAGGAATTTTGAGAATATAAATACCCCCAACAAACCTCCCTAGTCAATCAATAATAATAAGGTTTCTTACTAAATAGAAATAAAAATCTAGTCGATCCATGTCCAAAATGATTCATAATGCATGCAAATCCCCTCTCATGAAAAAAATCCATAATGTGATTGAGTAAGCTTTGGAAGCACATTCAAAGATGACCAGGAAAAAAAAAATCCAAAGACTCCTATTGAGGTCCTTACTGAGAATAACTCGTATCACATACAACAAGAGAAAAGAGGTGGGAGATCCTAACACATCAAGGAATCATAGTATAAAATCAAATAAGGAAGCCCATGAGGTAGAAGTTAATAAATTGTAGTAAGATGTTAGAGTACCAAACCTTCCTACAGATCACCATTGGTAGGATGAATAGGAAACTGAAACTAAGATATGAGGATCCTCTATTGATATTATATAAATTTGAGTGAGAAGAAACAAGAAATTTACATACTTGTTAGAATAGATAGGTATATTCTGTTTATTATTATTATTATTTCAAAAAAACAAAGTTAGATGACTTTTCCTTCCTATACATGAGAAATCATCTATAAAAAGGAAGCCACAAAGTTTCTATCAATGCTTGATGATCTTTAGCAAGGTTAGCCATAATTTTGGATCCTCAACACATGAATAATGTTCATGAATATATGGGTGGGGGGGGGGGGTTAGAAACCCTTAGATTGCTTAAAAAAACATGTGGTTCTAGAAATATAATTTTAGTGGGGTTGCTCAATCTACTCAACCATCTTGAGAAGAGTGGGGGGACAAGGTCTTAATTAAATATCCACTACAACAAAAAAGGTCATTTGCGAGGGTTGAAAAATGTCACCATAAGATCATTGGTTATGGTCAAAATAGATTTTTTCACCAAAATCTCAACGTCACCAAAGGTGGTGTCACCAAAAGTATAGACCATGTTGTCTTGACATTACAGGTCCATCACGAATAATGATCATAATGATGGATAGTGATCGTAACCATTTCATATGAACAATGGTGATTTATGGTGATAAAGCTTTCATGGCCCTCACTATTGATTCATATATATGGCAACATTCGTTGGCCTTCACTTTTTTCATATTTTGGTGAGGGTTGAAAAATGTCACCATAAGCTCATTTTTGATGGTTAAACTATCATCCATCACCAAAAACTAAACGTCACTGAAGGTCGCGACACCAAAAGTATAGGGGTTGTGGTGACATTCAAGATTTTTCATGAATAATGATTATAATGGCAGATAGTGATCGTCACTATTTCATATGAAAAACAATAATTTATGGTGATGGACCTTTCATGACCCTCTCTATTGATGCATATATATGGCAACGTTCATTAACCGTCACCATTTCATATATAAAAAATGAATTTTGATGATGGCCTTATTATGACCCTCACTATTGATACATATATAGTGCCAGATAGTGATTGTCACCATTCCCTATGAATATTAGGGCATGATGGAATCGAACCACCAACAACTTGCTTGCAAAGAAAGTGTTATTCCATTGAGCTAGCACCTTCTTTCAAAAAAATTAAACCTTGAAACTTTATAAATTTAAAATTCTAAATATTTAATTAAGTTAATAAACTTTGTAAAGTCTTATAGGTTTCATAGGCTCAGTTGCCACAAACAATCGTCCAATAAATGCAGAACATAATTGTCTTAGAACAAGGAAGCAACTTTCGCATGGTTAATATGCTCAACCACCTAAAAAATAACATCAAAGTTGATTGTTTAAACTTGGGACTAACCAAAGTACAATCCCAAAGTCTCCATGTTCTATGGCTCCTCTAATACAAGTTTTCAAATGAAATAAATAAGTGAATAACTTAAAAAATGTATACACTAATAGAAAAATTGACAAAAATAGGCATTATAACTATTATGATGACTAAAGATCAAAATCACGTAGAGTAGAAAATTCAACAAAGAGACTGAACATGATGGAGCCAACACAAAATCCAGTGCACAATTTTCACATGGGCTATGTTGTGGCTCAATTTTTCACACTGAACATGTTGGATCTTTTCAGAATTAAGGATGTCGATGACTAATATTGAAAGTCAGAAAAAATTGTGCAAAAGTTCATCGTGGGCCCAAATATTGAAAAGCCAAAAAATACATGCAGTTTTTGGGCGAATCCTCCACATGTTTGAATGGAGAAGTCATCATAAGAAACTCCAATAGGGTGAAGTGCATGATTTTTATGAGGAGGCCACCCCTTGGAATGGGTGGAAAGAAGAAACCACCAATCACCAGATTGATGGGTCAAGCCCATTTTTCAAAATTGCCGAGGGTACCCCTCAAAGGAGGTAAGTTGTATTGTGGGAACCACTCTTGTTCATGTAACGCATGACGTCCCACTTGCCAAGTGAGAGTGACTCCCTCACATATCACCATCCATCTACCACTTCACTGTCCACATCATCGTACCTATCACATCACCATCCACGTTATCTAGTCGTACATGTACAATAGCTAAAGTTGTGGAACCATGCATAAAGTCCCAAGATTAGGGCTTCACTAGTCATATGAAAGTTTAGAAGTTTAGAAGTGAAAGTTTTATTTTCTAATAATTGTATTAGTTTTAAATTTAAAGATAATTAAGTAGAAATATAGTTTATTATGGAATTAGTGAATTTTTATATTTGATTGGACAACTAGACAATTCACTATGGGCAAGAATAAAAGTCCAAAACAATGATTTTGTAAGGGTTCAAAGTCTACAAGTCATGAGACCAATGTAATGGAAAAATATCTTAGAAACTGAAGAATAAAAACTATTTTGATTCAAGTTCTTGGGGAAAATTGTAGCATTTTGTTGTTTCTTGTGTTTGGAATTATGTTTTCTTCTACTGGTATGAGTGTAATGTAGCAGCAAGTTGATTTAAATCAGATTTATGAATTTACCTGTAGTTAATGGAACTCATGTTTTTGGTTTTAATACCTTAATGGGTTCTCCACCATATCAAACATTCACCCATCTGTCTTGTCCTTTGCGTCATTTCCCCTGCCAGGTTAAAAATGAGATTTTTAAGTGCCTTAGTGATAAAGCCATGTCTTGCTCATTTTTACTTTGCTTCTGACATCTCTTTTAAATTCAAAACCTTGCAACCATCACTTATCTTGGTCAATCTGGTTTTTAAAGATAGGTTTTTGAACTAGAATAATCATTGCAACCTTCATGGTATTTCTCTCTCTAAAACATTCACTTAAAAGCTTTATCAATCTTATAGATGTCCTGGGCACTAGTTCCCTTGCAGCTAGGAACTGTCTGCAAGGTAAAAAAATCTCCATGAATATACATACCTCTGGAATGTAACTCTTCTGAATCCCCCAAAAATTAATATAGAGCTCTAATGATATACAAAGGAAGAAAATGGGCATTATAACTTAACTATAAAGATTCAAAATCTTGCAGGGCAGGTAAATTCAATATAAAAATTGAACATATGGAGTAGACATGAGATCCTGTGCATGGGACTAACATGGGCTTCTTAAATATACATACCTAAAAAAAGTGACTCTTCTGAAGCACTAAAAATTAAAATAGAACTTCAATTACTTCTTTGGTAAAATGGGAGCTTCAAGTACTGAGACCATGGTTAACTGCTATAATCTTCAATAAGGAGGACAATCTTTGATCGTCATGTCATTAAGAATCACTTCATGAGGTACTTACCATAGTATGAAGGAATAGGTGCAATTGTGGTACCTGTTTTAGGCAATCTAGGTTGGCTAATATGTGGAGGTTCAAATGTTGTATATTTGTTATATCAGGGGTTGTACTGCGTTGGTGCTACAGCTCCATGAGCAACATATAACCCTATATATGCAGATGTCCTAAAAATGTAGGTCCATGTAAAGGTTGTGTAACATAAGAAGATTGTGGAGCATATGAAGGTAGCCTTGTAGGATATTCTTGTGGAGTAGGAGGAGGTAATTGTGACCTTGGATATGATGGAAAGTTTAGGTTCATTTTTGCATAACCTAGTTGTACCTGTGGTCCCAACTCTACTTGAGAGGACGGTATAGGTTGTGAAGTAGCCTTCTCCTTCTAGCACTCAACTGCAATTTTCACTGTAACTGACCTTCCTTACATGTCAAAAAACAAGCACAAATTCCAAACTATAATTTTCCAAAGAAGTCAAGTCTATCCTTTAAACTAGGGCCAAAAAAGGATAATCTCAAGAGCCAATAAAAAATTCACAGTTCCATTCCTTACATCAATATTTATGTTTGAATCCTCAAGAGCCCTTTTGGCCACTTCAACAGACTTAAATGTCACAAATGCAAAGCCCCTATTGAAATTATTATTTCAAATAAAAATATAAAATGGTATTACCAAACTAGATATATTATATATATAAAATTTTCAGATGGCATAATTACAAGAAACTAAAGTTTCCACTTAATAATTTCATTTTTAGCCAAAAACTGAATTACCTGGATATCTTTGTATTCATGTCATATGCAACAAAACCTTCCTCTATTTCTCTATACTGTGAAAAAATCGATTATGAGTGCCTTGTTTGATGTCTCTATTGAAATTCTACCAATGTAAAGGTTCATCTATGATTGATCAGTATTTTGTGTTGGATTGGTGCCAACAATTTCTATATTACATATATTAATTCAACCCTGCAGAACCATCACCTCACATTACAAAACTATTCTTAAACTCTAAAAGAAGCAACATCTAGTCAAATTGCCAACACAGTGACACACAACTAACAAAACATAAACCCCTGCCAAAACTATTGGTTGGTTTGTGAAAATATTATGATTGTTTTACAAAGCATATTATGGCATGGAACAATTTAAGTGACATTCCAACAAGATAAAACTCATAAATTTTCATATACTAAATTTCCAATATTAATACTTAGTTTCCAATAATCTTAATTTTGCACTAGAAAGCATATCACAAGAAAGCAACAATTGAACAACATTTATAACAATGTACCTAGATAGAACAATGGTGGGTGTTCCATTGACCTAAATTTCTTGCAATACATGAAGGTTAAAATCAACTGCTTGTTTAACATTAATATACTATTGACAAATACAAATATATGTTATAGCATGACTCTCATATGAATGAGAGACACAGTGACACAGTCTCCAAAGCAGACACAACATTAAAAGGTATATTTCCAATCAACATTTCATAGTGAACTTCTAAGTCAAAATATGCAAATATCTAGAACCAAGACTAACACATACATCAATATTCTTGTTAGGTTCCTGCAAATCCCTCTAAGAAGAATCCATATGCTTAAATGTAATAAATCCAAATTCCCCTGACTTTCTAGTTACCTTGTCAATGATAACAAAACCTTCTTAAATCTCTCCATACTATTTGAATGCTTGAAATATCAGTGACAATTGGAATTATCAGTATACAATTTTCCATTCAAAAGCATGGCTTGTTTTATAAAGTCTCCAAGAGAGACTACATAGTCTGCAGTTGTAAAAAACATGCTAGATTCTTCACCATGGTTAACCTCCCTTTGAGTGAATATTAACAACCTTTATGTTAAATCAACATGACAAAATTCAAGTATAAATTACAACAAGGAATAATGCAGTCAACAATACAGAGCGACAAAAGCCAACAAATAGTATCACGTGATTTCAAGGCCATAAAACAAAAACATTGCCAAGTAAATAATAATACGAACAATATTTACATTCATACAAATGACAAACACCCAATCATCATGCACTCATTTCATGTAGAGTCTGTGAAGTAGTCTCCGAAGACAATCCACACACAAACAACATCCGATGAGCAGAGTCTTTGCTTGTAGCACTCTTAATATTGTCTACAATTACAGGGTAAAGACAACGTCTGCAGAATACAACCACAAACATTCTATTGAATCCATTCACAACCAATAATGTATGAAACAATGTACAATATAGATTCAAAACAAACAAGGAAAAGCATGGAAAATGCTGATAAGATAGAATCATTCAAAACTTATGGATATTTGATAAAAAACTAACCAAACAATCACCGTCATACATTATAGTCAAAGAAAAAATAGTTCATGGTCAATTGGAATTTTTTTTAACTTAAGTATTATATGTAGAAGAAATTTGTTCCTACAATAAGATTGATTAACAATCTAGATATAAATCAAGTAGTTTCCCTATCATGGATCTAAGGGTCATGCCACCAAACTAGTTGTCTCCAGGAACAACTAAACAACAAAAATGAAAATCCAACCATCAACAAGTAAATTGTTGGTTCAAGGGATACAACCTTATTTCAAAGAAAATAAGAAGAGGTCCCACAACATGGAGACCTTCCTTCAGAGCATTCATATCAAACTAAAATTGTTTAACATTTTTAATTTGCAGTAGGCAGAGAAAGACAATTTTATTGATGTCCAACAAAATGATATGCCAATGAGACTCATTAGAGGAAATTTTAGCCTAAAGTGCCCATGAAATTTTCACGTACATATTATGTAAATCAATCAAAATCCTTTAAATTTAAAAAAAAAGTAAATGTAAATATTTTGGAGAGAATATATATATATATATATATATATATATATATATATATATATATATATATATATATATATATTTGGCTTATCTCCCTATAGGTTTACACAAATTTCAACTGTAGACACTTGTTGGATGTTGAATTAAATTCAACGTCCAACTATTACACATTATGCATACTATTGAGAAGACTCACATTGATAAAAATCGAAGATACAGTAAAAAAATGTGTTGAACACACTTTTTTAATGTATCTGCATTTTTTATCGATGTGGGTTTTCTCAAAAATATGCATAATGGGTGCTCATTGGATGTAGAATTTAATTTTAAATCCAACGAGTGTACACTTGAAATTTGAGTAAACCTATAAGGAGATAAGCCAAAAATACAATTAAAATTTTTTAATTTTCTTATTTTCTCTCCAAAATTCATAACTCTTATTTTATTATTTTCTTATTATTTTAGTATTTTTCCTTACGAGGCCACTTTTAGGCTGAAATTTCCTCTCATGAGAATGTACAATCAATGATTGCTAATCTGTAGGGGTGTTATAACCTACCTTGAAAGAATACAAAGAAATGTGTTTAGTCATGTTAGATTGCACTTGTGTCAAAGTTGTAATTCTAAGTATGGTTGCTCTTTACAGAAAACTTCGACACAAGTCTCTCTGAGATCCCACTTTTCTCAATCGATTATACCCACATTTAGTGCAAAAACCACTAGTAGAGTTTTTGTTGAAAAGTGTAACTAGGTCGGTCTTCATGTTGACTATGTAATTATGTATATATAGAAGAAGACAAAGATAATAAAATATATTTTGTACTTGCTTCATGGGTTTCATGAGCAATATTTTATTGTAGGATAAGCCTTCTTCTTGATGTCTATCTAGGGTTTTGTCTTCTAAGTATAAATGTAGTTGTGTCATAAATATATGAAGGATCTAGTCATCAGTATATGCTCCAGATCTTGTCATGAATCTTGTCACACGTCCAAGAAATTATGGAAGAATGCCTACAATCAGACCTCTCTCAAATGCTATAAAAGAATCTATGATAATATGTTAAAGTCAACTATCCTTCAGTTGATAAGTCAACCTTCAAGCCTACTGATAGGTCAACCTAAAGACAGAATAATAGTTCATGTAAATACTTGTTCTGCGGTCCATTTGAAGACAAGTTTTTTCGGTCATCTAAGAGACAATTTTGCAGATTCTTAAAAGGAGTTTCAGTGTAGATTTATGAGAAGGTTTTTCAGTGTGAAGGTTGAAGAACTTCAGTATTGATTACTTGATATGTAACGTTGATGTTGTGTGGATCAATTTGAGCAACAAGTGCGGATACCTGAAGTATAATAAGTGTGGGCTTCTCCAAATATAATTGCGAATTTCAGGAAGCAGTTACAGGGTGTCACTTGCGAATGTGTCACAGCCTATATTTCAGATAATAGAGCAAGAAGAAGGTGCAAATATAATACTGCCATTTTCATGTTTCCCGAGTTAAGAAAATATCCTGAAATATATAAAGTTTAAGGATAGTTTGATTGAAGGATACGGTTCAGTACAGTGAAGACAGTGACTATAAGGAGAAATCATTCTTAAAGAATAATAAGAGTGAGGAAGGTAAATCTATGATTTACCTTCCTAACTACAATACAGTAAGTGAACCTTGGAGACTGAGTTCTCTAGTGCATAACAGTGTAGATTATTGAAGAAGAGAAGAATCAAGTTTGAAATGGTAGTGACAATATCTTGGAGACATTCCTAAGTCTAGGGTTTGAATCTGGGTCATGGTACTTGTCATTTGAAGATATATAAGAAGAATTCTTTGTGGGTTTCATTCTCCAAGAGGGAGAGGTTTTGCCCTGGCTCTAGGAGCCTAATTTTGTGTCTCGTGCATTTTGATAACTGACTTGATGAAAGACTAACTAAGCTAAATAAAGAAATACATAAGTAACTCAAGGAAGCTCACAAGTAATTATCAAGAAGAGAATGTATATTAAACACCAACCCTCTAAATTCTCAACATGTTTTCAGAGCTACGGTGTTGAACTCAAGGGCTACTTGACAAAGGAGACACTCCAGAAGCGAAGATAAAAATTTTAGATTGGAAAATCAAATCAGTTTGAAAAGTAAGACTCTCTATCTACTTCAAGAAAGTAATATTTTCCATCAAAGATTCACATTCAAGACTTTGTTAAAAGGAGGACCTCAACTTCTGAAGATATCCTTCATCAAGGGTTCAAGATCTCCTACATTGAAGATTCCTATCTTAAAGGAAACCCTTGACTTCATCTTCAAACACCATCAAGGAAGCTGCAAGCCACTTTACTCAAGTAACTATCTATGACCCTACTTAGATCTATCAAAATGACTTATTGTAAAGAGAGCAACAAGCTAGTTGGGTCTTCAAACTTTAGTGCATGGAAGAAGAGGACATATTTGAGTTTGATTCAATACGAAGTTATGGAATATATCAAAGGTTCTACAATCCAATCTCCAAAAGAAGATGCTTCGGCTCATGCCAAGTACATGAAGGGAGAAATTAGAGCCCAGAGGATTCTCATAGAATCCATTAAGGACTCACTCACTCCTTATGTATCAAAACTAAAGTCTGCAAAAGAAATATATAAGAAACTGGTGAAGCTATTTTATATGAGTAATGCAGGAGAAGTAATCTCTCTGAGACAAGAACTATATAAAATGAAATTATCAAGGGAAGAAGGAATCACTCCATACTTTATGAGTATTTTTGTAATAAGAGATCAACTGCAGGACCTGGGAGAAGTAATGTCTGACACTGAGATGACTACAATGGTGTTGAATGCTCTACCAGAGGAATGGGGAAACTTCACTTCAAGTTTATATGGGAAGAAAGAAGCCACTGCATTCCATTATTTATGGTCTCTATGTAAAATACAGGAAACAAGACTAAAAGCCAAAGGTGATACAGGACCAAGTAAAGAGAATCAAGCCTTTGCAGCCACATATAGGAAGAAAGGAAGATTTGGAAAATTTGGTCCTCAAAATAAAAGAATAAATATGGACAACATACAATTCTTTGGATGTAATGAACTTGGGCACTATAAAAGAGATTGTCCTAAATCTAACAAGGAAAAGAGGAAAAGGGAAGAAGCCCATATCTCTGATGTGAGGAAAGAACCAGATGCAAAGAAATATAAGGAAGAAGAAGCAAGGGATCTCTACTATGATTGAGATCATTCTATCCTTCAAGAGATTTATGTTGAATGTAAAATAGTACAATAGGAAGCAATGTATATTATATCATCATGATAAAAAGCATGTTAGGAGCTCTTGGTGAATCAGCTCCTGGAAAAGCTCTCTGATAACATTACAATTGGAAAGTAGTCATCAAGATCAAGGGTCATCATGGAAAATGGATTCTGGTATGTGATGACATATTGATGAAGCAGACTAAGGGAATGAGGGTCTTCATTCTAGAGAAATTTCTACAGGATAACTCAAGGGAAAAAGGTATGAGGTGTGTATAAATTTATATGTTGACACTGGATGTTGTGAAGTCATGTCATATGGTTGTAGGTAAAAGACTTCCATATTTAGAAGTATGATATATAAAGAAAGGATCTCTCGGAGCACTGACAGATGACATCAACATAATATATCCTCGTGGAATATGAGGTGGTTGTACATGAAAAAAAACTAGAAAATTTGTAAATTCTTGGGAATGAAGAATGTGCAGAGAAGAAGAGATCATGAAATGCAACCATGTCAAGAGGCATTTATCATCCAAAATCCAAGAATATGTGACTAGGAGATCTCCTGGGAGAATATGTAGACTCTTACAGAAGTCCGGTAAATAAGAAGGCCCTTGACAAAACATATGATTAGGAGATGTGTCAATTTGAATAGAGGATGTCGATGCTTATAGGAAGATGTCATGGTGAAAGATCATCACTGAGGTAACTTTTGTTTTAAAAGGTTCATATGTATATGTTTATCTAGAAGACAGAATGGAGGATTAGGTAAGCATCTGGAATTCAATACTCTTTGAGAATGAGATAGGGCATTCAAGATAAGAGTAGTTGAGGACCGATATTTTTGGAGGGTTGGCTACCCAAGAGAACAATAGTCCAAGAAGGTGATACTTTGGGAACACTTGGGTGGATTATGTGCCTTGGAGAGACAATGACTATGGTGTCTATTAGTCATGTCTCTCATCAACATTGTAGCCCATTGTTTCGCCGAGAGATGGGGCTGTTAGTCAAGGCCTTGCACTAGGAAAATGTTGGTTGATATGATGATATACAGATGCGATTACCAATCTGATTCTTCGTATGAGATTCTTCAGTTTGAAAGTGACCATGTACCTATATGAATACCTCCCTAGTTAAGAGGGAGTGTTGAAAAGTGTAACTAGGTCAGTCTTCATGTTGACTATGTAATTATGTATTTATAAAAGAAGACAGAGATAATAAAATATATTTTGTACTTGCTTCATGGGTTTCATGAGCAAAATTTTATTGTAGGATAATAGACTTCTTCTTGATGTCTATCTAGGGTTTTTTCTTCTAAGTATAAATGTAATTAAGTGTCATATATATATGAAGGATATAGTCATCAACATATGCTCCATATCTTGTCATGAACCCTATCACACGTCCAAGAAACTATGGAAGAATGTCTACAATCAGACCTCTCTCAAACGCTGGAAAAGAAGCTGTGATAATATGTTAAAGTTAGTTATCCTTCAGTTGATAAGTTGGACTTAAAGCCTACTGACATGTTGGCCTAAAGACAGAATAATAGTTCATATAAATATTTGTTATGTGATCCACTTGAAGACAAGTTTTTCGGTCATTCAAGAGATAGTTTTGCGGATTATTAAAAGGTTTTTCAATTCAGATTTCTAGGAAAGTTTTTCAGTGCCAAGGTTGAAGAACTTGAGTATTGATTACTTGATATATAGCGTTGATGAAGTACGGATCAATTTGAGCAACAAGTGCAGATACCTGAAGTATAATAAGTTTGGGCTTCTCCAAGTATAATTGCAGATTTCAGGAAGCAGTTATAGGGTGTCATTTGTGGATGTGTCACAGCTTATATTTCAGATACTAGAGAAAGAAGAAGGTGCAAATATAATACCATCATTTTCATGTTTCATGAGTTAAGCAAAGATCCTGAAATATATAAAGTTTATACGATTCAGTACAGTGAAGACGGTGACTATAAGGAGAAATAATTCTTAAAGGAGAATAAGAGTGAGGAAGGTAAATTTGTGATTTACCTTCCTAACTACAATACAATAAGCGAATCTTGGAGACCGAGTTCTCTAGTTCTTAACAATGCAAATAATTCAAGAAGAGAAGAATCAATTTTGAAAGCGCAGTGACAAGATCTTGGAGACATTCCTAAGTCTAGGGTATGAGTCTGGGTCATGGTACTTGTCATTTGAAGATCTATAAGAAGAATTATTTTTGGGTTTTACTCTCCAAGAGGGAGAGGTTTTTCCCTGGCTCTAGGAGCCTAATTTTGTGTCTCGTGCATTTTGATAATTGACTTGATGAAAGACTAACTAAGATAAAGAAAGAAAGACATAAGTAACTCAAGCAAGCTCACAAGTAATTATCAAGAATAGAATTTTTATTAAACACCATCCCTCTAAATTCTCAACAGTTTTAAGGTCTACTAGTCATTAGGGAAGTTGAGTCTTAGGATTACTTGTGAAATCTCATGTATTTTTCAAACTCCAATACACCATATATAATTCCTATGTATTTTTTAAACTTCAATACAAAATCAATATTACTAGGAGTCATCAAGGCCAACAAATATATCTTCAACCATATGCATCCCTAAATGAACTAAATGGTTGTAGTCAACTTATATACCTACTTCATAATAACCATGTTTTGAGGTAAATTCCAGCGACACTACTAAGAGATGAACCCTCAATTACCCCCAAGAAAACTTGGGCACTGCAACAAGAAATGTTAATATGACGGTAAAGGATTTTTGGTACTCATGATTAAATAACTTCATCAAAAAAATTTTACTCTAGAATTTACCTCATCTTCATAAAGATATCCATTGGGTACAAAAAAATGCATCACAATCATCATATTCATAAAATTTAAACTTATTTGTCTCAACCTCAATATTTTCTTCCTCATCATCCTTGTCACACTCAGAAAGGCTTTCCTTGGGATATCCCTAAATATATTTAAAATATTACAAAAATATTGATAAAGACTCTTTACCACAAAGATTTTGTGATGAGTACCTCTTCCCATTCATCCTCACTATCAATTTCATAGTCCAAACAATAGTCCTTCCTGAAAGGATTTCAAGGCCTAATGCTATTAGTGCATAAAAGCCAAAGAGTCGGAACCAAAAATCTTTCCCTCTTGTCTACTGCGGGATTAAGAATCCATGAGCTTCAAGGTGTTTCATATGTTCTTCATTGTGGTCTATAAAAGTTAAAAACACTACATTCTTCTTTAATAATTAACAACCTTGAGACTATGCAAAGTGTCTTCGCCTTTTCTTTGAGAAGGTTCCATGATAAGCATGATCTTCTTTTACTTGTGTTATTATAGTGTTCTTCTTCATCAAACAACTACCAATGCATAAAAATAAAGGGATAAGAGACACCAAACGGAGGCTATCAACCAGGGCCAAAACCTCTCTCTCTTTGAGAGAAAAATCCAAACAATTCTTCTTATAGAGATTCCAATTGATGAATACCAAGACCCTTGACCTATTAGACCTCTCCAAACCAAATACACCAAGTTTCCTATATTTCCTTCTTGAATCAACGATGGTCAACTGCATGCTCCTTACTTTTTCTACGACCTCCTTTAAGATCTTGACTTCCTTTCCTTTGTTTCAGGCCTGCAACATTTCAGCCCTAAATTAGAACCTTTGTAGGTGTAGATGAAAATCTTTGATTTCCTTCGCTTAAGGTGGAGGACACTTCTTTAGCAACTCGACCTTCCTGTTAGGCAGATAAATCACAGATAAATCGTTCTTGTGGACAAGAAAGATCTCCCTAGTATCACAAGGATAGCTAGAAACAAACAGGACAAATGTAAACTACTTTATCTAGATTATATATGATTTAGAATTCTCTATGATGAAGGAAAGTCCTACCTGTGGTCCAATGCTAGTTGAATTCTTCTTTCCAGTCGCTCCAAGAAGTCAGCTCAAAGAAAAAGAAAACTAAGTTCTATTCCCCAGCGGAGTCGCCATTTTGTTATATTGATTTTAATTAAGCGTTAATTTTAATTGGCAGTTTCTGAGGAAAATGGGCATGAAAGTGAAACTTCAATGATGTATAACGACTCGAGTCCAAAAAACACTAGAATGCATCTATATGAGAAACAATTCATTCCTTTTCAATGAAACCTATCTAAAAGAAAGAGTTGAGGAATGCAAATGCTTTTAAAACATCAATCCTTTCTTTTAAAACAATAATATATGAAAAGAATTTTTTTCATGAGAACTCAATGATTAATTTCTCAAAAAGAAATCCCTTTTAATCATTCAAGTCTTAAACTACAAATAAACAGTTTCCAAAAGAAAAGTATGATTACTTAGAAATCAAAATTCAGAACTAAAAACACTAATTTTGAAATATAAAAATTCTAAAGATTTAATATTTAAGACTAATAACTCTAAAAAATTTGAGGATGTTTTGCTCAATTTGTAATCTAACCAATAAATCCTTTGCTTATCCCAACAAGAAATCAAAATCATCCAATGGTGGTTTTAAGTGAAATTCACAACTTATGAACTAAAAGTCTCTTAAGATTTGCAAATAAAAACTAAATCTAATTTTTATAAAAGCAAGTTCTGCTATAAAGTCAGAGGCTCAGCAAGAGAAAAATGAAATACCAGTGATCTAAGGTATATCAAGGTTTCTGATCCTTGAGCAACCGAAAGACAAAGCAAAAAATCACTTGTAAAATGAAAATCATTAGAAAATCACTCAAAACTTAGGAATGCTAGAAGAAACTTTCACAAAAGGCTTTTGACAGTAAATACAAATATGGGTAATCACAGCGAATCTTGTAAGTTGGTACCAGAAAAGGGAATTTTGATTTTTTCAAAAAATTTCACAGGGTCCGTAGGTTTCAATGTAAAAAGGTGTGGCACTGCACAATTTACACAGAGAAACTATGGAGGTTAAAGAAAAATAAAAAATTCTAAATCAAATTTATTACGGATTCTAAGGCTAATTAACCCAAACCAATGCAGACTAATCAAAATCAAAAAAATATTTTCAAAATTCAAGCTCAATATCTAGACTTGTTATATACCCAGTTAGGTACTCTGTACGAGAAAATCCTCGATTTACCACGACCTGGTCAATTAACTGCAACTCCTTCAGGGTCTCATGCCGCTGATGGTGTAATCAGTTTAGTTTCTACAATTAAGAACAAGAAAAAAATCTTCAAAGGTTACTTCTCCTATAATAACTTATACGTGATTCACCAAAAGGAGAATCTTTCTTGGAAGCTACTGCTGATATTCACATTGTAGATTCATCTACTAAGTCGAAATCAGGAAAAAAGAAAAAAGGGAAGAAAAATAATAAACAGACTTCATCTCCTAAAGAAAAAACTAATAAAACTGAATCAACTGATGACAAACAGAAACCTCGTTATCCTTGTCTTATCTGTGACGAGGATCATTTCACCAAGGAATGTCCACATAGGGAAGAAGTTTCTAAGTTCGTCAAAAGTTCACCCACTCCTGTTGTCTTGAAGGATACCTTTCCAATTCAAGATAGTAAAATGATTGGATCTTCTTCTACTCCATTAGTAGATATTTTGGTTGTTGCAACTCGATCACAAGATTATGGTAGTAAAAATCCCATTACTGGTAAAGAAATAGAAAATTCTAATTCTTCACCAGCTGCATCTACTTCGGTTTCCGATCCGCTTCACATCGAGAAACTAAATCCCAACTTAGTAATCAAACCGCCTCCTAAATGTGTACTTCGAAAATCAGCTTTCAATCTACATGCAAGAGATGCTCAGAATTACAACAAACTCAAAGATTTAGCAATTTCCCCTTGGGCAATGTCGGCTTTGGAAGTGCTGCAATCATGTACAACACAAAGAAAATTATTATTGTCAGTTTTAGAAGCAGTAGATCTGCAAGATTCGAACCTTATGATTATTTATTTAGAAAATTTTACACCTCACCTACCCCATCAAATGGTTTTCTAGATTCCGGTGTTAGTAAAAAACACACGTTGTTTTCGTACTGTGATTGATGAAGGGGAATCTACGTGTATCATGTTATTGAGTTGTTGGAAATCACTTGGTTCTCCACTTAACCAATCTCCAACCATATTCAAAGCTTTTTATGGAAGAGGATTCCATCCATATGGTATTTTATAGGATCTACCTATAGAGGTCGAAGGAAAAACTGTTAATCTAGATGTGGAAGTAGTTGATGCCCCTCTAGATTACAATCTTCTCCTGGGTCGAAATTGGTATTATGCTATGACTGTTGTAGTGTCTTCCGTCTTTCGGATAATCATGTTTTTTTATCAAGGAAATATTGTGAAAGTCAATCAGCTCTTGTATTATTCATCCGATCTAGCTTCTACGGATAGTATTCAGCATGTTGGAAAAACAACTATTCCTTATAAGGATGTATGAGCAGGCTTGATTAAAGATTTTGCTTTGTTGGGAACTTTTTCTTTGCCTCCACCTAACGTACCATGTACTATAGCTAATATCAATATGATTACATCAAGCACTATTCCATTTGATGATGCTTGGATACTGCCTTTAGAGTAAGAACTCGATTCGTTTGAAGGTACGATGCCTTTGAGTCCATTTGAATTAGCATATCAAGCAATACAGTCATTTTCCAATCCACCGTCAAATAATTTTGACCCTATGAATGTGGTCAATGAAGAATCATTTTCACGTTCAAGCTTAGCCATAACATCAACTCTGGATCCTTTTCAAGAAGTGTTTTATTCTAATGAGAATATTTGCGAATTTTTGTCAATAGATGATTTACCATGGAATGATCTCCATCATAGGTCATCTTTTTTACCTAAGCTTGATATATTTGAAGATGTTTTTTCATCCATTTTCACCACTGACTATGTCAAGGAACCACAGAGTCCGATATCAATCAAAAATTCAGATTCTAAAGTAAATTTAGGAAATATTTCTTCAACCATTCCTATTGACTTATTAGTAAAACCAGGAATTGTTGAAAACATTCATATAGGTGCTTCTTGTACCAAAGATGAAATTGATATATACAAAGCCCTATTTCAATAATTCCACGACGTTTTTGCCTGGTCTTATGAAGAAATGCCAGGAATTCGTCCCAAAATTATTGTTCATGAAATCAAAACATACCCGGATGCTAAACCTGTCAAACAAAAATTACGTCAGATACATCCACGAAACGCTGCTACAATCAAAGCCGAAGTTGAAAATTACTTTGAGCAGGATTTATTTATCCAATCCCTCTCATAGATTGGGTATCTAATATTGTTCCTATTAATAAAAAACAAGGAATAATTAGAGTATGTATCGATTATAGGGATATAAACAAAGCTTGTCCAAAAGACAATTATCCAACCCCTTATATCGATCAAATCATTGACGATTGTGCCGAAAGAAAGATGTTTTCATTTATGGATGGATTTTCTGGTTATAATCAAATAAACATACTCCCTACTGATCAACCAAAGGCAACATTTATTTGTCCATGGGGAACTTTCGCTTACCATAAATTACCATTTGGACTTAAGAATGTTAGGGAAACTTTTCAAAGGGCTATGTCTTATGCTTTTCATGACATTAAACACATTGTGCAACCTTATCTTGATGATCTACCAGCTCATTCTTTACCCAGAGAAGATCATCCAACCCACTTACGAGCAATTTTTATGAGATGTAGGTATTATAAGATTTTCCTGAATCCGCACAAATGTGTTTTTTGTGTACAATCTGGTCGATTACTAGGATTTATTATTTCGAAACAAGGCATTCGTGTCGATCCTTCAAAGGTTGAGGCTGTTATCAACTTACCTCCTCCTTCCACACTCCGCCAACTCCAAAGTTTGCAAGGGAAAGAAAACTTTCTAGGTAGATTCATTCCTAACTATTTCGAGTTAACCAAAGGTTTTACCAGGTTGTTGAAACAGAATATTATTTTCATTTGGGACGAGATCGCTGATAGGTCTTTTGATGCTCTAAAACACGCGTTGATCAATGCACCGTTATTGCATCCACCCAATTACAACCTAGATTAATTTTTATACTTAGCAGCCTCTAATTCCATAATCAGAATGGTATTAGTTCAGGAAGATGAATTTCACAATGAACATGTGATTTACTATCTCCGTCGAAATTTAAATCCAACTGAAATCAAATACTCACATGTGGAGAAATTGGCCTTGGTAGCAATTCAAGCTGTCTAAAGATTTCGTCATTACATACTGTTACGGAAAACAATAGTGATTTCTGATTGTAACCCTATGATGTATATTTTGACCAAACAATTACTAGGGGGCAAATAATATAAATGGATAGTAATACTTCAAGAGTTTGATTTAGAATTTGAAAAATCTAAATCAAAGAAATCACTAGTGTTCATCGAACTGATGTGTGACTTCCCGAATACTAAAACAAAAACTGTGGTAGAACATCTGATCGCCGATGAATCTTTATTTCTTATCAATACCATTGATCCATGGTATGGAGATATCATCATTTATATCCAAACCCAAAATTTTCAGCCTGAAATCTCATGTTCACATAGACCAAAATTCCGTTTCCAATCCCAACAATATAATATTGTCGGTGACACTCTTTATCGTCGAGGTGCAGACTTTGTTTTTCGGCGATGTCTTACTCGAGAAGGGGTTGAAGAAGTTTAAATGATTTCCACTCTGGAGCATGTGGCGGTCATATGTCTCAGTATGCCATAGGCCAAAAGATATTTCGCACTGGTTATTTTTGGCCCTCATTATTAAAAGATTGTATTCTAGCAGTCCGAAAATGCCACAATTGTCGATCTTTGATCGCAAAATGCGTGCACCACCAACTCCTCTTCACCCAATAATTGATGTCGATCCTTTTGCAAAATGGGGCATTGAATTCATTACATGTAACCCTCACTCGGCCGAGGGGCATGGGTATATTATTCTTCCAGTAGATTATTTTACCAAATGGGCCGAGGCGATGCCTACATTTTTGGCAGATGGAAAAACTTCAGCTACTTTTGTATTCAATCATGTAATTGCTCGATTTGGTGTACCCCAAGCTATTATTATTGATCATGGGAGGCATTTTTGAAACATTATGATGACCGAACTGACTGATCAACTTGGCCTGTGCCACGATAGTTCTACTCCATATTACCCGCAGGCTAATGGTAAGGTTGAAGATTTAAATCAATTTTTAACCACCGTGATCAAACGGATAATCGGAATCCATAAATTGAATTGGCATACTATGCTTTTCTCAGCACTTTGGGCATACCGAACCTCAGCAAAAACCGCAACAGGTTTCACTCCTTTTCAGCTAGTTTACAGTTTATAAGTTGTGTTACCGATTTAATGTGAAATACTGTCACTCAAATTAGCCATAGAGTTACTACCAGCTACCTCTGAAGAGGAAAAACGCTTTTTATACTTAGCTGATCAATTATATGAGACTCGGCACACTGCTGCATTAGCTACCAAGGATCATAAAAAACGAATCAAAGCTCAGTATGATAGCAGTGTTTCACCTCGTACTTTTTCATAGGGTGACTTAGTATTAGTATACGGCCAAGCTAATGATAAACTCAGAGCTGGGAAATTCGAACCCATGTGGCACATTCCTTATATTGTCAAGCGTGTTCTTGCAAAAGGGGCCTATGAATTAACTAATTATGATGGAGTCTCTTTAGACAAACCCAGAAATGGGCTTTATATAAAGAGATATTATGCTTAAATCTTGTGTGAAGATCTTACTTATATTTTAGTTCTTTTCGTAGCAAGTGTGCCTTAGATTAGAAAATTGTGCCTAGGATAAGTTTGTTTTTATCCCTGCTTATCTGGATTACTCTTGATATTGCAAATGTCGACATCCCTTCAAACGTATATTGGTTTTTCTGATGGTGCTTGTCGTAGTACACAGAACATTTCTTCCGCGGTCTGGGTTATTTATTCACCCACTGATGAGTTAATATCTATGCATGGGGTAAGCCTTGGTCAAACAACGAATAATGTTGCAGAATATATCGCAGTGATTGAGTTATTATCTAAATCCATTTCATTTGGAATTCGACATTTGATCGTTAGGTTATATTCTGAACTCATTGTATTACATTTAAATCGAGTATACGTAATTAAAAATCCAGTATTATTGAGATTATTTTTGAAGGTACGTCTCTTGGAACGAGAGTTTGATTACATTGAATATCAACACATTCCAAGAAATTTAAACACATTGGCTGATGCATTAGATACTAGTGTTATAAACAAACATTTGCAACATTAAAGTAGTAAATCAAAACAAAATTTGATAAACATGTTAAACAGATAGCCAGAAATAGTAGTAATATCATAGAGTAGTGTTTTCAAAAAATATTACATCGTCCTTGATTATAGGTTTAAAAAACCTTATAATAGGTAAAAATAGTGATGCAAAAAACAAAAATGTCATATTCTGCACAATCATCCACTATCCATGGTGGTGATCATGATAGTACACGACAACTCACGCTACTCTATTCAGGAATCTCCTGAACTGACTAGGAACACCAATAACGTGTCTTTGAAGACAAAGAGGGACATCATCTATCGAAGTCTCTGGGATATCCAAAGTCAACTGCTCTAGGTTGTGTTCCAAGTCAATTATAATCTCAGCCGCTTGATCCTATGGTGGTGTGACAGGCTCTCTTTGCTTCCTGTCAAAGCGATGAAGCGTGGTTGGCCTGCGTGGACCAACATCTGAATTTCAAAATTTTTGTCATCAGTATTGGACGATTTAAACAAAAACAAAATAAAAATCAGAATTTAGAACATGTCAAAATGATTTACCTAAATCATCCCACTGTGCTCCCAGAGGAAGGGACTGTTTATTCAATTTAGTGTCCTAAATTGCTAACATAAATTATCGACCAGGGCTAGTAAACTGATGAAGTGTGATGCACTATATGTGCCTAAGTATCCCTTTTTCTTACTTCGTTGTTTTTAGTGTTTTATTGATGTTTTGGAGTTTTTATATGTGATTCTCAGTATGCTACTCTATGCTAAAAAGATGAAGTTAGATCTATGTCAAAAGAGAGAAAAAGAAATGTTAATAAATGAATTAAAACAGAGTTTATTTGCAAGTTCTGTTCCTAATTAGAAAATGATGAAAACAAAGAGTCCTAATCCATGGATATTACAGCTTCTAAATGAACATTCATGAAATGAAAAGTAACTCAAAACACTACAACTTAATCTGATTCATTTAGTTAGAGATTCGTTGGAAGAGATTGTGAAAAATATTAATTCTAATGCAATGAGGATCTCCTAAAACATAAAAGGAAATGCTGAAACAAACAGTAACTTAGAACATTATAGTAAAATCTCATTCATTTGATAGAAGTTTATTGGAAGAGCTTGAGAAAAAGATTACTGTAATGTAGTAAGGATCTCTTATGAAATGCTGAAACAACTTATAACATTACAACTAAATCTCATTCATGAGTTAGAGGTTTATTGGAAGAGATTTTTGAAAGAGATTAATCATAATGTGATAAGGATCTTCTATGAAGCAAAACAATCAATAACTCAAAATATTACAACTTATTCTCATTCGTGAATTAGAGGTTTATTGGAAAAGATTTTGAAAGAGACTAACTACAATATCATGAGGATCATTTATCTAAGAAAATGACATGAAACATAATACCAAAACCTATGATTTCAGAAAGCAATCTAAGTAAGGAAATATGACAAAACATAATTGAAAATGACTTATCTAGAAAACATGCAAAACCTCCTTGAATAGCAGGGGCCCTCTTCTACCAATTTGGTGAAATTCTTCAGCTCCTTAAAGTTGTAATCAAAACAACATCAAAGAACTAAACTTCTTTATTGATAAACTCACAAATCTACATCCCATTCCATCTTAAGATTTGTTACAAAACACTCTCTAATCCTTTCTCTTCTTCTCCTATTTTTTCACTACTCTTGATAGGAGAAAGCTTCTTCTATTTATACAAAATATGAGAGCTTATCTCATTAATGAGAGTCCATGAATCTCTCCCTCTATCTCTAGAGTTACAATCAAAATAGGAAATGATAAGACACATGTCTTTTTAGAGTTTCAATACAAATAAGAAATGAGACACATATCTTCTTAGAGTTTCAATACAAAGAGGAAATGAGACACATGTCCTCATGATCCCATGATCTTCTCCACTCAAATTCGAATTTGGTTTTGAGAGGCCACATAAAGGTCTTTTAGAAGCTTCCTTTTGACCTACACATGTCACAAAACTCATAACACATATATAGATATATGAAACTATGTTAATTTTCTAGTTTCTAATCATAAATTCACTTTAAATACATAAAATAAATAAATTTGGAAGACAAGGATCCTAACCCATATATTTATGAAAATGGTTACTTGATGTAGGGTTTTAGGTCAAATGGCTATGAAATAAGAGCTGAATGGTTATGACATAATGGAAATATGTATGAATATGGAAAACACTTTTGAGACTCAACAGGGACATCTCTCAATCACCACGAAAGTCTATCCCAGCATGTGGAAAATCTTCTATAGCGAAGATTTGGTTCTCCAACCAATGGAAATAAGCTGGGGTGAAATGAACAATTTCACCTCCCTCACTATGACGGGTCATCAGTGCAACCCATCGGACCATCCGAGGCTCCTTAACTCTACCATGATCAACTGAAATAAGCTGCAGGGCAAGTGAAGGAATTCTCTCGAGAGCAAATGTGACAACAATAGCTCCATACCCAAAGTTTTTCAACTTTGAGTTCTTTGCCCTGGTCAATTGGCCTTTTACATTGGCCAATACTTCCTTACACCAATTGAAAACGGCGCCTCTGAAACAATCGACAACAGTCTGCATCTGGGATCTATAGCAATGTGTGGAGCCGCGCTCCCACACAACCAAGTTATAGTAAATGCAACCACTTTGAGTTCAGGACGGATGATTTTTTTTATATAAATGTGTTTATCTTTGGGATCCGCTTCCTCATTGCAAAACTCTTGCTGAAGGCTAGTGACAGATTGGCCACTTGCCCTAGCCCTGAACAAAGAGATTGGTTTGCCTCTTTTTGATAAATCAATAAGAAAATGTATGTCTTCCAGCTCAATTTCAAGCCGGTGATCTCCAATTATGAAGCATTGTTCCTGGACGTACCATTTGTTTACTAGCTAGGTAAGTAATTCTAATTGGGCCCTCATACCCTGAATAGCCTAGAATTTATACAAACTGCATTCCCTCAATACGCGTAATGTGGGAGGATGTACCATTGCAGCCTCATCAACCTCTTCATGTTCACGTTCCCTCCACTCAAGCATTGTAGATATCCTGCAATGAACAAATTGAAAGATTAGGAACAATTTGAGTGAAAAAATTTGATTTATTTTGGGAGAATCAATCATTTTATTTTCTTTACGGCGCCTCTGCACCTTTTGCACAAAAACAATGTGTGGATCTGCACACATCTTATGCATAAAGTGCGGGACCATGACAATTTTCTCTTTGAAAAAATTTCGGGGTCCGCAGGTGTCATGTGTATTACCTGCGAACCCCTGTGAGCGAATTTTTGAACATATTTTTCTCCTTAAAAATCAATTTAAGACCTAAATTAAGAAAGTGAACGAAAAAAAATGAAGGCGAGGATGATGTGGATTACCTGAAGCTGAAATTTTTCGATTCCGATGGGTGAATTTTCTGTAATTTCCTTTGGAACGTTTTTCACCAAAAGCTCTCAAATTTCACTCTGGAATCAAATGGTAAAAATGATTTAGAAAAACTCCTTTTTATCATATTTTTTGAATAATTTTGTTTATTTTCCACTTTGAAAAGTTTTTTTTCCAAATTATTTTTATTAATCATAAACAATTATTTTAATTTTTGAGGTTTTTGTGCAGAATACAGGATTTTTTGGGTAAAATGATCATTTTTGACAAAGGAGTATACTTTTTATCACTTTTTCGAACTCGATAAAAATTATGTAAAAGAGAAAATTATGAGTACATTTTTATCCCTTTTTCGAACTCATTAAAACTTATGAAAAAGAGAAAATCATGAGTACATTTTTATCCCTTTTTCGAACTCGTTAAAACTTACGAAAAAGTGAAATCTTGAGTTCTCTTTTAAGCCCTTTTCAGACTCTTTAAACTTGAAAAGATCTCCAAGTACTTGACTATTCGAACTTGTTAAAGGAAATGAACATTCGTCCCTTTAGTATAAGTTTACCCCTTTTCCGGACTTAAATAGACTATTTACAAAAAAGGAATATGTTGACTAATCATGGTCAATAGAGTTCTCTTTTGTATTATTTTATCCTTTTTCAGGCTTGGGAGACTAAATTTACGAAAAAGTACACCCACAGAGTTTCCTTAAGTTTTTCTTCTGACTCCCTAAAATTGAAAAACGCCGAGTTTCTCCTATATTGGACGCGTTAAAATTTAATAGTAAAGAACCTGTAAATTACAAACATGAATGAACCACTCCTTCTTAGGGTTCGATTTTTAAACTAAGTTGGACTCATCCGAAGGATGAGCTTATACAAACAAGAAAATTTTATCCTCCTCAAGCTTGTCAAAAATAAAGAGGTACTTGCCAAAAATGGTGGGGGGAAAAGAGATAAAATGGATCAAGTTGTTAAACTTTGTTTAAAAGTAGTATACCACTCTTGAACACGACACTTTTTGTCACACTTCCACCTAGGTTGGGAAAATCCTTTGCCTATCAGTTAATCAAACCATATTGAAAGTCTTCAATCGGTTTTTGGGTATTAGCTTTAGGTCAATTGTCACCAAACCATGTGCAGTGTCATTATGTGTTCAAGAGGACAGTTCAAACAAACCATTATTCTACAAACATATGTCTCCTTTTGTGTTGACCATCCCTGAGTCAGTTCTTGCAAAACATTTCTACAAAACTTGATCTAATGGTTTCGTGTCGGGGGCTTTCCTACGATGGGTCACTTTCTATTGATGACGGCATATCATCTAGGAATTTGATCTAGAATCCTTCAGTACCTTGGAATCTACATGCCTTAATGGCAGGTTTCTTGCCTTCGACGACAGGTTGCATCATTGACCTTCGATCAAAATATTCTGTGAAATGTTCGACTTCAAATCACAAATTCACATTTCATAGATTGTACTGAGTACTTTGAGAACCATTGTTATTATTGGTGGTTTCTCTCACACTTGTTAACAGTTCACATCATTGACTGGTAATCAAGTGGTTTCTACCATGTTCGACTTCGACACAATCAATCGCATGGATAGAATCGTACTAGTTCGGGAAGCAGAAATCAAGACCCTGGATCTAGTTTCCACCATCCAGGCTGCGAGAAATTTTATTCTTCATTATACAGTAGAATATTCATGACAGATGGTTGCGTCCATACTGTGTCTACTATTCATGTAATATTAAAATCATTTCTATATCAGAACATTTTAGTTAAAGTTTTGATTTAGCTAGTTGTTGCTTTCTGAGTATGGGAATGCCTATCTCAGCGATGATATCTATATATATATTTGCATTGAATGTTTTTACAGGTTCCAAACAATGTCTACAAGCCAATCCTTGGAATGATAAAGCACTTCACTCTTCGAATTATCTCAAACTTCACGCTTTAGAGGGAAATCTGTTACACATTATTTTGTCACCATGACATTTTACTGTCTATATGGGTTCATCAATACCTATATAATGCTCCCTTAAAATTCTACAACCCTAAAGTTCCTAAACCAAGTCATGGATTTGGAAAAAGTCTTGTAAAAATAATAAAAATACTTGTACCTCACTTTTCCTTAGCTTTACCTGTGGCACCACATCCTTTTGCTCCAAAAACTGTGGAGCTGACCACACGTTTTCTTCATTAAAAGTGCAGACCATTGTAAAAGGTAAATTGAAGGCGCAAGTGAATTCTAGAAGCCCAGCTGGTCGAATATTCTCCCAACTGGAAGCTTCTAGAAGGCGTTATTTGGTCGAAGCCTTACTCTCTCCATTATCATGAACATTCATTCCTTCATAAAAGGAGCCTATTCCTTGATTTTTGAAACTTAATCCCTTGATAAGGGGACTCTATCCCTTCAATTTTGGAGCTGTAACCACTTTCCTTCTCCTATAAATTGAATATTTGGTTCAGTCTCAAGGGTACATGCTCACATATGTAAAACTTCTCTATGCATTTTGTATACACTTAGTACTTGCTTTGTACTTAGTATCTGCAATAGAGAAGGGAATTGTTGAAGAAACATACTCTTATTTCTAGCTGCGATAACGATTACATACTCTTAGTTAGGTTGGTTCAAAGAGTGGAAGGGCTTGTTAGACTAAAGGAAAACGCTTGTTTCGGACCCCGGAAGGATCTGTACGACATCAAGGAAAACACAGTTGTAAGATTCCTTCTTTTATTTAAAGATAATACAATTGGATCCTGTTTTCTCAATAAGTTGTTTATGTGTTCACTTGAATAACTTATTTCTTAAATTCCTTGATCATTAATATAGATTTCTGATTTGTGAATCAGTATATGTTGCAGGTGCTTTTGATTATTTTTCATGTCTTTGCTTGCAGATCTTAAAAGGTGACTTCTTGGAGCGATGGAAAGAAGAATACAACTAGCATTGGACCACAGGTAGGTATTTCCTTCATCATAGAGAATTCTAAATCATATATAATCTAGAGAAAGTAGTTTACATTTGTCCTGTTTGTTTTTAGCTATCCTTGTGATACTAGGGAGATATTTCTTGTCCGCAGGAACGATTTATCTGCCTAACACTTCCTTATGACTTTGATCAAGTTGCTTTTGAAACTCACTCTTGCTACAACAGTTGGTTACTCCTTTCTTCACATATGTGACAACTACAATACCCAAAAACAAACCTAAGACTTGAATATTATACCTTCGTGGATATTCCTTCTCCCTTTGCTAATCCTTAGACCCTTTCTTAATTACTTCCACATTTATATGTTGAACCTTCACATTGTTTTACTGTTCCTTTGCACTGCAGACTTGATCGCCGAAATTCTATTTCTAGAATGGAATCCAAGTCGCCAATAAATAGTTGTTTCCTAGCATAATGAGCCGACATGAGCGTAGGAAATCCGACATGTCCTTTATGTATGTTATATACTTCATTTTGTAGTCGACTTCAAGGATAAGTTTCGTGCTTGGTTCTGGAGGGCTTACACACTTAATAAATGACTCATACAAGATGGAACATGCCCAAGAAGGGTCCTTCATACATGACATTGACTCAATTAGAATTTATGACCAACCATAAGGACTCACAATGGTAGTCATACTAAAAATATAATTTCAATCTCATGAAACCCATGAGACAAGAATTACAATAATAATTTATTTTTCTTAAATTTATCAATTACATAAAACCACAATTATACGTCATTATGAAGACCGAAACTAGTTACTTCTCAACACTCCCTCTTAACTAGGGAGCTATTCATAATGGTACTTGGTCATTCTTAGTCTGAAGAATTTCTCATAAAAAGAATTATATTTGTAACCAATTTGTATAGCATCATGTCAACCAGCATTGTCACATAGCAAGGCCTTGACTAATAGCTCTGTCTCTCCACGAGATCTTGGCACAATGCTGGCGAGATCAATGATGTATAGACGCCCTCATCATTGTCTCTCTCGGAACATACCCCACCTGAGTTCTCAGGGTGTGTTCCACCAAGACTATTCTTATCTTGGATTCCCAATCCTCAAATAATATCGATCCTCGACGACTACTCTTATCTTGGATTCCCTAATACATCCTCAAAGAGCATCAGATGTTAGATGCTTACCCAATCCTTCATTATGTCTTCCAAAGTGAAGACAAGAATGATGTGTCTATCTCTCCCTCTTAATTACGGAGGACATATCTATTCCAATAAAAGAATGTACTCATTCCTACAGAAGGAATGTACCTAAGCTCCCTCTTGGCTTAGAAATTTCCAATTTTCTTCCTTGGAAGAAACTTGTTTCCAGGATCCCTCTTAATTAGGGACCTACAACAAGTCCTTAGGTAGAGATGATGGGACAACTAGTTGCTTGAGAAACTCCTCCTCATGATGTCATGAACTTATTTTTGTTATTTATGAGTCTTCATGTTAGGGACTTCTACATAGGGCACCGAACATCCATCACTTTCATCCATGATTCAACCATGTAATCATTGAAAAGTGATCCATCAATCCATATTTGGCCTTCCTTCATGCCATGTTTCTTTCTTTAGGCCATGTTTACTTGAGGATCTTACATCCTACTACATGTGCATTGGTTGTGGAAGACATCCATAGATCTTCCCTAGGCAGCTCTGCATAAACCCATCTAGATATAAAAAATAAAGGAATAAACATTAAAATCAACATTGCATCATGATGGTATTTTATCATGATGGTATGATGGTATTTTATCATGACATCTTCTAGTTTGCATCAACATCCTACATACATATCAACACATATACCAAAGATATATATTGTCAAGGGTCTCTTTCTTTTTCAGACTTCATCAGAGTATTCATATCTTCCATGGAGATATTCTAGCCAAATCTTCTTGGTCTTTTGAATGTTGATTTCCTTTACCATGGTTGCGTATTCCATGATCTCTTCCTTCCTTTATTCACACATTAAATTCCCAGAAGCTTCCAATCAAAGTTCCTCAATTGTAGCCAACCACCTCATACTTCATATAAGGACATTTTATGTTGATTTCATCTAGTGAATATGTGACCCCTGCATTCCTTTGAGGGAGGAGATCCTTACTTTTGATCATGCTCTCAAGATAGAGCATTGATCCATTTTACCTGCAACCATATGAAATGACTTTCATAATATCAAATGTACTCATACATAACTCATTTTTCCTTTGAGTCATCAAGACTTTGTGTAATAGGTTCCTTGATTAAAAGAGCTTCAATCCGTTGAACTGCTTCACTTTTATGTCATCATACCATCATCCCATGAATTCTAAAATATTGGAATTCTTGATGAAACAATTGTTTTTCCTCATGATCGGTGAACCTTTCAATGAAGATTTCCATCAGAGAATATTGAGGATCTAAAGTATCCCATCAACAGATGTTTCCTTTTCACAGATGTTTGATGAACCTTGTACTAGATGACTTCGCCACTTATGTTCCCAATGATATTCCTAAGAGCTATATTCTTGACTTCCATAGGTTCTAACCATATTTCATGTTTTTCTATGATGATGTCACGAGCTCTTTCTTTCAATGCTTCTATGATGCCCTAACGCAACCCATTTAGTGAA
Organism: Pinus albicaulis; assembly: GCA_034641835.2. Classification (NCBI taxonomy): domain Eukaryota; kingdom Viridiplantae; phylum Streptophyta; class Pinopsida; order Pinales; family Pinaceae; genus Pinus; species Pinus albicaulis. Next base: position 1,426,282,630 of record CM076584.1, read on the forward strand.
TCATGATACACATATCTCACAACAGAAGACTTAGGAACTTGAAAAGAACTTAGGTGAGGAATACTATCTCAATAGTGGAGATCTATTACTTCCCCCTTCTTGGATTTATTTTTTTCAGCTTCCTCCACTTCTTCAGTGATATGAGCTTCTTCTCTTCTTCTTTTTTTATTGTCCTTCTTGATCTTAGGACAGTCTCTTTTGTAGTGTCCATATTCTTGAAATTCATAGCATTTCATTTTAGCCATGCTCTTTTTATTTTCCTGAGGACCAAACTTTCCAAATTGTCCCTTTCTTCTTGTTATTACATCATAAGCTTGATTTTTCTCACCTGCTCTCGCTTGCTCCCACATCAAATTTGGCCTTTAGTCTAGATTCTTCAATCTTTCATAGTGACCATAGATCGTGGAATGAAGTAGCTTCTTTCTTCCCATAAATACTAGAAGTAAAGTTACCCCACTCCTTTGGTAATGCATTTAATGCCATTGTAGTCCTTTCACTATCAGACATGACTTCTCCCATTTCTTGTAGTTGATCCTGGATCTCATATATCCCCATAAAGTATGAGGTTATTCCATATTCCTTATACATATTCAGCTTGTATATTTCTTTCCTTAACGAAATGACTTCTCTAGTAGTGCTTACGGAATGTTGATTTTTTTGGGTAGCATCGAATGTGCTCTAGCTCTGAAACTTTGTGGAGGGGCTAGAAAACATGAGATATCCAAGTCCCATAAATCGTTTGGAGAAATTCCACACGGAGCTTAATTTATTCAAATTATTAATTATTTTAATGGAGATGCTAAGTCTAACTTAGGGAAATTAAATAATTAAAGTGAATTAATTTAACATGTGGGTGAGAACGCTCTAAGTGACGAGGATCAAGTATTTTCTAATCTTAGCCTTAGATTAGAGATTAGATCACTGTCTTTGACTCGTCAATAGGAAAAGTATTAAAGGAAGGTTTGGGGTCATTGGGAAAACACAAACAGAGTAGCAGCACTTGAGCTAAGTCGAAATTCTGGGTCGTGGTTTGCTGAGAATTTCGGAGTGAGGTTGCACTGTAGTGAGGGGCAGCTCGACAGCGGGATTTCAGATCCAAGGCTGAGAATAAAGTTGCATAGAGGCAGATACACCCAAGAGAGACATCCCAGCCCTTGAGAGGGTGACGCAGGCTCAGTTGGGCCCATGCAGAGGTTGATACAGACCCAGAGGGGTTACGCAGTCCAAGAGGAGGTGACACATAGCCAGAGGCTGCAACGCTGGGGTTTCTATGGGGCAGATCGAGCTAAGTTTCAGTAGATCAAAGAAGGGTGACACAGCCACTAGGAAGGGTGACATAGTTCCAGCACAGAGCTTGCTCAGGACTGCATAGGCACCTATGGGTTTCGTCATTCTTACGTTGGATTAGCCATAATATCTCCCCGGATAGAGGTACTTCTGCCAAGGAAATTCTTTGTTGGGTGAGTCGTTTATGGCACCCTAGTTTGTATTAAAAAATTTGCATAATAATAAAAACCCTCAAGAGTAGTTGCACTGGTTTTCTCGAATTGGTTTTTCCGAAGACATTTGTCCAAAAAAATTTGTGCGTCATTTGACTGAATGTGCTTATTTTTAAATTCTTGATTTGTATAATTGTGGAGGCTGCATTGTCCTTACTTCAATGTTTTCATGAATATTTCGGAAAATAAATTGTTACATTAAATACAGAACTAGAAGAAGTAAACCAGATTTCTGCAATAGGATTTTTGTAATTAAGATTCAAAAATTTTCACATGGTATCAAAGTGTTTGCAGATCAAGAAGAGTTGAAGCCATCAGCAGAACACTGAAGAAATTTTGCTGCAGGAAGGCAGCTATCCCGAGTGACAATGCAGATCCAGAAAGAGGCAAGGAGGGGTGATGCAGTCACCTGTGGAGCTCACATAGAGGGCCAGAGGGCCAAGAGAGGTGATGATGTAGCTGCGCAGAGGCAACATAGTGCTTGTTGAGCTAGTGAATAAATTTTGAGCTCCCGTTGCCATGGTTGGAAGTGCAGATCGTATTTTTTTAGTAGTTGTTGGTGGGGCATTATTTCTGTTGGAGCAGAAAAAATGTCTAGCAGGGCATGACAAAGCAAGGGGAACCAGTTCCTTAGAATACTTATCACCAAGAAGTCTAGATCCAATGCTAATCAGTAGCAAATATTGATCATAGAGGGCTGATACGACATCACTTGGCATAAGATTTTAGGGAGGGAAATCAGTTTTCAGAGGGAGCGTGATTCCTCAGATGATTTCTAGTGCCAAGAAACCCATATCCGAGATTTTTTTGTGGCAGCAGCAAAAGAGGGAGAAGATAATCAATTTGACATATTCAATTGAGAAAATATGGCTGCTCATGGACTGAGGGATCAGGACAGGTTTGATGGTGCGTCCAACTTTGTCATCTGGAAGGCCATGATCCTATCTGTCCTGGATGAGTATCGCATCAAGCATCTCGTTGAGAGCGTAGTTGTTGTTCCTACTAACGTTGATCAATTGAAGTATGAGGAAGCTCAAGTGAAGGCAAAGCGCTTGATCTTGGACAGGGTCAAGGATCATGTGGTCCCACACATTGCTGAGAATAATACAACACATGAGATGTTGACATCTTTGATCACATTGTATCAGGGGACTTTTGTCCAGAGGAGAATGCTTCTAGAGAATCAACTTCGGTTATTTTAGATGCTAAAGGGAGAAGAAATTGACCCGTTCCTCATTATATTGAAGGCGATCCATGATCAGCTGGTTGTCATGGGGGCCACACCTGATGAAGGTCTTATGGTGAGGATTGCTCTGAATGAAGTTACCAATGAGTGGGAGAACTTCCAAGTCCAAGGAATTTTGGATAGATAAGCACTTCCAAGTTGGGAAAACATGTGGGCAGCTCTTTGACAAGAGGAGATTAGGAGGATGACCAAGGTGGGCATCAACAGCGAAGGGATCAAGAAGGAGGAAGAGGAAGATGTGGCTCTCACATCTAAGGGATAGCATGGGAAACAGTGAAAGAAGAAGAAATACCTTTCAAAGGTCAGGTGCTTCAAGTGTGGTGAACTAGGACATTTCACCACACAATGCCCTAAGAAGAAGAAGGGTGAAGAGAAATTTGATTCAAAGGTTTCCGCAGCTAAGGATGATGATGGAGATGATGAATATGTAGCCACAAGTGCTCATGTGCCTCTAGAGAAGAGGTGGGGCGACATTGATATGTAGTTCCTTCGAATTGCAGTGGAGGGTGGGATCCTTGAGGTGCCCAAACTCTTGGATCACGTACAAGCTACGGGAGCCCTTAATGACAATAGCAGGATGAATGGATTCAGTTGATGCAGAGGATGTTGGAGTAGTATTGGTAGATCTAGGACGTTGAAGTCTTGTGCAGCACAGAGTAGAGGCAACAATAGCACAAAGGTTGATGCATTTCAACAGCGCAGAGGTAGTGCTTACGCAGTGCAAAGCAGAAGTAGTGCAGAGGAAGTGCAGAGAAGAAACAACGCAAAGCTCTAAAGGACCAGTGAAAATTAGCACCAAAGGGTGCTTCAGTATGAAGTGCACTCAGACTGACTTATATGTCAAGTCTTTTGGATGTTTCAGTTGCTTACTTCTCATCAACTGAGTTGCAGCACAACAGTTAGCAATGGCAATGTTATGGGAAGCATGATGCAACATTTGAGAGGGAGTTGCAGTACAGATGAGGCAGTGACATGGGAAACAGTACAGGAGGCAGCAACGTAGTGGATGAGGGGTGGCAACTGGGCATCAGCAGTGCAAAGGACCGATGTCGTGGATCAAGGTGATGCTTCAGATTGAAGTGTTTCTAGAACACATTACTCGCTAAGAGGGAGTGTTGATTGATTTTGGGTAGAATTGGATGTGCTCTAGCTCCAAAAATTTGTGGAGGGGATAGAACACATGAGATCTCTAAGACCCAGAAATAATTTGGAGAAATTCCACCTGAAGCTTAAGTTATTCAAATAATTAATTATTTTAATGGAGACCCTAAGTCTAACTTAGGGAAATTAAATAATTAAAGTGAATTAATTTAACATGTGGGTGAGAATGTTCTAAGTGACGAGGATCAAGTATTTTCTAATCTTAGCCGTCGATTAGAGATTAGATCACGGCCATTGATTCATCAACAGGGAAAGTATTAAATGAAGGCTTGGGGTCAATTGGAGAACACACACAGAGTAGCAGCACTTGAGCTAAGTCGAAATTCTGGGGCGCAGTTTGTTGAGAATTTCAGAGTGAACTTGCAGTGCAGTGAGGGGCATTTCAGTAGCGAGATTTCAAATCCAAGGCCAAGAATACAGTTGCGAAGAGGCGGATACACCCAGGAGAGACAGTGCAGCCCTTGAGAGGGTGACACATGCCCAGAGGGGTGGCACAGTCCAGGAGGAGGTGAGGCAGAGCTAGAGGATGCAGCGTTGGGGTTTCTGTGGGGCATATCAGGCTCAGTTTCAACAGATCGAAGAAGGGTGATGCAACCACTAGGAAGGATGATGTAGTTCCAACGGAGAGCTTGTTGGGGACTGCGTAGGCACCAGTGGGGTTCATCATTTTGATGCTGGATTAGCCATAATATCTGTCTCCAGATAGAGGTACTTCTTCCAAGGAAATTATCTGTTAGGTGAGATTTTTATGGCACTCTAGTTTGTATTAATAATTCTGCATAATAATAAAAACCCTCAAGTGTTGTTGCACCAATTTTCCTAAATTGGGTTTTTTCTGGGGACATTTGTCCGAAAAATATTGTGTGTCCTTTCTCTGAATGTGATTTTTCTTCAGTTCCTGATTTGTATAATTGTGTAGGCTGCAGTGTGTTTACTTCAATGTTTTCATGAACATTTCTGAAAATAACTTGTTAAGTTAAATACACAAGTAGGAGTAGTAAACCTGATTTACGCAATAGGATTTTTATAATCAAGATTCAGAAATTTTACCATGGAATATAACTCTGTTAGTTTGTCATAGATTTCTTTTGATGTTTTGAGATTAGACACATATGGGATGAGGGGATTCTTGATGGATTCTATGAGAATCCTTTGAGCCCTAACTTCCCATTTAATATACTTGGAAAGCACTTGAGCATCTACCTCTCTTGGTTTTGTGATGGATCCTTTGATATGTTCCATAACCTCATTTTCAATGAGATTCAAATATGTCCTTTTCTTCCTTGCAAGATAGTTTGAAGCCCCAACCAATTTGTTGCTTTCCTCGCAAAAAGACATTTTGACAAATTCAGATAAAGTCATATACTTACCTGATAGGATGTTCCTTTATCTTTGTTGCTTCCTTGATGTTGATGATGGTATAGAGGATAGAAAACTTCCTTTTGATGAAGATGGTTTTCTTCAATGATGATCCTTGATCCCACAGAGAGGGATATCCCTTGGATCTTTTGATGATGATCATGTTTTCAATGGTAGGGATATTGCTTGAGAGAGAGATCTCCTTGGAGTCTTGATGAAAACGCCTCTAGCTTCCTTTAGATGAATAGACTTCAAAACACTTCAACTTGATTTGTAGATCCTTTCAACTTGAGTAGGCCTAGGGTTTTTGCCTTCTTTTATTGATGATGATCTTAATACTTCTTTGTAGACTTCTTTGATCTAGGGTTATGATTCTTCCTTTGACTTCAATATGATCTTCGCTTTGATAACTTCCTTGAGATTTGATCCTTGAATATCCCTTTATAACATGCCCTTCCTTGACTTAGTCACCTTGGCTCTGATACCATGTTTAGAAATCTAGGGAAAAGGAATTAAGTGATTTATCTTCTATTAGTAACTGATTGTGAATTATTTTTACTTATTAGATTAGGATATTTTTTTACTTATTTTATTATAGTGTTCTTCTTCATCAAACAACTGCAATTACATAAACATAAAGAAACAAGAGACATCAAATGTAGGCTATCAGCGAGGGCCAAAACCTATCACTCTTTGAGAGGAAAACCCGAACAAAATCTTCTTATATAGATTCCAATTGACGAATACCAAGACCAAGACCCTTAACCTATTAGACATGTCCAAAACCAATACACCAAGTTTCTTATTTTGCCTTCTTGAATTAACGATGGCTAACTACATACTCCTTACTTTTGCTTTGCCTTCCTTTAATATCTCAGCTTCCTTTCCTATGTTTAAGGCCTGTAACATTTTAGCCCTAAATTAGAACCTTTGCACATGTAGATGACAGTCCTGGATTTCCTTCGCTTAAGGTGGAGGACACTTCTTTGGCAACTTGGCCTTCCTTATGACTTTGATCTAGTTTCTTCTGAAACTCGGTGTTGTTGCATCAATTGGTTACTCCTTTTTTCGCATATGTGACAACTACAATACCCAAAAACATACCTAAGTCTTGAAGATTAGACCTTAATTGATCTTCCTTCTCCCTTTGATAATCCTTAGACCCTTTCTTAATCACTTCCGCATTGATCTGCTGAATCTTCACACTGTTTAATGCTACCTCCACACTGCAGATTTCATCACCGAAATTCTGTCTAGAAAGGAATTTGAGTTGCCAATATATAGTTGTTTCCTAGCATAATGAGCCGACATGAGTGCAAGAGAGCCTACATGTCCTTTATGTAGGATATATACTCCATTTCGTAGCCAAATTCAAGGAGAGGTTTCATGTTTGGTTTTGGAGGGATTACAGACTTAATTAATGACATACAAGATGTAACATGCCCAAGAAGGGTCCTTCATACATGACATTGACTCAATTGTACTTTATGACCAATCCTAAGGACTCACAATGGGAGTCATACAAAAAAAAAAAATCTTTCTCATGAAACACATAAGACAAGCATTACAATAATAATTTTTTTTTTATTTTTTTTATCAATTACTTAAAATCACAATTACACATGGCATTATGAAGACCGAACCTAGTTACTTTTCAATAGGTTCAGATCTAATAAGTTAAGATATATTGGAATTGTATAAGGGAAAAATAGACAAAGCTACATTTTTATGACACCTTCCATATTTCCAAAACCAATCCTATCCTATCTACCATGATTTTCTAGAGATTTTACATAATTTAGAAATCATAGTGATTTTACCAGCTTTTGTAAGTTATAGACTTTTCTACGGGACTTTCACAAATTTCCTTTTTGAAGATACCCCTAGATGCTCCTACATCAAACACCCAAAGTGGAAAATTATTCATAGACTCTTGTCTATGAGGTCTATCACTTTTTTGTAACAATGTAACAACTACTTCAGGATCCCAAACTTTAAATTGTAACTGATCATTTCCGAGGAAAAAAATTCCTTTACTCATTCTTCCTTTGTCCCATACTTATATTTTGTTGTCCATTTAATTTTCTAACATAATTTCTCTCAGCAAACAACATTCTTTGACTGAATATTTTCTTCTCCTTTCCGTATATTCTCTTGGAATTTTGCTTCAAAAGTTTCCAAAACTCACCAATCTCTTTGTCGAATTTGTTTCTTTGCTGAAGCTTGTTGTCAACTTCTGCTAGTTGCATCTTCTTTTCAGGCATGATACTGTTGTATGAAACTCTAATAATTTTCTCCTAGCCAATTGTCTTTTCCACCTCTATGCAACCTTCATCTCTTCCCAAACAACTTTCCAAAAATGTCATCTCTTCCTCAAAATATCTAAAAAAATTGTTTTGAATGTTGTACATGAGGTCGGATTTCATCTTCATGAAATAACATATATTCTATCTCCCTAATCACAGCTTCATGTTCATCTTTCCTCTTTGTACCTCCTTTCACAAGTGGTGCATTTAAGTGTTTCTCTTCATCCTAGCTTAGAACATATTAAGAGTTATGTCCTTCTTCACCTTCATTACTTGTAATAGAATTTTCATTTTGTGCTTCCTCTAATTTTGTGACAGTTATAGGTAACTGTCCACCATCTTCCATACTTGCATCCTAGAAAATTCATTAGTTCTAAAGATATGAGAATCTTGGATCCCATCCATTTCTTCATCCTCATTCTCTCCAAGTAATGGCCCTTTCTCTGGGTCACAATAACGCATTTTTTTTGCCTTGTACTCAATTTCCTTGAGTTCCCCTTATTTCAAATAAATTCTTATCATGTGCCTTATCTTATTCCGCAACTTTCTTGCAAACAATTCTTTAACTGCCCATTTAACTTTCTTCTTAAAAATCCATCTGCATTTTTGGTCTTCCTCATGTTTTTTTAGCCGCTCCATAAGTACATTCAGTTGTACTTTAATCTCATTGAGTCCCCTATCAAACTCCTCATCACTCAACTTCCTCTTTATGTCACTTGCCTTGACATATTCTTTCCTTCTCCTGTGGCTTTCAATTGAACCTTTGTAATGACCCTCTGTCATCATCCTTTTCTCTAACTTTGTGAGATTCTCCATGCTCAATAGTGAACTGCAACCAAGTCCCTCTCCTCTGTAGTAATTTTCCTCTTCTTTCTACTCTATACCTCATCAAGCTTTCTTCACTAGCATGGCCTTTTGGTATTTTATTTGGTTCTCTCCATTGAATCTTCTCGAGTGCTCGTCTGCTCCTTTGGTAGTTGCACTTACTTGGTTTACTTCTTTCGAGAACTTCTACTTGTTCCTTGCTTCCTCTACTACAAGGTTCTTCAGCCACAATTCTTTCTTCACATGTTGTCTTTGACATGCTTCCAAGCTATGATCCATTATCAATCTCCTTCAGATACTATCTACAAACATCAATTCCTCTGCACAAATCAATTCATAAATATAAAGACTAGATTACCTATTGCACAGTTGCAATTCTCCAATCTCATTTTTCTATGCAAATATCTTCTCTCTTCTCTAACTCTCTTCTCTGAAGAGATAACCAACTCTGATACCAAAAAATTATGCAAGTTGCAACTGCCTGCAAATTCTAATCCAACACTCCACAATTACACCCAAAACTCAGATATAATTCATTTACGATCAAAATATTTACAATATAATATTGGCCTCATTATCATTGGCCATTTACTGACACTCCACACCTCTCCCCAACACACACTTTTTATGATTATACCTTTCATGATTAGTATATACAAATTACATTCAATGAACCTCGTGGGTTCAGATCTAATAAGTTAAGATCGATTGGACTTGTATAAGGGAAAAATCGACAAAGCTGTATTTTTATGACATCTTCCATATTTCCAAAACTAATTCTATCCTAACTACCATGCTTTTCTAGAGATTGTACATAATTTAGAAATTATGGAGATTTTTCTAGCTTTTATAAGTTCTAGACTTTTCTAGAGGACTTTTGGAAATTTCCTTTTTGAAGATACCCCTAGATGCTCTTGCATCATATGTGTGTTCCCTTCAGATGGACCCACCAGTAGTGTTTTGAGGGTTAAAAAACACAGGAAAAAGACCCCAATTTCATTCCAATTAACTATTCCTACCTTGAGACCATCCAGGACTAGGAAGAGGGAAAACATGCATAACATTATGCCATGAAAATGACAAAACCCAAGAAACACCTTGTCAACACAACAACAAAGAAGCAAAGAAATATTTAGTGCAAACGATGATACCTTGTTAGTCTTAAACCAACAAACTACACCATGACAATGATGAGTGGGACATAGTATTGGCTCCCTTAACTTGGTCAACTCCTCTCGACAACACTAGTTCACTATTTTGGTTCAAAAAATAGTTATTAATCAATCCATCTGGTATTCCAACCTTGGACTTGTTAAGAAGAGTTACTGCCCACTTCAGACGTATTTTCCTTCACCACAAGATACATTCGCATGGTTTAAATGCCTCAATAATTTCAATCTGAAAGATCCAAGGATCGCCACTACATTAATTTGAATTCCTCTGCCTCAAACATTTCCATTTAACCCTAGCTTAACATCCAAAAACTCTTAATACAACATAAAACCTTATAAATATTTACTGGTAAATCAGATATGTGGGATCCATGTGCAAATCAACTCATACGAGAATGAGATTGACGATTTATTAGCTTTAATCACTTTATACGTCGACTTCAATCAAGGACATTATAAACCAAAAAAATTTCTTAATTGTGGCCCAAAATCTCTGATGTTGGAGTCCAAGTGTTTGCGATTTGGTTAGGAAGCCATAATTTCGAGCCTTTGGAGCAGAAAATGGAGGAATAGAAAGCACTAGGGCGTTGCAATGGTGACCAGACCCTCTACAATGTGTACATGTCATTTTGGTCCTCTCAAGAACCCTCTCTATTAAAATTTCTCTCTACTTCCCCTTGATTTTTTAAAGCGAAAATGTATATTTTAAATTATTATTATTATTGAGATTTATTAAGAAAGGGAACCTTTTCCAACGTTTGACTTGTATGGATATTGTTGTTAGAGTCATTGCTTTTTTTCTTCTTTTTTTTTAAATAAAAAAATGCCCTTGTCGTAACTATGACGAATTGAATTTTCATCGATATTATGACAAACCAAGAAAACCATTCGTTGTAATATCAATGAATGCGGGTGGATTAAACAAAAAATAAATAAATAAATTAGACATTATTCTTGTAATTTTTTACGATACAATTGATTTAGCCATATTGTCAAAATTGTGTCCTATATGTAGTAGTGTTGGAAGCTGCAAGTGTTATAACATCATATCCTTACAATAGTCCTTTTTTTGTCTATGGTCTGCTCAAGCAACCAAACACAAATAAAAGAGGAAGCTTTATATGGAATCTGAGAATTAATTATCTTATTTGAAACCATGGCATTACCTCAAAAAAAAAGTGAGCCTAGATCTTGTCACTGCGAGCTTCCATGACTCCCTTTAAAATCATAAGCCCTAAGCCTCAAATGATATCAACTATTTCAATATCGATGCAAACCAACACAAGATAACAATACAACATTAAACCATGTCTCAAAATAAAAAAAATGAGTTATTGAGTGCATATAAAACTATAGTAATCTAAGAACTTAACTGACCTCTACAAGCAATTGTCAGGGCTGACTCATATTCTACACTATGATAGGGCACCCTATGGTTCGACCACCCAATTCCATTTCCCAGCTTGCATCACTTTCTAGGTTACCTTTTGAAAGAAAGCCACCATCCTTATCAAGCACCTATATAGTTTCCAAGGAAATAAACAATTATACTTGATTGAAAATTTTACAATAATATTTTTATATGTTAAATTGTTGGAAGAAGCAATTTATCAGCAAGAGCAAAAGAATCACTGCACTAATGGAAAATACATAAAGAAGCACAAGAAGATCGAAATTGCAAATGCAAATCCCTAGTATATTAGAATGGAAATGTAATATTTTAAAGCACTAGTAAACACAAAGAGTGGAGATGAAATACTAGTTAATATTGTCTCAAGGATGTGTGGAATCAGCTCCGAGATAGAGGCCGAAGCGATAGAGGGAAGCAGAGCGATGGTCGGTGGCAACCCTAAGGCTCACCGCACTGGTTCTTTGGCATCTGTGGTGGCGGTCCATACTGGACGTGAAACTGAGGTGCTGAATCACACCTGCTGGCCTGCTATCATCTGTTCAGAGGTGGCACGCACAATATTTGTTGATCTCTCAGGCCACTGGCCTTGCTATGCGGTGGATATCTTTTTCTTACAAAGGACTTGCGAGACAAAGCAATGGATTTTCTCACTGGTACGTGGCAGCAACAATATTATGGGTTACAAGGATCTGAAACTGGGTCGAAGGCATACTATGGGAGAAGGCTTTTGAAAGGACCAGCAGACGATCTGCGTGCAATAACCTGAATTGGCTTCTGTACTCAAAATGCTCTGTGCTGGGGGTCACGGTTGTTTGCACCTGTTGGTATACCAACCAAGCCAGTCGAACAAAAGGGCAAAGGGAGCCACAACATTATCTCTGAAAACAAAATTCGGGTAGGCTTTGTTCCTTTTCAAATATTCATTAAGCCTCCTATAGGAAATAGTTTCATTATCTGGATACAGGACACAAACTCCATTTTATACTTGAAGGATAAAATCCAGTCTGCTGCTAGTTACCCATTTCACCTTCAGTCTTTGATTTTTGGGGGAAAAGCTTTAGCTGATACCAGAACTCTTAAAGAATATGATATAGCTTCTGGATCCTCTGTTTGTCTCAACTTAAGATTGCAGGGGGGAAGATAGGACAGAACAGAGCACATGGAACTACTCTGGGTGCCAATGTGTCCAATACTGCAAACTCTAAAGGACCCACATACAGAAACGTCTTATGGGGGGAAAAAACGAAGCAGCTACAACGACTGTTGCCCCGACAGATAACTCCCCCAAGCCATACATTGTGGAACAACAAAACAATGTGCCTGAAATAATCATAGACACTCCAGGCATAGATGTGTATAGAATCGCTTTTGAATCTCAAGCAATAATATGCAGATTCAAGTGCTTCTGGCCCAAACCAATGGAGCTGTTCCATTGGATATTTACCCACTGGACCATGGATTGTGAAATCCACCTATGTTCAAAGGGTTTCTTCATTGTCAAGTTTTCATCATCTGAAGACAGAGACATCATACTTAGGGAGGGACCATGGTTCTGGGGATCCACTGGACTTTTTACCACACCATGGTTCCCGGATTTTGATGCCAACACTATGGAGGTGACCAGAATACCATTTTAGGTCAGGCTTCACAACCTCCTGCTTCATTTTTGGCAGGAAAATGTTCTTAGCAACATTAGTAACACCCTCGACAGATATATCAAAACAGATACCCAACGCTTGGAGGAGCGTATTTTCACTTTCGCACGAATCTGTGTGGAATTGGATTTGAGCAAAGGACTACCAGAGTGCATTCTATTGAATCATAAACAAAAAATATGGACACAACACTTAGATTATGAGAACACAACATTTAGATGCCGGATATGCTAGAACACGGGACACCTACAAAACACATGCCCGACAGCCACAAGAGATAATAGGAAAAAGAAGAAAACAGGTAAAGTTGCCAAAGGATGGCAATTTCCCTCAGAAGAGCCAGAACAACAGGAAGAAGAGGAAGAACCCACCCCACAAGAAAGTAAACAGACATACACTACTTTGGGCACACAAGAATAGGAAATGCAAGAACCCATTGACATCACCACCAAGCCACAGTCGGATATGGAGCCTGGGGCACAAGATAGCGGAAATAAGAGACTACATAATTCAGACACATCGGACTCTTATAAGGACATTGGAGCACATGCGGAATACAACTAGCTCATCCTTATATCGACCACGCCAACACAAGGTGCTTGGCGGAAGGTTGAAAAGAAAAAAGGGAAAAAAGACTAAATTTCTCCCATTGTAACCATTTATTTGTGGCATACTTGACTGTCTTGATTGACATTTACTAGCTCATGTAATATGTATTTTTTTTTTCATAATAAAATTACGAATTTTTCCTTTGTGAAAAAAATGATGTGTGGAATCAGACTAGCAGTAACTTTGCAACAGTTAGTTAGACAAACATATATTGGACTATCTACAACATAAAAATGACACAAGTTCCTAAACATTGGTGATATTGGTTCTCTAATCTGATGGAATACTACATCCAATAGCTTCAAAGTACTACAGTTTAGCATTCCTGGTGCTATTATTTCCACTCATATTTGATTACCCATTAAGTTTGGGAAAAATCTTAATAAACTTGGACATGAGGCAAACATATCACTTGAGATATTCCCAGAAAGTTTATTATCATTAAAAAAGAGTCCATAGGATGGTTTCTCTTCCATAAATCCCTCGCCAATCATCGACGATGGTACCAGGCCTGCAAAATTGTTACGATTCAAAATCATGAAAAACCTACAGAAGTCCAAATCCAACTTTTGCAAGTGGGTCATTTTCCCTAGTGCCATAGTAGAAGAGATCAGAATAGAGATCAACAAGGTCCTAAATGTTATGAATAAAATAATATATAAATAATATAAATATAAATAATGATGATAATTGTAATGATGATTAGTTAATTAGTAATTGGTAATGAAGAGGCATGTATGAATGGGACATAACCCTCCATGAAGAGGCACCTGCCTAGTATATAAGCAGGCCCCTCACTTTCAATTGTATAAATCATTCTCATGCATTTTATATATAATAATATTTGTATCCTCAAAGGATATTCTCATATTCCAAGTCTTCTAGAGTATTTAACTTGAGATACGAACTTTGTTCGTTCCATTTGGTATCAGAGCAGTTCGATCCTTTGGCCACTCCACCGTTGCACAGAGCCACACTCTTTGATCCAGGCCCTTGTCCAGCAAGGTTTCATCAACATTGTTGTCATCATAGTTGAAGCGTTTCGCTACAACAAATTGTTGTTTCTCCATATCAGCCTTTGGTCATTTAAAAAAAAATCAATATATATATATATATATATATTGAAAAAAAGAAAAAGAAAAAGTTCAATATAAAAAAAGATCGTAAAAAAGAATTATTTAAAAATAAAAAAATAAAAAAATAAATTAATTGAAAAAACAAAATTTAAAATAAAATAATAATAATAATAATAATAAACAAAAATTATTTGTGTTTGTGGTTGCGGTAAGCTGCCATACATATACATAGCACTGTCGACTAGTCGCAGTCTCCCACAGATTTCTCACACACAACTGCAACCAACCCATTTCTGCCGCAACCCTCCACCAAAGTACCTTCGACCAACACTATCGTTATCAGTCTAGCTAGTTTCTTGCTACAATTGTCTACACTAACCACTACAACAACCATTTTCGAATTGAACTAACTCTGTCTTATCATAAGCATGAGACCGAAGTGCTTCTGCTAAGTGGAGTCGTTGAAATCTACTATGCCTATATTTGATACAAGTCATAAATTCGGGTCATAGATTGTGACTTTTCAAATTTGAAGAGTGGTTTCTGTCAACCAAAGCCGAATTGAAATAAGTGGCGGCAATTTGAAACCGTTTCAAAGTTAAAGACATTGAGGTCAGATTAATTTTACATACATTAATCTTTACGTACATTTAAGTAATAAGAAAAGGGTATTATTAAATTTGTGAAAAAAAAGAGATGAAAGTAACAAAAAGAAAAATAAGACACACTCAACAAAATGTATTATTGAATATATATATAAAGGAATACATATAGGAGCAATTAAAAAGATATTTTTAATATTAAAGGGAAGAGTACTTAAGTTATTAAATATCAAAGTAAGGGAATTTGTATAATAGAAAAAAAAAGGGACAAGAAAAAAGTATTATTATATAAGTTGAAAGGAAAGGTTCCACTAAAAGAGGTAAGAGTATTGAGTTTATATAAAAGCTTGAATAATTAAATATTAGGAAGTAAAAAAGCCAAGTATTATTAAAAATAAAAGGTGAAAAGTAAATTGAAGTGTTTTTAGGAGAAGGTTTTATTACTTATTTATTATTAAGAGTTCATTTGAAGTATAAAAATTAGATATTAGAGGCGAAAAATTCCAAAAGGCATTTTTTTAATAAAGAGGGGAGTAAATAAAAATATCTTTATAATTTATGAAAGTGCAAAATAATACAAGGAAAATTATTATAATAATTAAATTAGTATGATAATAAAAAAAAGGGTTTTGAAATATAATGAAAGTTTCCACTAAAAGAGAATTATTGGATGAAAAGTATAAAAAGGAAATATAGTTAAAGTGAGAATATATTTTAAAGGTTCCAAAGTTTAATCTAAGAATTCCAGGGAAGTTATAATACAAAGTGTTAAAAAACAAAAATTGTAAAGGTATTAAAGATTACTAAGGGAGACATTGTGAAGTTATTATAAAATCAAAGGAAATACTTATTATATTTATAAGGTTATAAGGGATATTGTTGAAAGTATAAAGGACGAATATTTTAAAAACCCTAAGGCTCATCCTGAAAAATAAAAATGGAGACCAATAATGAAAGATTTCCTAAAACCTTTAATAAATGTGTTGATACACTATTTAAAATTAAAGGATCACTCGCAGGAAGAGATATTATAATCTCTATCAATCCTATTGAAGGGAGTAATTATGTTATTCCTAAATGTGCTAACCAATTAGTGATTCTTGAATCGAATATAATTGAAACAAACTTTGTTGACACAAGTGACAAACAATACGACATAAATAATCTACAACTAAGTATTGGGGATAATATTTTTATCTCGCAATTTACTGTGAAATCTTTATTTTTTGACGATAGTGACATTGTTTTGGGCTCACCTTAGATGGAAACTCTAGGGTCCTTTATCCTAAATACAAAAGAGAAGTTTTTGACATTTTCCCACAAAAAGAAAAAATTAACGCTGTAGGACATTACCTTGAAGCCAAATTCAGTGACGCCTGAAGACATACAATAAATCTCAAAAGTAATTATTTAAGAAATTAAAAAGGCAATGAAGAAGTTGACAAGATCACCACTAACAAAAATGAAGAAGTTTCTCGACTTAAATACCATAGTGAAAAACTATTGACACAAATTAAGAAGCTTAAGAAGGACAAGAAGTCATTAGAAAACAAGGTGCAACAACTTGTCGAAAAGAAAGCTTTGAAATCTTCAAATGTAGAAATTCAAGTTGAAGAAAAAATGAACAGCGATCTAGTAAATATCATGACTCAAAAAGAAAACAAACTAGTTGAAGTAAATATGTACTCAGAACTTTCAGTTCAAGCAACAAAAGATTCGAGTGAAGATCCATAAATTAACCATTCAACATCCATGGCTAAAGGAAAGAGACTTCAAATAAATCAAGGAGACGATATAAACAAGAAAAGGGAAAATCAAATCACTAGGATTCCTTATCGACATCAGAATCTCGAAGACAGACAAATCGATCAAGCTACGTATTCTGAACAGAAACAAAAAACTGATGTTCCGAAGAATACTAATGTTGGTGCAATCCACTCATGTGATAACAAGTCATCACAAGTTGTCAGTCACCGAAAAATTCTACAGAAGATTGAACTATGATGGTCTGATCCCTTCTCAATGCGAAAATTTTGTTTGTCACTTAGAGGATAATATCAACTTGTATCGACAAGGATGACTACCCCGAGACCAAAAGACATTCGTAGCAGAAAAAGAGATAAATCCTTTTCATCAACAAGCTTTGAGGACAAAGCTTTTTGAGGAGGAAGGAAATGTTATGAATAAAATAATATATAAATAATATAAATATAAACAATGCCAATCATTGTAATGATGACTAGTTAATTAGTAATTAGTAATGAAGAGGCATCTCTGAATGGGACATGACCCTCCAGGAAGAGGCACCCACCTAGTATATAAGCAAGCCCCTCACTTTCAATTGTATAAATCATTCTTCATACATTATATATATAATAACATTTGTATCCTCAATGGATATTCTCATATTACAAACCTTCTGGAGTATTTAACTTGAGGTACAAACTTTGTTCGTTCCACTAAACCACTTGAAGGACGTACCAAACCAAAAAGTAGTAGTTTAATTATAAATATTTATGTGCAAGAATGCACAATCTTAGGCTAACTCAAATTTGAAGCCAATGCATTGTGAAACAAATGATATTTCTACAATCAAAGCATCTAGGACAATAAAGTACAAGTTTTGGCACAATAGCGAAGTCCACACCAATGGCAGTCTTACCGAACATGCCTGTCAAACCTAAACTTCGATTACTGACATTCCTTGTATGTTAGTCACAAGTATTTTCAATATTCTTCATATTGTAGGAAAAATTAACAAATGTACTAGCCATTAAAATTATTAAGCAGGACAATTTCTAGCCTCCAAGAATCCTCTTTAAATGAGCTTTTTGCTCAGTGGTTAGTCTATTTGGGAACTTAATCTTGAAGGTTTCTTTTCCATCCATTCTCTTTTCTAATGGGTATTCCTTCATTTGGAACTACCTTTTCAATCCCCAGATTTATGACCTCAATAATTGGAATGCTTCAAGTTCTCCCATCCAAAGTAATCAAGTTCACCATACAACCTATAAGGGTTTCCACAAGGGATGTTTTTGTGTAACTACAAATTCATTACCGTCCCTCTTGTAAACACTCTAGAGTCTTCTCAGCAATAAAAAACAAAAGATCAACAGGAACAACATTTGGCCGCTCATTTCATTTTTCTAGTAACGTGATTCTTATTCCTTTCTTCCATCCAAGTTTAACCTCAATTGTCAGAATCTCCTCCACAAGGATTGATTTTTTGACAAAGCCATCTTGTAGATCTTATAAGTGAGTTTCTTGTGTAGATAAGCTTTTGGATTCAAAATAATTTGTTGGATATATGGGTGAAAATGAGAAGTTGGGTTACAATTTTTGCCCTTTTTTGAGAAAAAAATTTCATTTTTTTTGTTTTTCAATTTTCTACAAGTCAAAACAATTTTTCTGTTTAGAATTTCATTTTGCGATAAAAATAAAAGTTGTCAAAAATTTTATTAGCTTTCTATACTTATTTTTTGGAATTTTTTTATACAAATTTGGTATGTCAACTTAGCGTTTCTTTCAGTATGTGTTTTTTAACAATCAAACGATTCATAAGAAGTCATGTTAATACACGTTGTTGTATTCTTTAAAACTTTGTGTTTTTTAGAAACAAAATGTGTTACAACAATCTAGACATAGTCTACTTCGGTTTCGTTATATTTACAAATCCAACGGATGAATATCATAATTACTAGAATTTTTTGAACTAGTCCAATATGAAAAAACTGCATATTTTGAATATGTTTCGCGATGCAAGAAATTTCTTAACATATAAGTTATAAAGTAAAAATCTAAAAACTACCCATTACAGACGACGGACCAATCTAATGCACCATAATTTTTTCAATTTTTTTACAATGTATTTTGGAAGATACAGAATTATGATTTCATTGAATCATAATGACCTTCAGAAATTGTTTGCACCCATTTTATTACAAAATTAATTAAAATTAGTAAATATTTATGAAATTCCATAAAAGCTATATTTCCTAAAAGTAGATTGAATTCTAAAAATGCTTGTCTTGGTTCCGAGAGTTAATTCAGAATGTTCCATGGAGTTTAATCAATCCAAAGTTGAAGACATGTATTCAGAACTTGGCTCTGCGTAATTGTTGACGTGTTAGTTCGGCCGAACTCTTAAAAAAAATTCGGCCGAATTATTTTTTACGTCAATGGCCCGTCAAGTCTAACGACATAAAATTTCGGCCGAACTTTTACCCGACTTTCCGTCAACCGGAAAATTCCAAGAAGCCCCTCCAAAAAAAACATTTTGCAGCAATATAAATTTCCGCGAAAGCACTCATTATTTTAGCATATTTTCACACATTTGGTCTGATTTTACAAAGGTCTTGGTCTGATTTTGCAAAGAATTGTTTTGGGTTTAAAGACTTTTCTTGAAGGTACATTCAAAGGAAATTTTTGCAAAGGATTGTTTTGGGTTTAAGGATTTTTCTTAGAGGTACATTCAAATGACATTTCTTGGAGGTATGTGATACATTTTTTTGATGTGTTTTGGGCTTCATTTTTTTTGAAGGTATGGATTTGGGCTTAATTTTCATTGTTTTTGAATGTATGGATTTGGACTTAATTTTCAAAGGACTCTTTTTAGGCTTAATTTTGAAAGGACCCTTTTTAGGCTTAATATTAAAAGGAAAATTTTTGGACATTTTTTGGAAGTATTTTTTGAAGTGATATTTTTTTAGAGGCTTTTTTGCAGTATTTTTTGTAAAATTTTTAAAATGATTTTTTTAAAAATTAAATCTTTTGTGATGTTTTTTTTTAATTGAGTTTTTGTCTAAATTTTTGAAGAAAATTTTATGAACTTCATACTCTATTATCATGGGAAACTGAAAGAATTGTACAAGAAAATATGATTGAAAAAGAGACCCTGAGGAACATAGAGAAGAGACGAGACAATCTCGCAAAATAAAGATAAAAGCACTCTCAAATATTGAAGGGAAAAATCAACCTCAATTAGAATTTGAAGCAGGTATGTAAATGTAAATATTATGAATTTGATATATTTAAAATTTTCCTAGTTTAAAATGTGAAGCTTAATTTTTATTTAATGAACTAATTTCGAAAAAAATATTTTGCAATGTAAATAGAGAGAGATATTCCTCAAAAAATTGATGATGAGATACAAAATTTTGAAAGAGAAAGTGAAAGAGATATTGAACCAATGATTGAAGATGGTGAAAATGTTGAAAGAAATTCAAGTGAAGAAATTGAATCACAAGGTAAGTATATATATATGTTGAACACATGCACGTTTTATTGAAATTATACATATATTTATTAATTTAGTTATTTATTGAATATGTAAAATTATTATGTACTATTCATTCGAATATGTATAGATGAAATCAATGTCGATGATGAGATGTTAGAAAATGTTGACACTCACACATATGGAGATAAAAGAGTTGACCATGTTATACGATATCGTGTTAAACACATTTTTGATACGTACTTCATAAAGGAAAATGTGACGGTTCAAGCCCAAACATTGAAAGGTTTCCTATCATTAAGGAAATTAAAAGAAGCTACGACTTTATTGGGTATTCGAAAATCAACCTGTTAGCCACCTATAAAAAATTGTCATATCAAATGGTGGCTAGATCTTTTTTAGCCTTCAAGAAACAATTCATGTCCAAATTGTGAGTTATTGAAGTCTTATGATGATAACTAACCTTTGAGTTAATCTTCACTATTGTTTTACTATTAGTCCTAAAGTACCTGCTGGTTTAACAAAAGAAAGATTGCTTGAAGAAGCCCCATTTTCCACCACTTACTTCTCCTTTTTACTCTCACAAAGAATTCCATTTTTACCCTTATTCCCTTCATAAAACCTTTCTAAAAACCCTTCATTTAACCCCTAAGTCATCCTAACCCTTTTAAAACCTTATATCTCCCCTTTATTTGGTTTTAATTTTCCTCCGTTCATCTATCAAAAACCTTACTTAGCCTTTAAAATCCCTGTTTTAAAGAATAAAAGCAATCTTTTTCATTATAAGTTATTTTAGCCCCCAAGGGATTAATACCTTTAAACCCTCCCCTCCATATGGCCAAAGCCCCTCAATCGGGCACTAAAGGCCTAAAAACCTTTCCGAAACCCCAACTTTCCTTTGTTTTTTCATTTCCCCGACGTTTTGATTTAAATAAATATAGACCGTTGATCCACAAAGATCAACGACCATCGAGCTTTCTATCATCTACCCATCCCTTTATCCTCCGCATACCTGTTTAAATCTTCACCACCCAATTTAATAGATCCAACGGCCAGGATCTATCCCGACCGTCCAAACTCACCCGATGCTCGTCTGCTCCATGCCAAAGTATCCCACGTCACCATGGACCCCGCTTACCTTTTAGCCCTGCATCTTTCAACCCCGTCGTGTGCGATCCACGCCGTCGGATCTAGAGCCTTCGATCCGACGATGGACATTACATATCAAAAATATTTTGTGCCAGAGGTTTAATGCCCAAAAATTTTGCGAAATGGGCGGTATTGGGAGGGACATGTGTTAGATTCTGTATGGAATCACATTTTTTTTGTCAATACTGCCTCCCCTCATTTTATTTTGGGAAAACCATTCCCGGTTTTCCGCCAAACCACTGCCCTCCTCAAACGTCATTTTCACTTTTAATCTTAGCCGTTGATCTCTGAGATCGAACGGCTCTCATTGTATCGCGACCCCAATTCATTTGCCTTCATCTATCCTCCCAAGTGACTTCATCAGAAGATCTCCACTGTTGATTGACCTAATCCAACGGCTCGCGCCCAAACCTCCATTTGCACATGGTTATTTTTTTTTGCCAGGATTTCTCCCTCCGCTGCTACATTTCATCTATCCTCAAGCATTTCCTCCACCTCCATTAAACCTCTGAAGCAGTCTTTACCACATTTGCAGGGTTTCTTAATGATTTGTTGTGTTTTTTTCAGGATTTAATGGTGGTTGCTATGTGTTTTTCCACAGTCACAGACAGGTGACAAAAAGGCTTGGAGTGACAATTTTGTGCCTTAATCCAATGAAGAAAAGGAGTTGCGAGTTTTGGAATCTGAGTTTAAATGATCTGGATCACGATCCAGGGTTTAACAAAAACCCTCCAATAGCAAAAAGCCACCTATATAAACAAAACAATTAAAGTGTATTAGTGAAGAAATCAATGTTAAAGGGTGATTAAAGCCAAAGTCCGAAGATCAGAGTTTTGATCTACAGATCAAAGAGATAAAGACAGTGTTAAAGAACAAAGAACCGAAGACGAAGATCAAGGCTAATTAAGCCTAAACACAGACTAAAAGTGAATTAAAGTGTTTTAAGGAGAAACAGAGAAAAATATCAGTAAAGAGGCCTCCACTACCACATCAGAGGCCAAAATATCCTCTTTAGCTACCAAAGTGCCACCTACAGCCTCAATAAATCAGAAGAAGGCATAGTTATTGCCTAGTCAGTGATATTTTGTTTAAAGATAGCCAGAGTTATTGGCAGCCTACCTAAAGAGTTTTAAAAGTCAAAAAAATTTGCAAAGTAGCTTAATACTTAATGAAAACCAATTAATACAGAGGAAATATCAGAAAACTTCTCTATTGAACCCCTCAAAGACAGAGAAGCATTAACTTGTATTAATTGAACCTAGAGACCCTTCCTTTTATTCCACCTCCTCATTTTCTTATAAAATCTCCTTGAGGAGCACATGGTTGGTGGTTGGACTTTGATGTAATACTTGCTACTCAAAACTTTCTGCATGTAAATAGTTCTCAGAGGCTGTTGAAGCTCTGTTTGTAATCAAAGAAGTTAGGCTGAGAAGAGAAATTTTTGCTTTACTAAAACATTGGACTTGAAGAATGTAACTGGATTGACATCAATACACAAGCTGAGTCATGGGATCCTAGTCTATACTATTGGTGATGTGCCTCTTATTGTACTTGTTTTCCTTCTTATGTTTTCCATAAAATTTTCCATTTTTCTCTGATAAAGAATAGCAAATATAGAGCTAGGATTTACTCTTAAAAGTACCTTACTCTCACTGATAAGCTTTATCTTTATGTTTTCCTCCATTGTGTATTTAATAATGACTTAAGTTAAGTGTAAACATTATTAGGGAATGTTGGTTAGTCCATGTCTTGAAGTGCAAAACTTGAAACATTGTTCTTGAATGATTTTTTCATTACATGCTAAGTAGAGTTAAACTAGAAAAGTTTATGGTTTCCCTGTCTTCTAGTTCTTTCTCCAAAGGTTGTTTGAAAGTTTCCCTAAGAGTATGCTGAAAGCAGGCCTAGATTTTAATGATATCTTACTTGATCTTAAGCTACACTTTTTTTTCTTATATTTTTTCATCCTTTCTGAAAGTAGTCATGCGGATTACTGGATTGTGTGTCTGATAAGTTAGCTTTAATACAAGCTTGTCCAAAGAAGTCTATGGTTAGCCCTGTCCTTTGGATGATTTCAAACAGTTACTTAAAAAAGATTTTTCTTGTTTGGAAAGTTGATAAATCCTTGTTGAAATTATTGGCTTTTTCCACTTTCACAACACTCTTAATGTTCCATTCCATCATTTAATCTAAAGGATCTTTTGATATAGATGACTTGCCCCATGGAACACTCTTGATAACTGTTGCACAATTAAAACCTTTTATGACTCCATATCCCAATGGATTAAGCGTTGTTTTATACCTATCCTATCAGCTAAACCTTGTTTTGATTATTCACACCTTCACCCCTTTGAAACCCTTTCATTTTCAGGAATTTCCACTCAATTAAAGATCATACCCAACCAAACAAACAACAAACCTTGTTCTTAATAACTAGCCTAATATCACACCAAAACCTTAAAATATAAATCAATCTTTGCACTTATAGAGAGATCCCTCTCTGGATTCAGGAGGGCTAGATCCTAGAATCCCAAAGTGGTTCATATGTAGGCTCTGCAGCTTTGTATTTTCCAATATTGCAAATTATGGAGACCTAACATTCTGGCGACTCCACTAGGGAACCCATTACTATCATAGCATCATATAAACTCAGATAAGAAAACTTTAAGGATTAAAGTTTCCTTGCTAAAGATCAGTTAGCCTGCTAAAAATTGTCATATTTGGTTAAAATTTTCTTATTATTGGGTCTGAAAACATAGCATAGTGGCTTCTAGAAGAATCCATACTAGAGCCCATCCTGACCCAAATCCTCCTGAGATAGTTGATAATCCTGAAAGAATCCTTAGGAAATCTCTTAAGGCCAAAACTTCAACTATTGTTAGGTCACTCCATAGAGCTAATCCTATTCCTGAAAACCTTGCAGCTCTACAAGATTCACAATTTGACTTAAGAAGCCCATTCAAAACTAGGTCACTTGATGATATAGATCAGAGAGACCTTGAGCCTTCACTTTCATCCCAAGATAGTGGTGAAAACATTGTTAGTAGAGAAACTACCCCACCTGATTTGCATTACCTTCATAATTTTAGTTTCTCTCATCCAAGATCTGCTCAACAGTCTCTTGTTGGTCCATCCACATCTGTTATTCATACACCCACTGTAAAAACCACCCCATTCCATCAACCCCTTCCACCTGTAAACCCCCCATTGTTTCCACAACCTCATGTCATGGCAACGTGGTATGCACCTCTACTCCTTCCTTTACCTCTATTCAATCTGCCACAGGAATATTAGTCCAAGATACCATTATATGATGCCAGTGGTGCTACTACTGCTTCACAACATGTGGGCAAGATGAATGACTACTTTGATAGGAATGAGATTGATGATGAAACTGTCAAACTTAGGTTATTTGCTCAAAGCTTAGGGGGAGAAGCAAGAAAATGGTTCAAAAGCTTAAACCCTAATAGCATTAATGACCTCCAAGCCTTTCACCAGTTATTTTTGAACAAGTGGGAAGTTATTAAAAACCCTCTCCAAATACTTTCAAACTACAACAATCTCAAAAGAAACACCGAAGAAAGTGTCCAAAATTATTGCACTAGGTTCAATAGTGTTTATAATGCACTGCCCCCGGACTTGAAACCTCCACAAAGCTCAGCTTTAAACAAATTTCCTGAAGGATTTGATCCTGAAATGGCTTATCAGCTAAGAGAAAGAGACCCTTTGACTCTAGAAGACATGCAAAAGGGAGCTCTAGCTGTGGAAGTGAATTTGATGGAGAAAAGAGCAAGGATGAGGAATGAAAAGAAAGTATCATTTAGGGAGGAATCTGCACCCTCCACATCTAGCTCAAAAATGGAAAGGATGATGGAGGAAATGATTAAGAAGATGAGCATACTTGAGAGAGCACAATCAAGAGAAAACCAATCAGCTCCCCAAAACAGAAATCAATCTCAAAATCAAAATCATAATTTTAGGAGAAACCAACCTCAGAACAGACCAAGAGACCCTGATTAGAAGATTATACCTCCTTTTCATAAAAACTATGTAAGTGCGGTTGAAGAAACAATTGAACAAACAGAGGAAGATGACATAAACATGCTAGGAGTAGACAATGATACTTTTGATGTTCCTCATAATAGGAAACAAGGTATATACACACCCTATGATGATAAAACAATGGAGGATGAAAATTATTATCAAGAGCTGGAAAATGTCATCATAGAAACTCCAAAAGAATATGACCTTATTAGTAAGAAGAATCAAGAAACTCCCAAAACCAAAACCTTTGATAATTTTACAAAAAACAACCCTGAGAACAAACAAAAGGACAAAACATTGGCAGTAAATTCTGGTCAAAACAAAGAGAAAGCCATTCAAATTAATGAAAAACAGAGTGCAGACCTTAGCAGCATTAGTACTTTAGCTAATGCTCCTATCAAAACAATTTTGACCAATGTAGATAGAGGAAATTAGCAAGCTGATTTTGCTGATAGAGTGGTGATTAACAAGGCTGAAACAAACATTGTAAAAAATAAAATGCCTTTTAGTTTGGAACAGGAAATTGCCAAGATTAAAATCTCTATTCCTCTCAGTGAATTAGTCACCCAAGATGTATATAGATCACAAATTTTGAAAGCTTTCAACATAGCAGAAAATAATGACACTGTCAACCTCAATGATGACCAACCAGAGCTTTTATTTGGTCCTAAGATTGAAGGAAGATACCAAGAAGGGCCAGTTCCTCCTTTTTATGTTAGTTTTAAAATTCATGACAAAATTTTACACAATGCCATGCATGACTCAGGGGCCTCTCATAACTTAATGCCCAAAGCAGTAATGGAGAGTCTAGGCCTTGAAATCACCAGACCATACAAAGATATATACTCCTTCGACTCTAGTAGAGTGAAATGTTTAGGCTTGATCAAAGACATTTGTGTAAACTTAGCTCAAATTCCAGCCAAATGTTTAGTGATGGATATTGTAGTGGCTGATGTACCCCCCAAGTATGGTATGCTTTTATCAAGATCATGGGGAGCTAAGTTACAAGGAACAATGCAAATGGATATGATATATGTTACCATCCCTATTTTTAATCAACCTAGAAGAATTTATAGGGAATCTCACATGCAATACATGGTCAGTAGCCAAGAGAGACCAGAAAAATCTCCTCTTTATTTTGTACATGCAAACCTTGACTCATTTATTCTCTTCAATCATGAAACATTTAATGAGCAGGAAACCTTAACTGACCTAGTGGCCATTCCTCACTATAACATAATGACAGACACAGAAAAGGAGGAAGACAAGACAAAAGTATCAAAACAGTTTTCCAAAATAGAAAATTACAGCAGACAAATCACAGGTCTAGAGCTACAAAATAGTCATCCATTGTTTGTCAACCTTGAGAGTCAAGAAAATAGTCCTCAACATAATGAAGAACATAAGGAACTAAACCAAATTCAACATAGTGCTGACTTACAAGAGCAATCTAAAAACACACAAGATAAAGAGGAGGATAACCAAACTAATAATTCTAAAAACAATCCTCTTTGGAAAATGAATTTTGATGGATCTTGTACTAAGAATAATGCCGGGGTAGGCATATGGATACACAATACTGAAAACAATCATGCTGAAGGGCATTCCTACAGATTAAGTTTTCAATGTTCAAATAACATAGCTGAGTACGAACCCTCCTTTTAGGTCTACACTTACTAAAGAAATTAGGGGCCAAAAGGATAAAAGTTCATGGGGATTCAGAGTTGATTATTAGGCAAGTGAAAGGGGAATATAGTGCCAAACACCCCAGACTTAGAGCCTATAGAAATGATGTTATGGACTTATTAAAAACATTTGATGAATTCCAATTTATCTTTGTCCCAAGAAACCAAAATGTCCTTGCTAATGGTTTGGCCTTTGCTGCTAGAACTTGTCTAACACATTATGAAACTAAACAATGTACTACACAATTCAAATTTAGACCAGCTGTCCCAGATAATGAAAAATAATGGCAAGTTTTTGATGGAGATAAACAAATAGAAGACTTCCTATAGTCCAAAAATGAATTTGAGCCACCAAGTTCAGATTCAGATTATGAAAATGATTGTCCTATTGAAGAAAACCCACTTGATGAAGAATTAAAGTCTCCAGAGATTGCTAAGATAAATATGTTATCTAATAACCTTGAACATACAACAAAAATTAGTACAGATTTAGGAAAAGAAGACTTATAAATGTTGCAATATAGCACTCAAAGCTTGCCAAAAGGACTGGTCCCATTAGAAGAGTTTTTTTATTTCAATGATGTTGTCAAAAAACCAAAACTAGAACCTGTTGAAACTGAAGTACAAGAATGTAACATAGGCAGTGAACAAAAACAAAAAATGATCAAACTGTCTAAAACATTGCCAACTCACATCAAACTGAAATATATTGAGCTGTTTAGAGAATTTTCTGATGTTTTTTCATGGAGCTATGAGGATCTAAAATCATATGACACAAAGATAATTCAACATAAGATACCCCTCAAGGAAAACCAGAAGCCCTATAGACAAAAATTGCGCAGAATAAACCCTGTTCAATTACTCCTAGTTGAGAAAGAAATTAAGAAAATGTATGATGCTGGAATTATAGTCTCTGTTAGATATTCAGATTGGGTATCTAATCTTGTGTCAGTTAGGAAAAAGACAACAGAAATAAGGCTTTGTATTGATTTTAGAAACTTAAACAAAGCCTCATTAAAGGACAACTATCACTTACCCAAGATGGATCATATTTTACAAAAGGTAGTTGGTTCTAGAAGAATTTTTTTGCTAGATGGCTTCTCAGGTTACAATCAAATATTAGTACCTCCTAATGATCAACTCAAAACAGCCGTTACCACACCTTAGGGTACTTTCATGCATGTGAAAATTCCCTTTGGTTTAATGAATGCTGGTGCTACATTTCAGAGAGCCATGGATATTGCATTCTCAAAAGAATTAGGCTTCTTCATCATTATTTACCTTGATGACATCACTGTTTTTTCCAAAATAGATGAAGAACACCTAGAACACTTGAGAAAAGTCTTTGAGAAATGCAAAAAATATGGGTTATCTTTAAATTCAAAGAAAACAATGTTTGGTCTCCAAGAAGGAAAACTACTTGGACACATCATATCAGAAGAAGGGATAAAGATAGACCCAAAGAGGATTGATGGTATATTTCAAATCAACCATCCAAGGAACATTAAGGAACTTCAATCTTTCATTGGGAAGATTAATTTCTTGAGAAGGTTCATACCCAATCTAGCTGAACTCCTTAGAAACATAACAAATATGCTCAAAAAGGAAGGAGGAGTTAAATGGACCTTAGAAGCAAAGAGATCATTTGAACTGGTAAAACAATCATTAACCAAAACACCAGTTCTCATTAGTCCTGATTTTACAAAAGATTTCTTCATTTTTTCATTTGCATCAGAACACACAGTGGCTGTTGTCCAATTACAGAAAAACTTGAAGGGACAAGAGTGGCCAATTGCATTCTTCAGTAAGGCATTAAGAGATGCACCTCTGAAGTACAATATTATGGAAAAACAAGCCTTTGCCTTAGTCAAAGCCTTAAAAGACTTCAGAGTTTACATTTTACATTCTCACATAATTGCATTTGTGCCAAATTCAGTTGTAAAAGACATTTTAACCCAGGATCCAGATGGCAAAAGAGGAAAGTGGATTGATGTGATACTTGGATATGATTTAGAAATCAAGCCCACTAAGCTCATAAAAGGCCAAGGACTAGCAAGATTAATGGCTGAGTCTAATTTTGAAGCTTTTGATATAAACATGATAGATGCATTAGATGAACAGGAGGAGTTGTCAACTCCCATTATTGAAGATCATTTTCTGTTTTCATCTTGGTATGCTGATATTTTATATGTTTTGCTCAATTTAAATACACCTCTTGGTTTTTCTAAAACAAAGGCAAGATTTTTAAAGTTAAAATTTGTTAATTACTGCATTTTAGATAAATGTCTATATTGGAAAAATTCTAGTGGATTATTTCTTAAATGTTTTCCTGAGGATGATGCAGATAAGATCAAGCATGAATTACATGAAGGAGAATGTGGAGGCCACCTCTATTGGAAGACAACTACCAATAAAATCCTTAGAGCTGGTTACTATTGGCCCACCCTCTTTCAAGATGTGTACAAAATGATTATTTTCTGTCACAAATGCCAACTCTTTAAAGGCAAAAGAAAACTGCTTCCCTTACCCTTTCATCCAATCACTGTTGAAGCCCCTTTTCAGCAGTGGGGTCTTGACTTTATTGGGGAAATCCATCCACCCTCATCTGCCCAAAATAGATGGATCCTCACTACAACAGACTATTTTACCAAATGGATAGAAGCCATCCCTTCTAGGCAAGCCACTGACTCTTTCATCATAAAATTCCTTGAAAATTATATCCTATCTAGATTTGGCTATCCTAGGAAGATTATTACTGACAATGCTACAGCATTTGGATCCAAAAATATGGTTGAATTCTGTCACAAATATCATATTACATTGGACCATTCTACTGCTTATTACCCTCAAGGTAATGGGTTGGCAGAATCCTCAAACAAAAGTTTGGTGAATATAATAAAAAATTTGCTGGAAGACAATAAGAATTCATGGCACACAAAGCTAATACATGCACTATGGGCTGACAGATTAACACTTACGAAATCAATTGGAATGTCACCCTACCAACTAGTTTATGGAGCAGATGCAATTTTTCCAACCAGTTTAGGAGTGTCAGTCATGAAGTTGATCCAAGAAGTGCAATTTGAGGATAATGATATGACAAGGAGAATCAATCAGATTATACATCTTCAACAAACTAGAGAGGAAGTCTACAACAGAGCATTACACAAGCAAGAAAACATCAAGAAGTTGTTTGATAAAAGGACAAAGGCTAGTGATTTCAGCATTGGTGACAAAGTTTTGAAGTGGGATTCCAGGAGAGAAGATAAGGGAAAACATGGAAAATTTGATAACTTATGGCTAGGCCCTTATCTTATTCATTCTACTGTTGGTAACAATGCTTATTTCTTGTAGGAAGTGAATGGAACTGAACTTTTTGGAGGTCCTGTCAATGGTAGGATGCTCAAACATTATTTTTCCTAACTATACCAGTTTGAAGCTTTTTATTTTTCCCTCATTATAAATACCATATCTATCACTGCTTTCAAAGTTAGAAAAAGAAAAAATTCAAAAACAATAAAAATAAAAAAGAGGGTAGAGTAAAAACAAAAAAGGTATAGCCCCATACCAAAAAACGAGACAAAGTTTGAAAGTGTGCAAGCTCAAATGCCACTCCTAAAAACACACTTCTAGTTAGTCATATAGCCTAATCATGACTAATTAGATTTTCAATTTACTGCTGATAGGTTAGTGAATTAGATCAGTCAAACAACACAATCTTGGCTTATCAGTAAAGTAGATTAGGATAGAAAAACAGAGGTTCAAACAAATTCAAAATCTGAACCTATGAATTTCAAAAGAAGAATGGCTCTAATCAGATTAAATCTTGAGCCAAAGATAGAAAGCAGACTGGTTCTAAGAAGCTCAAAACTCGAACCAGGAAAGAAAGAGAAAATAGCTCAAACAAGATCAAAACCAGAGCTGAAAAATAATGAAGGATGTTTTTGATTTTCATATCTTAAACCTTCACTGTTTTGTTTTAAATTTTCTGCAAGTTTTAATCTATGTGCAGCTTGTTTTTATGCCATAGATCATAGCAAATCATACTGCTTAATCCTGGCTTGGCTGCTTCTTAAATTTCTGTTTTAGAAAATAGAGAATAAAAGTCTATCAGACAATCTAATCCTGACAGATTGTAGTTAGGTAGAGAAATTTATGAATTCAACTGCTTAATTTGAATTCATGGAGGAATAAGATTAGACTTATATTAGTTTCCTGTTTTTCAAAAAGAATTAAATGTTTATGAAAAGAGTTTGCTAGTCCAAATGCACTCTGAAAGAAGAAAAAATGTTAGGAAGTAGGTTGTGTAGGTAGATGTTTGGAGAATACTTTTCTACTGATATATCAAGTTCTAATCATTTCTGTTAGCAGCTGACAAAAATATTGTCAAAGTGCAAGGCACTGATCAGCTTCCAGAGAAATTTGTTTGAAGTTCTTGACACCTTCAAGAAGATGCCATCCCCATGTGGAGCCACTATTAGGCACTTATAAAAATTTGTCATATCAAATGGTGGCTAGATATTTTTTAGCCTTCAAGAAACAATCCATGTCCAAATTGTAAGTTCTTGAAGTCTTATGATGATAACTAACCTTTGAGTTAATCTTCATTGTTGTTTCACTATTAGTCCTAAAGTACCTGCTAGTTTAACAAAAGAAAGACTGCTTGAAGAAGCCCCATTTTCCACCATTTACTTCTCCTTTTTACTCTCACAAAGAATTCCATTTTTACCCTTATTCCCTTCATAAAACCTTTCTAAAAACCCTTCATTTAACCCCTAAGTCATCCTAACCCTTTTAAAACCTTATATCTCCCCTTTATTTGGTTTTAATTTTCCTCCTTTCATCTATCGGAAACCTTACTTAGCCTTTACAATCCCTGTTTTAAGGCCTAAAAGTAATCTTTTTCATTATAAGTTATTTTAGCCCCCGAGGGCTTAATACCTTTAAATCCTCCCCTCTATATGGCCAAAGCCTCACAATCGGGCGCTAAAGGCCTAAAACCCTTTCCGAAACCCCAACTTTCCTTTGTTTTTTCATTTCCCCGATGTTTTGATTTAAATAAATATAGACCGTTGATCCACACAGATCAACAACCATCGGGCTTTCTATCATCTGCCCATCCATTTATCCTCCGCATTCGTGTTTAAATCTTCACCACCCAATTTAATAGATCCAATGGCCAGGATCTATCCCGACTGTCCAAACTCACTCGACGCTTGTCTGATCCGCGCCAAAATATCCCACGTCACCGTGGACCCCACTTACCTTTTAACCCCGCAGCTTTCAACCCCGTCACGTGAGATCTGCACCGTCAGATCTGGAGCCTCTAATCCGACGGTGGACATTACATATCGCAAAATGTTTTCCGCCAGAGGTTTAATGCCCAAATTTTTTGCGAAATGGGCGGTATTGGGAGGGACACGCGTCAGATGCTGTATGCAATTGCATTTTTTTTGGCAATACTGCCTCCCCTCATTTTATTTTGCAAAAACCATTCTCGGTTTTCTGCCAAACCGTTGCCCCCCTCAAATGTCATTTTCATTTTTAATCTCAGCCATCGATCTCTGAGATCGAACGACTCTCATTGTATCGCGACCCCAATTCATTTGCCTTCATCTATCCTGCCAAACGACTCCATCGGAAGATCTCCATTGTTGATTGACCTAATCTAACGACTCCTGTTCGCTGTCGCACCCAAACCTCCATTTGCACCTGGTTAGCTGTTTTTGCTAGGATTTCTCCCTCTGCCGCTGCATTTCATCTATCCTCAAGCATTTCCTCCACCTCCATTAAACCTCTGAAGCAGTCCTTACCACATCTACAGGGTTTCTTAACGATTTGTTGTGTTTTTTGCAGGATAATTAGTGGTGGTTGCTCTGTGTTTTTCCACAGTCACAGACATGTGACAAAAAGGCTCAGAGTGACGATTTTGTACCTTAATCCAATGAAGAAAATGAGCTACGGGTTTTGGAATCCGAGTTTAAATCATCTGGATCACGATCCAGGGTTTAACAGAAACCCTCCAATAGCAGAAAGCTACCTGTATAAACAAAACAAGTAAAGTGTATTAGAGTGAAGAAATCAATGTTAAAGGGTGATTAAAGCCAAAGTCCGAAGATCAAAGTTTTAATCTACAGATCAAAGAGATAAAGACAGTGTTAAATAACAAAGACCCGAAGACGAAGATCAAGGCTAATTAAGCCTAAACATAGACTAAAAGAAAATTAAAGTGTTTTAAGGAGAAACAGAGAAAAATATCAGTAAAGAGGCTTCCACTACCACATCAAAGGCCAAAATATCCTCTTCAGCTACCAAAGTGCCACCTATAGCCTCAATCAATCAGAATAAGGCATAGTTATTTCCTAGTCAATGATATTTTGTTTAAAGATAGCCAGAGTTATTGCCAGCCTACCTAAAGAGTTTTAAAAGTCAACAAAATCTTCCAAGTAGCTTAATACTTAATGAAAACCAATTAATACAGAGGAAATATCAGAGAACTTCTCTATTGAACCCCTCAAAGACAGAGAAGCATTAACTTGTATTAATTGAACCTAGAGACCCTTCCTTTTATTCCACCTCCTCATTTTCTTATAAAATCTCCTTAAGGAGCAAATGGTTGGTGGTTGGAATTTGATGTAATACTTCCTACTCGAAACTTTCTGCATGTAAATAGTTCTCAAAGGCTGTTGAAGCTCTGTTTGTAATCAAAGAAGTTAGGCCGAGAAGAGAAGTTGTTGCTCTATTGAAACATTGAGCTTGAAGTATGTAATTGGATTGACATCAATACACAAGCTGATTCATGGGATCCTGGTCTATACCATTGGTGATGTGCCTCTCATTGTACTTTTTTTCCTTCTTATGTTTTCCATAAAATTGTCCATTTTTCTCTAATAAAGAACAACAAATATAGAGCTAGGATTTACTCTTAAAAGTACCATACTCTCACTGATAAGCTTTATCTTTATGTTTTCCTCCATTGTGTATTTAAGAATGACTTAAGTTAAGTGTAAACATTATTAGGGAATGTTGGTTAGTCCATGTCTTGAAGTGCAAAACTTGAAACATTGTTCTTGAATGATTTTTTCATTACATGCTAAGTAGAGTTAAACTAGAAAATTTTATAGTTTCCCTGTCTTCTAGTTCTTTCTCCAAAGGTTGTTTGAAATTTTCCCTACGAGTATGCTGAAAGCAGGCCTAGATTTTAATGATATCTTACTTGATCTTAAGCTACACTTTGTTTTCTTATATGTTTTCATCCTTTCTGAAAGTAGTCATGTGGATTACTGGATTGTGTGTCTGATAAGTTAGCTTTAATACAAGCTTGTCCAAAGAAGTCTATGGTTAGCCCTGTCCTTTGGCTGGTTTCAAACAGTTACTTAAAAAGGTTTTTTCTTGTTTGGAAAGTTGAAAAATCCTTGTTGAAATTATTGGATTTTTCCACTTTCACAACACTCTTAATGTTCCATTCCATCATTTAATCTAAAGGATATTTTGATATAGATGACTTGCCCCATGGACCACTCTTGATAACTGTTGCACAATTAAAACCTTTTATGACTCCATAGCCCAATGGATTAAGCATTGTTTTATACCTATCCTATCAGTTGAACCTTGTTTTGATTATTCACACCTTCACCCCTTTGAAACCCTTTCATTTTCAGGACTTTCCACTCAATTAAAGATCATACCCAACCAAACAAACAACAAACCTTGTTCTTAATAACTAGCCTAATATCATACCAAAACCTTAAAAGATAAATCAATCTTTGCACTTATAGAGAGATCCCTCTATGGATTCAGGAGGGCTAGATCCTAGAATCCCAAAGTGGTTCATATGTAGGCTCTGCAGCTTTGTATTTGCCAATATTACAAACTACGGAGACCTAACACAACCAAAGATAAAAAAAAATATGAAGGAAAATGTGATACAAAATATAAATAGTGCTATAAATTCAATTAGAAGATCTAGACAGAAAAATGTTTCAGTTGTATGTACAGCAATACATATGGCAGTGGTTTCATCAAGTACTAAAGAGAATCGCTTGGTAAAATCTATGGCACGAGCATTATGAACCTCACAAAAAACTTTGCACAAACATCGGAAATTTTGGTTGCAAATAGATGTAAATGATGAACTTGCTTGTTGGAGAGCCATTTGTAGGCAACCATACAAAGATAGACATGGATAACATGTTAAAAAAATAATATATGAATATTGGAAGAAAAATTCACGTGTTTCGTCAAATGTAAGGGATGTGATGCGAAGAAGAATAGCACAAAATCAATATGAAGAACATGAAAAGAATTTCTTCGAAACCACTCAGATAGATTTGTTCAAAAAGCTCAAAGAAGAGAATCGTGAAATTCATGTGTCAATCAGTGTTTTTGTTCAACAAAAACCATGGTATGTAAAACCTATCACTGTACGCGACACTTGTTGTTGTCGTTATCATGTGGAATTTGAGTTATATTATGACACATTCCTTAATTTTGGTAGAACATTTTGGAAGGATTCACCTCCTCCTTCGACTATCCGTGATTTCATATCTCAAATTCTATGTGAAAGACAAAGCGATGACCTATTTTACGAAAAGAAATGTGTTGATGGTAAAAAATGCGATGATTGTGGAAATTTGACTAAATTTCAAAAAAAATATCGTATTGATATAAATGATCAATCATTTTCCAACATGAAAGTGAAATGGAAGAGATGTGAATATATCCATACATCGATTCAAGGTGAAAATAGTGCTAAAAGAATTGACTTACAAGAAGAAGAAATTTTTGTGATAGACTTTTTCAGAGAGCTTGAGGCAGAAATTTATAAATACACCAAGCATTCCCATAGAGCTCGATGGCAAAACTTGCAATTCAAAAAATCCCATGAATTTTTTCCACCAGGGACCATTTTTTCAATAATTGATTTTGCAGAAAACTACACATTTGTTCCACAAAAAGAAATTCAGAGTGAATATTATCATTCTAACCAAGTCTCCATGCTCGTCCATATTCTATATAGACATGCTGAACAAAACATCGATCATATAGAAAGCACCAATGAAAATCAACATGTTATTAAAGAATATCACTTTTATATCAGTGATGATCGTACACATGATACATATTTTGTACTACACTATTTTGGAAAGATTTATGATTCCTTGAAAAGTCAGGGAATAACATTCAATGAACATTGGATATGGTCATATGGATGCATAGGTGAATTCAAATCTGCACGATCATTCTTTTGGTTGTTTTGTCTTCATAAGAAAACCTGCATTAAAAATTGTTGGAATTTATTCGAGACTGGTCATGGAAAAGGAGAACATGACAGTGCAGGGGCATGCATAAAACAAGCACTTCGAAGATATAAAATGAATCCCTCTGCAAGCCGATTTGTAGACGCTAAAGAAGTTGTTCAATGGTGCATCACTGCTCTAAGCCATGAGACTAACCGATTAAGGGAAGTGTGAAGGTACATTCATTTTAATTTTTATTGGATATCTAATTTTAAACAGTGTACATTTATCACAATTTGATTATCTTTGATTGTATTTTGATATCATATTTACATTCTTCTTTGAATTTTCCATATAAAGGTTTTTTTGGCATATTGGGATCAAAGAAGTAGATAGATCAATTGGAAATGGCGTTGAAACAATAAAAGGGACTTGAAAATTTCATTCAATTAAAACAAAGTTGTCCAAAAATGTGTTTGCATTGGATAAAATAAAATATTATTGTTTTTGTCATGTTTGCATAGACAACACAGAATCCAATGACGTTTGTGAAAACAAAATGTATGTAAAAGATTGGAAACATACAAAGCTAAATACAAAGGGAAAAATGTTCGTTGCAATGTTTGAAGAAATGCAATCAGAAGAGACTACAATATCATCTGATGGTGATCGAGTTTCTGATCTTGTTAGAGAAGGTAACATTTGAATTGCTTTCAAATGATAAAGATCTAGACATAAATTTAAATACATAAGTTTGTTAAGATTTTTTTATTGTGCAAGAGATGTTTTTGCTATAATTGAACCTGCTAACAACAATGAAAATGTGAAGTATTATTTGATGCATTGCACTGAATGAAAAATGAAATTATTAGAAAATTATAATGATCACGGGTTTCCATATGAAAGAGGATCTATTATACTGAAAGGATATTTTTTCAGAAAAACTAATCAAAGTGGGGATTTTGTTTACTTTGAAGGCTATGAACCTAATGTCATAAATTGTCAATATAGTCACTTGGTGTGTGCAGCATGCATAAAGTTGATAGAGGTTCAATCAAAGAAAAAAACCGAAAATTAAGAAATGGAAAATGTCAAAATCTAAGTATGAACGGATAATTGAAGATGGCATTCCATTGGAGTTTTTTTGATTGAACTGCCCAATAATTTCTTCTCTTTGAATTATGTTTTAGAACTTCCATAACTCAACTAAAAATTGAGCTGCCTTGTTATGTTATCTATGCAAGTGTTTGCACATGTACAAATTGTTTTGGTACATGCGAACAAGATCAACTGAAAGTAGCTTTTCTATACATGCATTGATGAAAAATGTTGCATGTATTGGATATATGTGTGTGTGTGTGTGTGTGTGTGTGTGTGTGTGTGTGTGTTCTAGAATGCAATTAGTTGTTCAAGTAGTTTTACTATATGTGCATTGAAGAAAAATGTTTCATGTACTGAATATATATGTTCTAGAATGCAATTAACTAAAAGTAGTTTTTCTATGTGCATTGATTAAAAATGTCGCATGTACTGGATATATACACGGACTGAATGTGACCAGTTTTTCTCGTGGGCTTTTTTGGTAAAAAGTATGGAATGTAAATAAATCATCCACAGTATAGTTTTGTACGAAGGTTCCTTTCAGACAAAATACTCGGAGCACTTCTCCGACTTTTGGTGGGATTTGACCCACATCTCTATTCCTGATAGAAAATCTGGTACAAAATTTGTCTGTCCAATGGTCGAATATGTTCTAGGAAATTAACTGAAAGTAGCTTTTCTATGTGCATTGATGAAAAATGTTGCACGTATTGGATATATATATATATATATATATATATATATATATATATATATATATATATATATATATATATATATATATATATATATGTTCTATAATGCAATTAATTGTTCAAGTAGTTTTCCCATGTGCATTGATGAAAAATGTTTCACGTACTGAATATATATGTTCTAGAATGCAATTAACTGAAAGTAGCTAAATTCTATAGCCATTGATGAAAAGTAGCTTAATTCTATTGACATTGATGAAAAATGTTGAAGCACTGTATATATATGTTCTAGAAAGCAATTAACTATTCAAATAGCTTTTCTATGTGCATTGATGAAAAATGTTGTACGGATATATATGTTCTAGAATGGAATTAACTGAAAGTAGCTTTTCTATACATGTGCATTGATGAAAAATAATGGACATATATGTACATTATAGATTGAATTTTTAAAATTTTATGATTGTTTTCAACACATCTAACAAGACCTAGAATCTTATGATTGTTTATATATATACAACAATATGTATTATACTTCAAAACATTACTTCACATGCCAAATGTACTTCAACCATACAAAACTTGAGTTTTAAAAACTTGCATAAGCATTTCACTAGTTGAATAAAATTCAAAAAGGAAAAATCTGAAATAGAATCTTATTCACAGGATAGAAAGGTTAAATTTATTCTCCATATAATAACTCAAGGCAATCTTCTTTTGACAAAGTGACTCATCCAAAGTGTAGATTTAGGTGATTACTAATGTCATCAATTTACCAATTTATAAATCAACAAGGCTACCTAGTTGAGTGCATTAATGACATTGACCCCAATTCAACAAACATATATCTACTTCTTATATTTCCAATCAAAATTAAAGGGATTTATATGGGAAAGAGGCAGAACATATAGCCCATCAACTACTTTTTAGAGGTCAATGAAGGTATCTAGTGAAATGGAAAAGATCAGAAAAGGCTCAACCAATAGGAGTTTTCATCATGTGAGAAAATGTTTGGAACACTTGATTGTACTTGAAAGTAATCTTAAGATTGTTTTTGATCTCTACATACTCTTTTTTGAGTGAAAAAATTTCCAATGGGAAGAACATAGCTTTTCAATCCAACTAACCATATCAATTGAGCTCTATTTGAAAAAGGAGTAAAAAAAAACCAAAAAGCCAACAAAATAACATCTTTGGTTGTTATTTTTTATTGGAATAGCTAAATCATATTAAGGATTCTCCATCCAAAAACAATTTCAATGAAGAGAATAATAAAAATCCAAAAGTTTCTAAAAAGAATTCTTAAATTATTCTTAAAAAGAATAAAGAGGCAATAATTCTTTTTAGAAAATTTTGGATTCTTATTATTCTCTTCATTGAAATCATTTTTGGATGGAGAATCTTTAATATGATTTAGCTAAATTACAATAAAAAATGACAACCAAGAATGTTATTTTGTTGGCATGTTAGCTTTTCTTTACTCTATTTCAAATAGAGCTCAATTGATATGGTTAGTTGAAAATATGTTCATTTCCATTTTCCTCAAATGTAGAGATCAAAAGAACGATGAATTACTTGAGTACAATCAAGTACTAGCCTTCCATTGCGTGAAGTCTATTAGTTGAAACCTTCTGACTTTTTTCCATTTGCTCGTTCCCCTTCATTGACCTCCTAAAAAGAAATGGTTGGAAAGCTGCATCTCTATTCCATATACACAATCCATTTAATTTACGGTTAGGAAAGATAAGAAGTACATATATGTTTATTGAATTGGGGTCAATGTCATTAGTGCACTCAACTAGGAAGCCTTGTTGATTTATAAATTGGTAAATTGATGATATAGTAATCACCTAAATCTACACTTTGGATGAGTGACTTTGTCAAAAGAATATTTCCTTGAGTTATTATTTGGAGAAGAAATTTAACCTTTCTATCCTATGAATGAGTTTCTAATTCAGATTTTTCCTTATTGAATTTTATTCAGCTAGTGAAATGCTTATGCAATATTTAACCTTTCTATATCTTTGAATATGATATGATTTCCCTTTTTAAATTTTATTCAATTGGTGAAACTACTATGCACTAATTGATGTGTGAAACTCAAGTTAAATACATTTAAGTTTGTGTTTTTTTATTGTGCAGGAGATGTTTCAATTTCCACCTCGTGATGATGAAAATGTGAAGTATTGTTCTATCTACGATTTCACTAAATGAACAATAGTCGGGTTTCCATATAGAAAGAGGATCTATCTTTTGAAAAGTTATTTTCAGACAAACCGCTAATGAAAGTAGAGTTTTGTTTACTTTGAAGACTATGAACATGATGTCATAAGTTGCCAAATATAGTCACTTGGTGTGTGTATGCCAGCATAAAGTTGATAGAGGTTCAATCAAAGAAAAATATGAAAATTAAGAAATGGAAAATGTCAAAATCCGATCATGAACGGATCATTGAAGATGGCATTCCATTGGAATTTTTTTGATTGAACTTCCCAACAATTTATTCTCTTTGGATTATGTTTTAGAACTTCTAGAACTCAAATAAAAATTGAGCTGCCTTGTTATGTTATCTGTGCAAGTGTTTGCACATGTACAATTGTTTTGGTACATGCACACTAGTATCAACTGAAAGTAGTTTTTCTATACATGCATTGATAAAAAATGTTGCATATATATATATATATATATGTTCTAGAATGAAATTAAATGTTCAAGTAGTTTTACTATGTGCATTGATGAAAAATGTTTCACGTACTGAATATATATGTTCTAGAATGAAATTAACTTAAAGTAGTTTTTCTATGTGCACTGATGAAAAATGTTGCATGTACTGGATATATACATGGACTGAATGTGACCAGTTTTTATTGTGAGATTTTTTGGTAAAAGTATCCACAATGTGAATAAATCATCCACAATATTGTTTTGTATGAATATTCCTTTCAGAAAAGAGACTCAGAGCACTTCTTGACTTTTGTACTGATTTGACCGGGGCGTCCTTGAGCAGAGCCAATATTATATCACGTGCGTTCATATTGGGGTAAAAAAATCAAAAAATCAAGAAACATTATATTTCCTTTATAACTAGAGGGGAGGAGGTTTTTTATTTATTATATAAAATATTTATATTTTGAGGTATTTTTTTTTATTTTTCTGGCCAAGCGGAGTTAGGAAGGTCATGGGAAGGAGGGAAGGCAAAGACCGCGAGGAGGAAAATGTGAATTTTGGTTCAACTGGTGCATTTGGGCGGTAGCAGGTGGAGAGCAAAGAGGCGTGGAGGAGGAAAATGCGATTTTGAGGAGTTTGGTTAAGTGGTGCGGGGTTGAATGAGCAAAGATGAGGAAAGGAACAAAGAGCGCGGAGGAGCACAGGAGAAGAGGAAAATCTGATTTTGAGTTTTGGTTGGAGTTTTGGTTCGACTGGCTTGGACTGGAGGAGTCGGGTTAGGGAAGTAAACACGATTCTAAGTT
Organism: Pinus albicaulis; assembly: GCA_034641835.2. Lineage (NCBI taxonomy): Eukaryota > Viridiplantae > Streptophyta > Pinopsida > Pinales > Pinaceae > Pinus > Pinus albicaulis. The sequence goes on from CM076584.1 coordinate 1,426,324,164, forward strand.
TTCAGCTGCGATTGCTTCAACTGGTATGTGAGAGTGTGAAGGAAATATCGCGCAGAGGAGAGGGTTGGTCTATGATCCTTCAGCCAAGGTTCATTAGCGATTATTTCTAAGTATCTTACCCTTTCTGTGAATAATAAAAATATTGAAAGTTGTGTGGCATCCCTGCAAGTACAAAGTATGCGTCTCCATTACACTTATTTCGGTCTCTCTCTGTGTAATTTGAACCTTACATGTTGTACTCTGCATTATGATGCCAAATAATTTTTTGCAAACTTTGTCAACCAACCTAAATTTGTGAGTTCTTTTTACTAGGTTGAATCTAGGTTTTCTAAGCTTCATTTGCATAATTTTGTACTGGCTTGGAATTTTTATGTGAGAATCCATAACATTTGAAGTAACGTTGTGCTAAATATTAGGTTTATTTGGTTCCTCTGCGAGAAATACTTCACTGCGAATTTTTCGTGAGGAAGTGGCTAAACTCTGTGAAGAGATTCAATCTAAAGTCCTACAGTTTCCACAAGTGGAAAATCCTAGATATAAAGTGCACAGACTTCAACAAGTATAAATTCCGTTTCAAGAACAGCAATATCCGTAGAAAAAATGAGAAAATGAGTAGGCAATCACCCTAAGTGATAGGGTTGGCTCTCTGTAGGTTTCGCGGTCGTATGGGCCCAACATCCCTGAAGTGAAAACCTCCAAAAGGAAGTATGTGGTCCCTAAGTTGGGCCCGTGTAGTAGACCCCTGCGGAGAAGAGGGGTGGAGGGTAGGTGGGTGCTCTACAGAGCAAGGGCGAGCTGGAAGGCTCCTACGAGTCATGTCATGATAAGCCCCCTGGAGGCTAGTGAGTAGGCCTTAGGAGCACTCAGTCACATTGAGAAGGTATAAATTAGAAAGACTACCAGCATAGTGAGAAAATTTGAAATGCATCTGGTCACATAGAGAAGGTGTAGTCGAAAGTTTAGAGCCATTCCTGCAACCAGGGTGTAGGAAGTTTAAATCCATTCCTGACCAGGGCGATTTGCAGAAGAAAATAGTCATTGTTTTTTGTAAATCCAGTTCACCAACTGTTTTGCAGTGTTTGGGCATAGCAGGACTTGAACCGATGACCAAAGGCTCTACCAACTGAGCTATACACCCATTTTTATGCTTTTATAATGATTATTATATTTACCCACTATTTACGCTATATTTCTAGATGTGTGCTTAGGCTTCATGAATGAGAATTTTGATTCAAAGTGGTGAATTAGGGTTTGAACATATATGTGTTCCACTGGAGAGTCTTCCATTTCTTTTGTAATTTTTGAATGCTCACAAAAACCAGTAAGAAAACAAATTTTGAATCACTGTAGTACTAGTTTTTTTAATCACTCTAGTATCGGTAACTTGCCAAAATTCAGTCACAAACATTATAAAGTGAGATGGTAAGAATTACTAAAACATTATAGCTATTGGTATGGGTATTGAAGATTTGAGTCCCCTTACACAAATCTACAACACAAATTTTGTTTGAGAGAGTCATGCAACTTTTCAATCAAACCAGTTCAACTAAAGCAAAGATAGTCATCGGTCTACAGAACAGAGTGATATTTCTAGGTTACAACTTTTCTAAACAGCAAAATGCATATGAAGACTGTGATATCTAGGAGTCACTCAGTGGTCACCACGGGGGCGTCACTGACAAACCAATATTGTACTGTGGGAGTGATCTATCAAAAAAATGATACATTCATCCATGTAAACCAACTACATTCCTAATACATGAAAAGTAGGTAGGTCAATTTAGGAATGTGTGCATAAAGGGTGGCATGTTATCCAAAAATAGGTTAGAACCATATGCCTTCTGCCATAACGATGAATTCATATCCAAGAAGTGTACCATGGCACATGTGAACACACCAGCAATAGTCAAGACACTCATCATGCTAAACAAAACCCTTAGCAAACATGTAACTCCTCCAAATCCACATACATTGGATGATGTGACATGTCTCCAAATATGTCAAAATGAATGGATCCATGTGAGAGAAACATTCAAAGGTGGAATTTACACTAGGATACCTCAAAAAATAATGCTTAGTGTTTAAGGTAAACATCCTAGCAATCCTCCAAATATGAAATGAAGATCCTAAAAGGTGGTGGTCCATTAACACATATGCATGAAAACAATGGTGTATTAGCTCCAAAACAGACTTCTTCCAAACATGATTTTCTTGGACAAGGCCTCGTGTTATGTGAGGGGTAACACTCTCCATAAACTCTCAAACACTATGGATTGACCAAATAAATGTATATATTTTAATCCCTGACTTCTTTCATGATTGGTCTTAGCTATGTTCTTCCATTCCACTAAGGGGATACCCTAATTGTTTTTTGCATGTCCACAAATCGATGAGCATATTTTCTTGATATTTTACAAAACTCCTTCTAGGATATGCCAAGGAATGCTAGAGTACTACAATTACTACCAATATATACTTCCAAATGTCAATTTTCCTCTAACTTACAACCATCTATTACATTAATGCTTTGTTTAATCTTTAATATTTTCTAATAACTAGAACCAATCCCTCTTCCCATATCCATTTGGATTTAGAAAGATTCCAAGGAATTTGAATGCTTCCTTGAATTCAATATGAGGGAAAAAATTGTAACTAACTTTCTATTTTAGTTTCCAAGAATATTGCAATTTCTTGAACTTTAACCTCCACAATCATAACAACACTTTATATCTCTAGAATTTCGTATGGTTTTTGTTGCTTCTCTTAGAGATCCATTACTTAACAAGAGTACATTATCTATGAATAAAGGATGAGATAAGGATGATACCCTTGTAATCTTGGTTTGTTAGTTGGGGTTCTAACTTTTTGTTAGAGTTTTATTGAGAAGTGTTGTAGCTCAAATGTTCCGGGTGGGTTGGGATATCGAGAACCCACTGATAGGGCAAAGTGTCTGCACAAACTGAAAAATCCCCTGGGAAGCAAATGCCAGAATTGAAGGCAAGTCCCATGCAGTGTAGTTGTCTTGGACTGTAAAATAACCTTGACCTCAACTTTTGGAGTTGGTTTTATTTTGTATAATTTGTCTGTTGATTGAATTGTGTCTGAGGTCACTTTCGACCCGTTGATATTTCACTGTGGGCTTTCCTTTTCGTGTCCACTGGAAGGTTGAAGCAACTGATCTTGATGGGGTATTGAATTGTGGTTCAGAAGTTTTCTGAATCATAGATTACTTTGTTGAGTTATATGGCTTGTCAAAAATGAGTATGATCTTTAAATTAAAATTATATCAATGTTCTACAATGTATTGATCTGTTGCTCTATTGGGTAGACTTACATTAACATCGTTGTTAAAAGGAGATCTTCTTTGAGGAATTTTCTGAATTGTAGTATACTTTGTTGAGTTAGAGGTTTTTTTTACATATAATTTTTAAATAAACAAATACTGTTAATATATCTATCTATATATATAATTTTTTATCTTATAATGTATGTGTAGGTTGTAGGTTTGCCTTTTCATCACGCTATCAAAAAGTTACATCTAATATGTCATTGTGTTACTGGGCTGCCTGATTGATTTTTCTGATGGGAGACGAGACTAGTAGAACAAATTTATAGTCTTCAGATTGCTAATATTTTGCATTACAAGAGCATCTAACATGACAAAGACTGTTGAGGATAGGCACGCAGGCCTTTTCTTACCGATTTCCCTTCCATGATATGCATTGACACAAAAATTGAGTGCTTAATACCCAAGACTATAGAGTTGACTATAAAAGCCATGCTTTTATGGTTAAATGCTCTTGGCTGGTGTTCCCATACTGCTCTATCCCCAAGCGCGTTAGAGGGCTTGTTAAAATTGAGTATGATATTTAAATTAAAATTATAGCAATGTTTTGCAATGTATTTTTCGGTTACTCTATTGGGTAAACCTACATTAACATAGCGGTCAAAAGGGGTATTTCTAAGCAGGCATTGCATCAAAAAATTTGAGAATCACATGGCTATGTTCAAAATCTATTTATAATTTGAATGCCTCATTACATTGTTTCTCAAACATAGGAATCCTCTGCAGGTCTGCAATCTATGTATCAGGTTCCATATTCTATATGATCTGAAGGAATGAGAAATGATTAGTGCATTGATTAACTGGATTTTTACGTGCATAAGATGTATACTGCTATTATTGGATTTTATTAGTAGTCTCTTTCAAACTGGGCCTTCTTTTAAACGTGGTGTTCGTTCACTAATGATATTTGCTGAAATATTAAGCAGTGGCTTCGGAAATCACTGTTATTTCTGCCCTATCTAAATGATATGAGTTTCAAAGGGGCGAATATGTTTGCAAGCAGGTCACAAGTCCATGTTTAGGTCCTAAAACCTGGTGTGCACCAGATGGAAACAGTTACAAAAATAAAATAAACCAGGCTATTAAATTTTGTCATTTTGGCAAGAGCTGGATTTTGAAATCTCAAGGTGGCCTTATTCTATTGTAGTGTAAAACACCTAGGACTGGTTTCAAAACATTCTGATATTTTCTTGTTCCTTCTTGTTTTTGCATATCCTCCAATGGTAGTAGGTCCAATATAGTGATTTCTACAGGATGGGCTAAGTGTTTTCTCAGCACTCAGATTTTGGGTATAAGTTATTGTGGTGTTAAAGACTTCCCAAGCTTCAATGGGAATATGAGTGCTCAAACAGTAAGGCATACTGCTTTGCATTTTCCCTGAGCATCTTCAATTCAAAATAAATATGGGGCCTACCAGTGTCACAAAAAAATTAATATGTATTTGTGACAACTATATATTGCTTGCTAATAAGTTAAAAGACAACACTTCTATCACACAAGCGTCCACTAAGAATGTTCTATTGGTTTGGTCTATTAGATTGCAATTATACCAGAATATGACTCGAACCATTTCTTCAACTCCATTTATTCCCAGCCTTTAGATAGTGGTACCACAACTGTATAGATGAAATAATCCACTGGATTCTATCTTCTAAAAATTGAAATAATTACTTATCTATACATTAATGATTAGGTATGTGCATATAACATGTCCATTTCATACGTTTTCCTCTTCAATGTGAGATTTTGCACGCCATAAGTTCACATTCATTATGTACCTTTACATGTAGCACAACATAATTCACAGCTCCTCTTTTCGGCGTTTCCTTGCACCCCGGTGCAATTGCTAGTTATTACTTCATAATTTCAAGTTATGTACATAATGACTTGCACACCACAAGATTTGACATTAAATTTTTGATTATTTGCTTAGAGGACACAACATACTAAAGGATAAACATGTAATAGACCTTCTTATATCCAATAATTTGGATCATGTTGGATTAGGTAATGAATCTTTTTATATGCAATCATTTGCATTGTGCTATGTTAGGTATTGATTCAGACGATCAAACTTACTATTATAAATGTGATATAGATAAGAGAGATAATAAATTTTATTAATGTCCAAGAATAAACCACAAAAGTATGTCGGAAGGACTAAAGATAGTATATCCATTGTCAGTACAAAGTGGTTGTGCCAAGTCAATATGGTACGCAAGAGTAAGGATTATCAAGGAATGTAAAAGCTAATTCAACTTAACAATTTACATCAGGTCACTGCATGCATAAATGAGCACTTAATATTTGTATCTTGCCTTTCTATTTCTTTTATTCTTAATCAGTAAAATATGAAGAATTTCTTTATATATCAAAGAAAAATATAAATTGGGAAACTAAGAGCCAAGACCTAGATGAGCAGAGTCTCGAAGAATTCAAAACTTTAGAATCCATTTCATACCAATGAATAGTAAAAGCTATGATGGTTTGGTTTTGACACGGTTTTGACCTCTTTAGGAAACAAAAAATGATGTAAATAAGGCCAAAATTGAGGCAGATTTAGGGCCTAATCTTGCTTATAAGTTTGTCAATGTTTGACTCAATAAATCAACTCTCAAATCTGTTTTAGTACTCTGTTTTATTTCTAGTTTTAGTTCCATTTGAGGTATCCATCGATAGTACATTTTGAATCAAAGTGTTTCATCGCAATAGTAAGAGTTATTCATGTTTTTTAGAGAAACCAATATGTTTGTGGAATTTTACTTACTTTTTCATTTATTTATGTGCAAAAACAGATGGACTTGTCTTATAAAATTACTATCGATGAAGAGAAACCTGTCATTGGTAGTGTCAGGTGTCGAGAAGGTTGTACATTTTCTGAAATCCGTGATGAAATTGTGGATTTTAGATTTTATCCATGATGGAGTAGCTCTAAATCCAAAGCAAGAGAAGAAATGGAAAGTTTATACAACAATTTTAGGCATGAAGAGGAAACTAGACACATTTGATGTGGAAACAAGGTGTCCAAATGCAATGGAAGCAATACCAATATTTGAAAACATTGAAGAGAATGTGGAGGAACCTATGCATAAACAACCAAGAGTTGAAAATATGCCTTTGTCAGTGGAAAAAGCCACAATTGTTGATTCTTGTGTATTGGCATCTTGGGGAAAAAAAGTGAAAAGTTTAATGGAAGAGTTTGTCAATGAGAAACTTACTCTAAAAGTATATTCAGAAAAGGGAGAATCTAAAATAAATATCCATTGTGAAATTTGTGGCATTGATTATGGAATATGTGATGTATCCTTGGTAGCGCGAACAATGCGCAACTTCAAAAACCATCATATGAAAACAACGTCCCATCAACAACGCCTTTCAATGCCAAGTGGTAGTGAAATTCCTTCATGTAACAAAGTACAACAAACAACGGTGGTTGGAGATAGATTTCATATTGATCAAGCAATCAAACTTCTAGATGAATTCAACAAGACACAATAGCCTAATTTGTTCAAGGTGGTGGAAGCAACACTTGCAGACTATAAGGACATGAAAAAAGTGAGATTCGAATGTACACGATGCAATAAATGGTTTTGTTTGGTTCCGAAAAGTGGTAATATTTTCAGTTCTCTAAATGAACACATGAAATCAAAGAAGCACACTACTACTACGACAAATGAGGCTTCACATCAGGAGATTGGGCTGAGGAGTGGCATAGTTGGGAGACCTAAGAAGCCTACCAATGATAAGTCCCAACAAATTTTGACTAGGTTATTAGTGCCATCATCACCATCAGTATTATATAGGGGTTCTACAAGTGCAACTCCTACTTCAAGTGTGTTAATTAGTGGTTAATTAATAGTTTAGACTAAACTTGAATATGAATTTGCATATTATTTTATTTATCATTCTTCTAATTATTTATTTATTTATTTATTGTGTTGTCATCTTATTATAGCTCAATTGTCTCCCTTATTACTACAATGTTGGGGGTATTGGTATCCTTATATTGATAGAAATGGGGAGAGATTAGAAACAAAGGTCCTAATGGATGATCAAAGGGGTGGAAAATTATGGGCCATAGAGAAGCATAGCAAGATCATGCTATGTTATGAGGGTATTGAATGTCGTATTGATGGTACATATAGGCATATTCATTGCCATAGGGATTCTGAAACAAGGACCCCTTTTGATTCATTAACATGTAGATTTTTTAAGTTGGTTCCAGAATGTAATGAATTTAGGATGTGATTATATCGTGAATCAAGGTGCACCAATAAAACAAGTGAACGAGATACAGGAAAAGGTAGAATATTGGACTATTTGACTCAAAATGAAATGAAGAATGATGCAAGGGTTACAAATCCTAACCATAGATCAACAATGCGAGCTCTTTGGTGGGAGAGGACAAAGGTTGCTACACTCTCTATTAGAATGAGATCTCTAAAGGAAAAGTTGTTTGAATCGGCAGAAAGGAAGGATGTCTTTAGGTTTTGTAAGGATGTTTGTGAGGCACATAAGCAAGGAAAATTACAAGGTAAAGATGCAGTTTGAGAATTTTTCAAGGATATATTTCAGAACTTGATTCATGAAAAAGCAGGGAGAAGGTATAGTACATCCACAAAATCCCTTTATGAGATGATCAAGTTATGGGGAGGTCCTAGATTACATAACTTATTAGCTTGAATATGGATGGTCCTTCAATATCTACAACTTTAAGGCAAGTTAGAAAGTCATTGACATATATTCCAAGGGAGCACGAACACATTTTTGAGGCAGTTGGAAAAATTTATGCCTCTTATAAAGCCAAACATGGTACATATGGACCAATTCCTGTATGCCTTGCAAAAGATGAAACAATTGTGAAAAAATATGTTAGGTGGGTAGCAAAAAGTGATACACTGGTGGGGTTTTGTGGTTTGAAAGAAGAACATCAATGCCAATCACATTTCTTGGTGACAGTTGGTGAGGGAGATGCAGGCTATGAGATTATAACAAATTCTTTTAAAAACAATGTTATTGGACATTATGCACGTGTTATTATTGCAAACCCTTTACATTAAAAACTTCCTCGTTTGGTTGTGGTTGTTCATCCAACATGCAATAAATTCAATGCAAATTTTGTTTATCAACAATGGGAAAAGGTAGAATTTGTGTGGAAGAAACACGTAGAAAACAATTTGGGACCTATTGTTGGTCATTCCTCGGATGGAGATAGCAGAAGAAGACAACTTATGTTGAAGGATTATTCTTCAACATCAAGTCTTCGATATCAAATTCCTTGGGAAGGGTGGATGCTAACTAGGTTGTACAATGGTTGCAATGTAACAGAATTGCATGACCAAGATTACATCCACAACGGAAAAAAGCTAGTGAATCCTTTGTTTAGCGGTCGACGAGAATTGGTTTTAGGAAATGAGTACATAAGTTTTGGCCATTTCAGAATGGTTTATCACACTTTTAAAGTGGATGATCACAAGCTTAAGTGTGAAGATATAGTGAGGATGGATTGACAAAATTTGGGTTCTGCACAATGAATTGCTTCAAGGAAAGTTCAGAGGTGTTTGAAAGAGTTGAGAAGTACACTAAGTGGAAAGTTAGAGAGGACACTAGCTACAGAGACTTACCTAATGATTGTTGCTGACTACATTGAAATCTTTATGTCTCATAGTTTTAGCCTCTGGGAAAGAGTGCGAAATGCTTCACGAGTTCATCATTTCTTCGCATTATGGTTATGTTGGGTACAAAAACAATCTCACACTAAAGTCAACATAAATTTCATCAGCAGAGAGGCATATCAAGATGTGAGAATTTCTTGTGATTTTGCAGTTTTGTTGATGAGATTGTTTTGAGATCAATACTCTAACTTGCCATGTGTTTTGCATTTGACTGGGTCAGATGTATGTGAGAACTTCTTTGGCAAAGTTGGTGGGATGGTTGGAGCGGAGAGGGCTTATGATTTCACTGACTTGCTTCATGTTGTTGGAACCCTTAATAGAGTTGTTGAAGAAGAATCAAATTCCAAAGGGCTTCATTTTAATAAATCCCATAAGAAGCAAGAAAACATTTGGAATAAATTGCACCAAGAAACAATACAAAATATTGACATATTGTCGCAATATGATTCAATATCCACAGATGCTAAAATTGTAGAAGCCCTTAAGAATGGATTGAAGGATGCACAAGAAATTTTATCAACTCTTGGAATGAAACCAGAAAATTACACTCAATGTTCTTGGTGGGTTAAACCATGGACAGAGGATAAAGATTATTCAAAATTTCAAATTGTGGATGAAGTATTTGATGATTCTCCACCGATATTTTCCAACTCTATATTTGAATCTTCATCTTCATTGGTACACAATGAAAGTGAATTGCAAATAATGGAAAGTGATTGGAGACACGAGTTGGATGAAATTTTAGATTCCACTGATGAAAATGTAAGAAAAACTATAAAACCAGTGGTGAATCTTGGTGGTAAGGATATGTTCAAAACATGTTTGGTTAGTCAGTTGAATGGAAATCCAACATTATCCAAAGATAGGTTGACAAAAGTGAGAAGTGGGGTCTACTTTAGGCGAGATGGGAATACTTTACAAAAGGGTGTTTCAATTGGCTTTGGAATTGGATCAGATTGTGGGGTGTTGTTTGAAAACAACTCAATTCCTCCCACTAAACGTACTGCAAGAAAAGGTGTTCCTCGAAGTACAAAAAAAGGTGTTTCTTGTGGAATGTGGTACATTGGAAAGGTTCAAAGAATAAGTAAGAAGGATGGTAATAGGGTGTTTGATTACCATAATGACATCGACCTTTTGGATAGATTAGAAGGCATCGAGCTTCAATTATGTTGGTATAGTATAATAAAGGGGCAATGCGTGTAGAAGTATGATTTCACTGATCATGCTTTTGTACAGCTTGAATCTGTTATAGCAATCACAAACTTATCGTACAATGCTAAGAATGATACATACAAATTAGAAGAAAGTGATTACAAATTTTTTTCAGATTTTGTGAAAAATTTGAACAAGGTTAATTTTCAAAACATTCTCCTTTCACTTTCCTTATATATTTCCATATGTTGGATTATTTATAAATAGTTTTTGGTTATATTTTTGTTTATTTTTTTGTATGAATCTAATGTTAATTTTGTACCTTTTGGCTTTAGGTATAGTGAATACTTCAAATGGTGAATGTTCGAGATAACTCAACCGGTTTTAGCTACCTACTTTTTGGTGTAAGTTTCTTTCACTAGCCATTTATCTTTTTGTAGTTGTGTTTCATTCAAACATTAATTTGGTATTTCTTCCATAAAAACAATATAATTACATACCTATATAACTATATGTACCCCTTCCCTCAACACATATATACATTTTGAATATAAGTGCATCCCTTACCTCAACACTTATGTTGGATGTCTTCTACTGTGGTTCTTCTGAAGTTGGTCCATTTAATCAGGAAAAGCAAGAAGAATTGGTTCATTTTTTATGAATATGTTTTGAAGAAACGTATGTGGTTCTTCTCACTAATGTTAATTTTTTCCTTGAATTTTTAGATTAATGGTTCGCTTGCTAGAAAGGATATCAAGGATCTAATGGCACGGGGTTCAATCAGGATGGTTTCTGTTCACTCAAGTCAACAAATTTACACCAGAGCAATGGCTAACACATGAAGTGCATTTGATTTTGAGTGTTTTTGTGGTAGTTGGATTTCTTATTTTTCAAATTGGACATAGAAATCAGAGTTTGTAGCTCAAAAAATGTGCCATCAGAATCTTTTTGCAAGTATTTATATTTTGGCCACCTTGATATCATTTTTATTTTTATTTTTTCAAAAATAAATTTATTGTTTTGGAAAAATAGGCCCTTGTAATTTGGCCTATAAAAAAGAAATGTTTTTGTAATAGAGGGGGGTTGGATATTGGATATATCACAGGAGAGCTATTGTACTTGGAGATTTTTTTTTGATAATACAGAGGCAGTTGCAGTAAGAATTTTGGGATTCATGTGAAATGGCTTTATAGCATTGTATCTCCTTCGTGTTTCATTTCATCAAATGTCTTCTCAGTTCCATTTCATATCTTATGCTTTCACTGATTTTTCTAAAGAGTTATAAACAGAATTCATAAATCAATTTATGCTCTGTTTTGTAAGGGCAATTATGTTGTGTTACTTTCTTCTTATAGAATGAGTTGATTATCTAAATGCTCATTCTAACTCCATTTCTCATCCTACACTGCAATCACAAAGCCTGAAAGCTATCAAATTCTACCTATCTTGCCCCATTATCACTACTGTAATTCATTTAGCTAACAAATTTATAACACTATCCTTGGTAGCAATAATAGGTTTGAATTGGTGTCATTATCACTGCAAGGAAAACACCTAAACTTAATACTGATCCAAGATTTTCAGATTGTTGAACACCATTTCCACAACTTTTTATTGAGTTGTTGAGGCTCATATTTCTATCATAGCTCCATGCTTATTAAGCACCCACAGTCTCACCGTGGTTTGGGAAGTCCTTATTAGTCACTTACCCTGGTAGGTCCACACAGTCTGGTTACAAAGATGTTGATTGTTGAGTCCATATGTGCAGGATGCCTCACCTCCAGCACAATATATGATTGTGGGACACAATGGCTGATGTTAAGACCTCGTTCAGGTGTGACCATGTTAATCGAGTAAACAATTTTAGTTGATGCCATAGGTGATATTTTGTCCAAACATGTTGGATAAATATCATACGTGAGTTCAAGTAAATAGGTCTACCTATTACATATAGGTCAGGTGCCACAAAATGATATGCACTTTCTTAAGTGTAATGGTATTTGAATAATGTATCCATTTCAAACGAGGGAATAAGCCCAGTCAAAATTGTGAACTGCCCAGTCAAAAAAGTGACTATGATGCATTGATCGTATTCAAGGCTTCAGCTGATTCAAACAACAAACTTCGCTCTTGGAAAACAAGGGAACCATGCACAGGAAAATGGATCGATGTCATCTGTCTAAACAATAGGGTTATTCAGCTTCTGTTGTAGAGCCTTGACCTCATTGATCTCATAGAATCCTTAAATGATTTATACTAGTTTATCGTCTTAAGCCTCAAGGGGAATTCGTTTGAGGATTGATGTATGTTTCTTAGATGGTGGGATAAGAGTTGTAAAATTAAAGTGGCTAGTGCAGAGCTCCCAAGCTTGGTTCCCCCTTTTGTTTAAATATTGGTCTGTCTTTCTTAGATGCTGAAATATGAGCTGTTGTAAAATTCTAGATGATGTAAAGTTCTTAAGTGGTCAGTGAAGAGCTCCTAAGACATTATGAGATCATGGGTGTTGAAAAGGCATGAAACTATGTTTAAACCCAGAGCTTTTCCAACCCAGAATTGGAAGAAAAAGAACCAAAATTAATACAGGCAGCTTTACATTTCTTTAAAATTTTTATGTATGGATAATTTGATTATCAAAGTATCTTCTATTCTGCAATACATGGGATATGATTATATGTGTGTATTTGCAAGTTTGATTTTTTCTGTATGTTCCTTTCTGCCACACTGGGGATATCAATTTATGTTTGCATTTGGGGATTTCATAATTGGAGTATATTCTAATTTGTCAAGCTGGGGAAGCCAAGCATTCCGTTGGATAGTTTCTATGACTGCATCACAGAGATTGCTGCAGCGCTAGCTCTTACATGAATGGGTGAGGCTGGCTGCAGAGTTGACACTACAACCAGGCTTGCCCAATGGAGAATAGAAAATTTGTCTTCTTATACTTCCTACAGGAAGTCCAATCCTTTCAAGATAGGGGTGTGGAATTGGTAAGCATCTTTATTCTTGATTTTTTCAACAGTCGTATTGATGCTCAACATATAGATGGGGAATGGTCAATAGAAAAGGTTCTTCAGGTCATAGTTGCTAATAGCTGGTCATGGCGGGGTGAAGGGATGAAGGTACAGAATTGGCTATGACATGGTAGAAAATGACGCTAGTAATATGAAAAAAACTTTGTTTTGAAAGAGTCATGTTTCAGTATTTGAATTTTCTTTTATTATTCTCTATATTTTTTTTTGAGTGGTTTGATTTGTCCTATTTATAGATGGTTTGTGTGTTTTTTAGATGTTCACCCAGTTAAAATTCACCTATGAGCAAGAACTTCAGCTAGAAGAGTTTTTTATTCCATATGTGTGGAATTTAGTTGTATCACAGACGTATGGTAGCAGATACATTCTTAGGATTTATAATCTTCTGATCTCCCCTACTGCTGAAGTTTTTCTGTTCAATGAAATAGTGATTTACAACGATTGTTTTCTTCATTAAAAATGAAAATGGTCTCAAAACTAACATGTTTTTTATTCAGTTCATTATATGTTAGTGGTCATTAATGCAAGGTAAAAGTGGGTAAACCCCTCAACAATTTGTAATTTTCTACAGTCCAAGATTGCACGCATAAAGATTTCATAGATGATATGTTAAATTGTTTAATACCATGCCTCAGTTTTATAATTCGTGACTTGTTGAAAGCATCAATTTTCTACATTTATTTACATGGTGATCTGTGTATTGTATTCAGTGGCGTGGATTTCAATCTCAACACCATTCACTTATTTCAAGCAAGGTCAGCTGCAGTGGTGAGTATTCATTACAACCTTTGCTTCAAGATAGGGGTGTGGAATTTGGCCACTATACTCCTATTTGATAATTATTCTTTAGCGCTACTCTTCTGCTTGATTGCCACTTGATTTGAGATCTACAAAATGAGTGATTCTTGTTTCAGTTTCATGGCTATTGTTTGAAAAAATGTGACATATACATTTTACCGAGGTCTCCTATTTGAAAATCTAGGGGCTAGTAACATACTTGGGTCATTGTCTCCCAAATAAGGATACATGTTACCAATGGCCTTGCAGCATTCATGGGATGATGAGAAAAGTGCTAGAACCACATATTGACTCAACTCTGTGCTACAACTAGAAAAAATAGTCCAGGTTAAAACCTCGGTGAGTGTAGATTCTGTGTAATCTAAAACCTGGGTTATGAATTTCCCTCTAGTCATAAAGTGTATGTATAAGTGATTATATCAATATGGCGGTCCCTCTTATACATCTTAATCATAAAATTGTCCTTCTTGACCTCATTATCCTTAGGCTCTAACTACTCAATCTGTTGTGAGTGATGACTCTATTTGCTTGTGGCAATCTGATTTTGGTATACTCGGTTGTGACAGTGATGGAATTCGTTTATTTATACAAAAATTGGTTTCTGGCATCCATATATTGGATATGACTAGAATATCAACCAAATCCCCTCATTGGAAGAGAATATGCCACAAAATTTACATCTAATACATTAACAATTTTACTTCTGATGAAAATGTTATACACCAGCAATGCAAGCATCCTTAACCAGCTATCTTTTCCATTCATGGGATCACATTTCTTATGGAAATGTTAAACACCAGCAATGAAAACATCATTAACCATCCATCTTTCCCATTCAAAGGATCACATTTCTTATGAAATATATGCATAATGTCACATATAGATCATATTTCTTACGAAATATATACATATGTCATTGCAACTTGATTTGAACTTGAGATATTTAACCTTGCTGATTTTATGGTTAGAGAATGATGTTCTCCAGTTGCTACAGAATGAGTTAAAATTATAGATAGGATGACTTGAAAGGAAACTAGAATTAAAGCAATTTCATGCCAACTTTGTGAGCTCTCCATATTTGCCAACACTGTGTGCTTATGATTGGCTAGCTAACACAATTTAAGTTGCTTTCTACAGCGAGTGCTGAGTTCTACATTTTATAGCTGAATATGCCAACCATGTCATAAGTCAAACAGGCTTAAAGAATCCTTCAGATGATGTATTGAATTTGGTGAGAAGAGACTTATTCAGTGAATTCCATAAAATAGTTCCACATATGCCTTATCCATTTTTTATGAAAGCTCATAGATGGTGAGACTTTGGGTTACATGATTTCAACCTCCATCCTTGTCTATTTGATAACTAGTTTAAATGTCAACCTATAAATTTCTGTTTATCCTAGTCATCGTGAACAGACATTTAAGGATGCTTCATAGATGTAGGATAATAAGGATATATTTGACTCAATATTTCAGCCATAAGCTTATCAACTTCAAAGAAATTAATCTGGCTAATATGATTTCATATTTTGATTGCAGGGGTAGTGCATTACCAACAACATTCAGTGCAAAAGATGACAAATGTTTGTGGTTAGATAACAAGCTATTTGTTGTTTGTGGTGATTTTTGTGTTGCTCCAAATGTTGAAGGTGCCATATTGAGTGGCCTTGCTACAGCTTCAAAACTTTCACAAGTACACAATTCTCTATAGCTCCTTAATCACTTCAAAGATTTGCTGAACTTAGGACACGTCCAAACAATAGTTTTCCTTTCTGCTGTTATAAGAAAGTAAATTCTTTTGAAGAGCATCATATGAAATTTCAAAAAAGATGTAGGTAGTCTAATGCTGGAATCTGTCAGGTGTTGTCACATCCAAACTATTTATGTGAATTAGCATTTGATCTCTTGTCATGAGCATTTTTTTGTTTGTAGAAACGGGTTATTGTAGCAACAACTCCATATTAAAGTCATTATACACCACCCAACATCGTCAATATGGTTCTCTTTTTTTCCATATATACATTTTAAGTAATAGAAGTGTGTCAAAGCCTTTGTTCACTTACCATGAAGAGCTCAAAAAGAATGACAATGTATCATTGATCGAGGAAAGAAATAAGTTGTAGCCCCCCTTGCAACTTGTTACATGAAAATGATTCTCTATGAGTTATTCTTTTAGTTTTTTCATATTATTTCTCTTCCAAAGATTATTAGAAAGAACATGTTGCCCCAATAAAATGACATTGGCTAGTGTTATATTTTAAGCACAAGTATAGGATCTAGTTATGATAAAATGCTACACTAATTACTGCAAGTAGAAAGGGAGATAATAGAATAAATTAACATTAAAAAATACTAAGTGACTAGAAAGCCAATTTGAATTCACTTGATTTTTGCTTGACTTGAGTATAATTAAATAAACTTTTCATAGAGAAGTCATGTGCTCTAAGTGTGGTTCCAAGTGCATGCACAACCAACAGAAAACTACCTCTCCCTTAATTGTAGTTATCTGGGCCAAAAATTGAGTTGTAGGGTCTCTAATAGAGTTAGGGTCACTAATAGAGTCAAAATATCTACTGAAAAACTCTAAAATATGCTTGCTACATGTCATATGGCATGATTTTTCACCTATGATATTCATTTCAATGGATATTTTTGGACTGTTGCAACAAGGTACATTTTTAAATTTGATGGATTAACATATTGGTGCACACAAGGAGAGAGGAATATCACTAAGATGGATGGTATGCATTCTCAGATGCATGCATACTGAACTGAAGGGTACACCTCCCTAATTCTATTCTTGGCAGCATGCACAGGAATTTTGGGACTTAATGTGCAGGTTTCAAGGAGGAATAGCTTTTTAAAATAAGAAAAAATCATTGCAACGAGGATGAATTCTAGGAGTTTTGATCTCTGTCATTGCAGATTCAGAATCTAAAAGACTTGTAAATGCCTAAAAATCTGGAATGAGTAAAGCTTGGGCACTTGGTCGTCTTCCTCATGTATTTTCCATTGTTGGTGAATGCTTACATCTCTATTTTTCAGCCTAGTCAAGTTAATTTTGTGACATGGTGTGGGCCTTTGTCCCCTGGTTTCACTAAGATTATTATGAATTTTCCTAGTGGTCCTTGACCACAAAGATTGTTAAGGTAAGAAATTTTCTCTGATTAGGTTTAAACAGTAAGAGTAGGGTTGTGTCTAGGCATATGTTGTAGGGTTCAAAATAGTGTTACGTAGTGAGATTCATCTAACATATATGCCTCACTGGAATTATATATCTCTTATTTGACTTCAAGACCTAATGGAAAACACCTATTGTTGGATCCTTCCCAAATATTATTACTATTTTCCTTGTTTATTTTACTTGTTGGTATAGTTCATTCTCAGTGATTTATTTGTAGATCATAGGCAGGTGATACAGATACCCCTTTTTTGTTGGGAACAAAAAAACAAAAGTGAGAGGATTTCAAGAGGTGATATTTATTTTTCTATGAAACATGCACCCAAGGCTCATTTTAGGTGTCAAAACATTACATGAAAATATTTGTGCAGTCAACATCTCCAATGATCTAAGGAAGTGTACCACATAAGCATCAAGACAAGGTCTATAAATTCCCATAAGAAAGCTATCTGGAGTGTGAATATCCATCATGGCACAACCAAGGGTTATTAATATATCATACACCTCACATCAGATGAAGAGCCCCCAAGCATGATTTATACAATTTTTCCTTGCACCTAGAAAATGATAGGCTAGAGTTTTAGATCTTCAACCCACCTTCTCCTTTTATTTTTATGCATTCTTTCTTAAAGAAAAAAACACTTTTTATGGGAAATCCACACTAAATTGCCTTTTAAGGAGGGCCTTATCATACCCATATGGTCACAATACACACCAATATGTGGTGTTGTATTCATGTACTTGTAGTATTCTTGTACTACTAGGTACAAAGTATTCTTGTCTTAATAAAATATACCATGGGGCTCTCATTAAAACACTTAAATTAAAAACAACAGAGAGCAATGTTTTTTTTCATTAAAGAAAAGGGAGGGTCTCATAACTCATCCTCACCTTGCCTTTTTTTCTCTATATAACTCTTCGAAATTGTAACTTTTGTTGTTCCACCTTAATAAGACACTAGTTTGAGTACATGAGGTTGTAGTTGGATTTTTGAACAAGAAGCTTTCAAAGGGAAGAGAGTCTAGACTTGTGATTGAACACCTTATTTGGTGCAAACATATTCATAAAGATTGATCAATTTATTTTTCATCATCATATAGATCAATTTATATGTTATTTTATACACGTGCACATAATCAATCTTCCTAAAAAATGGTTGATCTTTGTATGCCTTAGACCATTAAATGCCACAAATCATAGTAAGATGTGCTTGAGTGTGGATTGAGTAATCACATTGTGGGAATACTAATATGCATCTCTTATGTATATCACAAGAAGAAATGTGAATTGTAGAATTCATGTGAGGTCATAAGAGATGCATCATGTCATTATGTTAAGGATATAAATATAAAGGGGTGTAGAAAATGTTAATGAAAAAACAGATACCTACAATATATAGTGAAAGCAGGGGTTTTTTAAATTGGGAAAATGCAATGGGTTAGTATTGGTAGGGGGTTAAATAAAGTGATTTTTAGAGGTATTTTCCAATATGTATTCAAATTAAGGGTATTTTTTAGTATGCCACAAACGCACGTGCTATGCCATAGGTTAATTGAGTGACGCCCCTGTGGTCTCAAAGCAGGATCGACATCTAAAGAGGACAATTTCATAGTCTATTTTATGGTTCCATACATAGTATGTGCTTGTTCGGATTATTTCAGTTGGGAATCCGGCGCTGAAGTCCATTTATACACTGATGCATGCATAGGTGGTTTTGAAATATTCCTCTGTTTCTGGGCACCTATAGTAAAATTTCCCAATTGCATTTCCAATGGCTGTCAGCGAGCAGCTATTCCAGAGATGCAAAGGTAGATTTGGAAATCTGACCCAAACTAGTGCTGAGGTTATTACTGTTGTTGAGGGATTGAATGATGGGTTCCATGGCTTCATGAATAGGCCCATGTTTTCCCAAAACCAAAGGCCGGAATCTAAAATGCATTCTCCGCCTTCAGAGTTTTCAAAATATGCTATAAAGAAACCCTTAGCATAGGGGTAGATATTAATTTTATCAGAAATGATAGGCTTCCATACCTCTAAGATCTAACTGTGGAGAGCTGTCAGCTGCGGTGAAATTCCATTAAACCGCCAGATTAAGGCACTTTCTAAAAACATCAAGGCCTCATCCAGTGAGGCCTTGACCACCTGCACAATGGGAGCTGGGCTTCACTCACAATATGGGCAGGAGCTTGACTCTCAGAGGCAGACGAAACTGGGCTGAAAATTATCTTCGCAAAGCTAGGAGCCATACTGCAGAAGAACCTGCGGCAGATGCGAACCCACAGAAGAGGGAAGATGCGAACTTGTGGAAGAGATGGGTAGATGTGAACCCGCGGAAGAGATAGGCAGATGCGAACTCGTGGAAAATACCTTTGGAAGAGATGGGAAGATGAGAACCTGTGGAAGAACTTTAATAGTGAGCTGGTGTAACCTGTAAAGGTGCACTTGTTTCACTTCCAATCCCCATTCGTTGATCTTCTCCCAATGCTTAAGATTCGCACCATATTGTGAAGAAATAGTAATATATTGCACTATGTTTCGTGCCAATAGAAATTGTTTTCCTCGAAATTGTGGCCAGTGTTCTAGGATGAGTATGCCGAATTTGAACCTATCACCGCAAGAATTATAAAATGTCTTTGACCCTAAGGGTCTGGCTATGCACTAAGGTTTCTTCTATTCAAGGCAAAGGCTGCACCTTTGGGGTTGGTAGTGGTTCTAGAGTTTCACCCTGTGAATCTTCTTGTGCTTCTTTGTCAGCCAGGGTTGTATTTTTATGCCTAACAAAAATATTTGAAAGGCTTTATAAAAACCATGCATGGGATTTAAAACCAAGATATGGTGAAAGAAGCAGACTAGATGTGGCCACCGGTGTGGACCTGTGAGCCAAAAATCCCAAGCCAAAATTTGAAATGAGATGTGAAAGTTCTTATACTTCACACCACTGCAAAGAGCCAAATCATCGCAAATATGAAAAGAATGGAAAAACCGCAGAAGTTCATAGCAGAAGGTCACCGCTAAACCGCATAAGATCAACTGCAGAAGCTCACTGCAGAACCACAGAAAATCGCTTGAATTCCGAAGAAATCACAAAAGATCACCGCAGAAGATTGCCTTACAATATTAGTTGAATATATGTGGATTTTCTACACATTCGTATAATGAAAACTCCACATGAAATTATAGTTCTTAGTTTACTAGGTCAAATCTTTCCCGCGTGTATTAAAAAATAATAGAGCTTCCATTGCACAGTCATTGTGTAGAAATAGCTTCGTGCACACAATGTATGCTTTAATATGAGCTTTGCACAAGAAAATATTCACACAATGAAATTGATATCTACATATAACATGAGTTATTTAAATTCTTACTTTCTTTAAGAAAGAAAATTGTACACGTCTATAATTAAATTACTTACAAGGACTGATTTACCATTGACTATTGCAAAATGAAATATGGATTTTTTTCACATTCCTTCAAAAAGTAGTATCTGTAGTTTAATGTATTATTATTATTATTATTATTTTGAGATTTTTCTTTTAAGTTGAGAAAAATAATTTAGTGTGTCATAAGTCCCTCGTTTTTTTTACAAATTGACAAAATTTATTATTAAAAAATATGATTTTGTTAGAGTTAATGTTTCATTGTGTAGAGCATTCACTCTAGGAAAGAAGCTTACTTTGCACAATGAAAAATTTCATTCAAATCCCTGCAAAAGGAAGCTCCAAAAAATGAAACATTGATCCCTGCAACTCTTACTTTTGTACATGCATTCATAAATAAATACAACTGGTACCAAATAATCAATATTTCTGCTTGAGAAGCCTCCAACAGTAACTGACATAGTTATAAAAAATATAATTTTATTCAGATTCAAATGTTAATGATGAAAGATTTCATTAACATAAAAATTACGATTGTAATAGATATCTGACAACCAAAACTTTTGCCAAATTTTCATGTCCATTGTAAACAAAACTTGAATATAGTAATTATTCTTTCTTCTTCACAAGACTTGAAAATTAATGAACATAGTTACTGTAACAACAATTTTATTCAAATTCAAATTATAATCACTATAGTTATCATTAAAATAAACATTAAAAATGGAATAGATATCTTTGAATCAAAACTCATATTAAATGTTCATTTTCATTGTCATCAATTTCACACCATTACATAGAATATAAAAGATCAAAAGCATAGTCTCATGAACTTATGTTCAATTAATGTTGTTGAATAATGCTACAAAAGCGAGAGTAACACAAGTTCACATGCAAAATATTATCTAAGAATTCTTGATATAACTAGTAAACAATTTTAGTATTAGAATATATTAAACAAAACTTCATTTTGATTATCATGAATTATAAAACATTAGCTAATGTATAAAAGGTCAAATCAAATATTGGAAAACAAGTTCAATCAATGTTTTCTGCATAATGTACCATAATTCAGGCCTATGTAACATCCCTTGGGAAACATGATCTCGGACTCAATTGGTAAACAAATTAAGAAATAGAAAATATAGTAACCAAAATTCAAACTAGGGATGATTACAAACTCATCGTCGTTGCAAAAATAATTTATAAAAATGATAATACTTAAGTGGGAAAATTAAATGAATTCATCCCAATAGGGACTGTTATTGTGCTCCCCTCAACCGTAATATCTAAAAGTCATCTGCAACAAAAAAAAGGAAACTACATTAGGGAATTAGACTAGTCGATCATAACGTACCCATAAAAATTCATTAGTTAAATAATTTAAACATAAAATAAATGTTCCAATGTATTAAAACACTTACAATGCGTAGAAGCATAACTCGACATTGTTAATTTTTTAGTTATCTCTGGGAATCACAATTTATGCAATGAATTCCTTCACTTTAGATTTAATGAATTATTTCATCGAAGCAACATTAATGTCTTGTTTAACATGTTCACTGAATGTCTCATCTTCAATTTCTCTATTTTATTCTTGCAATTATGAAGCCAAGGCAAACTACTCTTCATTAACACTAACAAAAGTAATTAGACATTTCCTAACTCCCTCTAGAGTAAAATAAGTTATATCATCGAACTTTGTTGCCTGTGATTGTTTCAGATTATCCAATGCACCCATTAGCTTGTCTTTCTGAATTAATCTAGACTCATTTATAATGCAAAAAGAATTTAAATCCTGAACAATCTCTACCTCTTTGAGATAAACATTAGTTTTCCTATTTTATATGCCTCTACACTCAGAAGTAATGTCCTCTAATGTTCTGATTTAATCAAACCATGCGGCCTTGATCTGCTTCATCTGATCAACATTCAACAACCATTTATTTTATTTTTCTATTTTAGATGGTAAATAAAGATTCCGACTAAAAGTTAGTAGGTCATTATGTACACATTTCCTATCTTCCTCGGTCTCACTTTTTACTAACTCAATAAAAGACTTAGTTCTCTGCTTTAAATGACGTAGTTTGAAATTTGTTTCGCATGTAGATTCTATAATTTGCAGTATATCGGATATATTAAAAATAATATATGATTTCACTACATTAAGGATATTGATGGGTTTATCAAATCTATGAGATTCGCTAGGACTAGAAATTGCCAATGGTGATCCACGTAACTAGTTGAGTCTTCAACAAAGGACCCGAGCTCACAGTATCTTCTAGCACTTTTATTTTTTCCTTAAACTTCATATTTTATGCTTGTCATTGGCTAACAAACTTTTCAAGCACGTTAGCAGTAGCTTAATGCAATTTGGTTAGCCTTGGTGTCGCAACCCCAGATAGATCAATATTAATTTCTTCTTGATCAACATTCTTTTTGCTCCAAATTTGTACCCTTTCATTATTTAATATCTTATTGCCCTTGTCATAATTTTCATCTTGAAATGTGAAAGGATGGTCATCAAAAGTAATGACCTCTTCAACAATTTTCTACATCATTTACAGATTTTGTTGTAAACAAGTACTAACCCTGTTAGGTAGTATAGTGATATCATTTTCTGTATTAGTGGCCTCTTCAATGCTTCCTATTTTAAGAAAAATATTGGATCTATTTGATTTAACTACGTGTGCTCTTTTTTGAGTTACTATACAAATATGCTCATTGTCATCCTGCCACTTGATAGCCCATTGCCAACCAATGTTTCGCTTATAGTAGTTTTTTCATTTTTTGGTTGGTAGATGAATTCGGACAAGCACTATGCGTGGAAGATTGATATTTTCCCATAGGATTGGTGCCTCCTTGCTTGTATCTTCATCCCATGCCAATTATCTCTTTTTCAATGATCTCTTCAACACCTACTATAATTCTTTGATGTTTTGTTTATACATTGGGACTTTCCTTGATCTTATCTCTAGATATTGTAAACAAGTTCCCATACCTAATAAACTCTAGGTGTTTCATGAAAAATTTTCCTATATTAAAGCCTGCAATAGATTCAACTTAACCAATGTTTAAATCATCTAAACAATATACATGAACATTCTCATGAGCTGTATTCTCCGTAGTTATTTTTCCAACAATAAATGCAAAGGAAATAAATTGTTTTTTCTTGTTTTGTTTAGATGTAAGTATCCAACAATGATATTTCCTACATACTTAAACAAAAAAATATCTATATATAAAAAAATTTGGGAAGATAAATGGCCTATATTCAAAGACATAAGTCTGAATATAAATATTGATTTCTCTTTGCTCAAGTTCCCCATTTCTAGATAGGAAAACCTTAGCCTCTATAGATATTCGAGGAGGCTCTTGTCCAATTACCATTAACTAGAGTTGAATTATAAACACATGTTGAATTAAAAAAAAAAATTGAATAATATCTATGCTTCCGCAATATAGGATACTATAATTTCATTAGTTCACAGGATACCAAAATTGAATTTCGAATCACAGGATAAACTATCAAACAGCTTTCTTGAAACAAAGGTTTTTATTAGATACAAAATCATAAAAAATCTATTGTTCTTTGATAATGTATCTATCTGAACAAACAATTCATTGGAAATCACATCAACCCAATCAAAAATAAAATTATTTTTGTATGTCTCATAAAGCACATAGAAAATTCAATTTGGAAAATTTTTTGTACTTTCTTGGCCCATTACATGGGAATAGAGCCAACATAAATATATAAATGGTTGCCGAAAGAAATAAATATCTAGCAGAGGAATATCATAAGGAACCTCAAAATTTGGATAAATTATTTTCACACAACGTCAATCTTGCCTCCTTCTAGATTTAGGAAGCTATTCACATGAGACAATTCTAAACACTTGTTTGGTTGTATTAACTGTTAATTTGGCAGCTCAAGGAAAAATTCCCTCCATTGGGAAAACTTCCTCATCAAGGAAGATGCCTTATGGCCCTTATAAGAATTTAATTTGGTTGAGGAAAAGTACATTTTTAATATGGAAATGCACATGTGCAAAAAAGGACAGTTCAACCCAAAAGAGAAATTAGACATGCTTGGATGGCTATAAATACAAATCAGGTGACCCTCATTTGGATATGATCATGAAGAATTATTCATTTCTCTTATTTGGTTTTGGATCACACGAGTCTGAAGTTGGTATGTGGGAAAGAGTAACTTATTCACACATGTCTGAAACTGTAGGGCCCGAGCCCACTTGTGTGGATTAGGGTTTTTGGTTCATAGCCGCAGAGTTGCCACATGAAAATTTTGGTTACAAGCGCACACACTCAAACCTTTGTTTGTGGTTGTAATGCTTTACATCTCTCTCTCCATGTTGTTGGGGTCTAGGGTTTCATTTAACAATTGAACGCAAAGTTTAGTAGTTGACTGCAGATGTTAACAGTTGACCAGAAGCTTTTGGATAATTGTTTGGATTATTATTATTTTTGGGTTCATCTCTAGGATATGATTTGGTTAATTTTTGTTGGATATTTTTCTGGTTGAAGGATTGGATCATTTTACTCTCTGTTTGTTGAAATTTTATGACAATATAATAAGAAAAGGAATTTGAAAGGGTTCCCTCCCCTGTGGGATTTTCCTTGGTCTCCAACCAATCCTAGCATCTTTATGTGTGAATTATTTTCTTCCATTGTTCCTTTATGTTCTGATGCATTGATGAGGATATTGTTCTTTCTATATAATTGCATTTGTTTATAATGATGTTATGATGTTGTGGGGTGAATTCAATGTCTAAATGATGAAATATAATTATCTAAATTAGAGAACAATATATCCCTAAGAGAAAATAACATGGTTTTAGATCCAGGCTGAAAAAAAGTCATTGAAGATCACCTGTGGGAATA
This sequence comes from Pinus albicaulis, assembly GCA_034641835.2. Taxonomy (NCBI): domain Eukaryota; kingdom Viridiplantae; phylum Streptophyta; class Pinopsida; order Pinales; family Pinaceae; genus Pinus; species Pinus albicaulis. The sequence goes on from CM076584.1 coordinate 1,426,349,623, forward strand.
CACCATTGATGGAAGCGAGAGAATATGGAGGATATATAAAATAATGCTAGTGTTTTGTTGAAATAGGCAACAAGAAGAGGCTTATAATTTAATTTTCCCTTAACTAAATTAGAAGGAATTTGTAATTCCACATCACGTGACAGCTTGTACGAGTTAACTGAGTTAGGAAGACTTAGTTAGGTCAATAAATTCATGTTGGGGGTAAAAATGGAGGCATGTAGTGTTCTTTATAAGTTTTAGGGGGTCCAGTTGCAGTTTATTTTGAGTTGCAATTGCTTAGCTTAATTATTTGTGTTAAAATCAGTTTAACTAGTTCTAACTGATAGAGGAGCTAGTGAGAGATCTAGTGAATTAAATTTGATTTAATTCACATGAATTGATAAAAAAGATAACTAATATTTTTTTATAAATAGTTGTTTCATATAAGTTCTGAGGAAGGCCCAGATAATATTGGAGTTAAAGGGAAGTATACTATTAGTTGTATAATTACAAAATTGTACAGGTCATGCATGAGGTCAGCAGGATTCCTTAGATGTATTACATAGTTAATTATTGGGAATTTCCTAATTAATAGGGTCACAATTTCTCTAGGGATTGCGCAAGAAAATTTGAGCATCTAGAGGAGGTAAATTGGTTAATTATTGGACCAAAATTTCTTGGATCCAGGTGAGACAGTCAGAGATAGTGCAGAGAGCTCTCAAGCCTGAGTGAAGCATTGTATTGTTTCATATTATTGAATGAATGCAATATAGAGACAGTGAGGTTTTTAGTTGATGATTTCCCCAAATAAATATTTGTGTTGTGCTATTTAAATTCTTTCTCTTTTTTGTTCATGTGATTATGCGATCGTAATTGTTTTCCACAATTTATAGAATAGATTCAAGTATTTTGTTATATCATATTAATAGATTAGTTGAATCTATGTAGATTTTCTACATGGTATTGGAGTAGGACTCACTATAAAAGAGAATAATATGAGTTTTTTTTTATAGAATAGATTCAAGTATTTTTTTTTATCATATTACTAGATTAGTTGAATCTATGTAGATTTTCTACATGGTATTGGAGTAGGACTCACTATATAAGAGAATAATACGAGTTTTTTTTAAGGGCTAAATCGAATTTGTAGATTTATTCTTTAGGACCAACAGCAGATCATGATGTATTTATATGGATTGAGAATCTAATATTCCCTTGAGTGTAATATTTGAATTACATAGCTTTGAAGGATAGGATGGAGGAAGTGCTAGAGGAAAATGGGTTGAAGGAATTCATAGACAATGATATTCTCAGGCCCGCATCAACATATGCTCAAAATATTGATGCATGGAAGAATAATGTAACAAAGGAGAGAAGGATTCTATTAGAAGGAGTTCAAGATCATATTATGTTGAACCTACATGGAAAGTAAACTCTATATGCTATGTGGAAGGCCTTAACAAATTTGCTTCAGAATAGTAGTGAACTCAGGAAGATTACGCTGAAGGAAAAGATAAGAAAAATAAATATGGAGAATGGAGACCTGATACCAAAATAATTGACGAAGTTCACTCAATGTTACATTAAATTATAAGTGTTGGTGTGACAGTTGCCAAGGATGATTTGGTGAGCTTAGAACTTCTAGGCCTTCCCAAGAGCTAGCACAACTACCAGGATTTGGTGAAAGCGAGGGAGAAGCTACCAAAGCCAGAGAGATTGTGGTCCGACATGGTACAAGAAGTGATTTGGAGGAATACCAAAGATGGATCCTCATCGAAGACTGATGATGAGGAGGAATGTGCCTTTGATGGAAAGGAAAAGAAATGTGTACCATTACAAATAAGATCTAGTTAGGCAAGCAAGAATAACTACTTGCTGACCCTAAAATGTTTTCACTGTCATGAGCTTGGAGACTATGCTACAAACAATCTGCACAAAAATAATGATAAGAAGCCCTCGGGAGGAGTGGCAGGTCAAGCACTTTCTTCATAGTTTGAGTTGTATTTCACTCTCGTTGCATGCATGGTTTCATTAGAAATGGGTTTGTGTGGTACTTGGATAGTGGAGCTTCATTCCATATGACCGACAACAAATAATTATTCAGTAACTTGCAGGAGAAGGATCTCCAGATGCACATTGAGATGGGAGATGAGGGGAGGTGTAACGCAAATGACATAAGTAAAATTACCTTTCACAAGAGGTATAGTACTCCTCTGACATTAAAATATGACATGTATGTTCCTGGTTTAAAGAATAATTTAGTTTTAGTTGCTATTTTGGAATAACGTGGTTTTGATGTGATATTTAGCAAAGGAAAGATGTTCCTTCATCAAAAATCCATAGGAAAAATCAAGAATATTTGGGTTCGGGTAAATAACCCCTGCAAATTGGATATAGAATAATGTGTTTCCTTGATCACGAAAGCAAAGAAGGTTCAGGGTCAAGACATTGGTGAGTTATGTCATAGAAGACTGGGCCATATACACCATGGTGCTTTGATGATCATGCAAATAGATTCTATAGGAAATCGCAAGCGTGCACTTGAGAAACAAGATACATGAAAAGGGTGTACATTGGGGAATTACAACAAAGCCACCTTTCATGATACGGAAACCCAAGGAAAGGCGATCCTAGAAAGAGTTCACTCAGATGTGTGTGGACCGTTATCGATAGCCTCCACAATTAAACATATGTATTATGTATTTTTTGTAGATAATTTTTCACGCAATTGTTGGATATTATTCATGCAAAAGAAAGATAATAAATTATCAAAATTTTGTGAGTTAAAATCAGTTAAGAAAGATACAGGGAAGAAGGTGAATATTCTGAGGAGCTACAATGTTGGAGAATATGTCGCCAATGAGTTCAAGAACTTTTCTGCTTTAGAAGGATTTCGATGGGAATTGATAAAACCTCCTAACCCACTGGAAAATGGGGTTTCATAAAGGAAGGAAAAACTATTATGGGAGAAACACGAGCGATGTTTCGTGATCAGGGCCTATAGTTTCATCTGTGGGATGAAGCATGCAACACAATGATATTTGTGCAGAACACAGTTCCTCATTGGATACTTGGGATGAGTACACCAGAGGAAGATTTTTCAGGTAAGAAGCTAGATGTGGCACATTTTAAAATTTTTCGTTCATTAATTTCTTTCCATGTAACCAAAGATGATAGGGAGAAGCTAGAGCCAACAATTGAGTTGGGAATATTTTTGGGGTACACTGATACACCTCACAACTATTGGGTGTACTTTACAGCAAACATGATGAAAGTGGTCATAAAAGATGTGAAATTCGATGAAGAGAATGCCATGAAAATTTCTGTTGAGAGGGAGCTTCAGTTACATGTAGTTGAGGATATTTTAGCTCTTAAAGATGAACCTCAATATCATGGAAAATTTTAGGGGCTAATATTCACTAGTGGGCTCATTTTCCATGCTTTTTCCAAAAAAAGATTAGCAAATTCCGATTTTTTTTTTAAATTGATTCACCCAAGTTTTATAGTATAAAAATATTTTACCCTAAAAATTGCCAAAACATTATATATACTAATATAAAATCATTACAAAACTAAATATTTTTACAAAAATAACATCAAAGTTTTTACAATTCACATATTGGGGACTACTAAGATTCGGTAAGTTTTTAAACTTTAAGATAAATTTCCATCCTTAAAATTTTCCCTACTCAATATGTGGAGCAACCAAAAGTAGAGGAATAGAGAGTGGAAGAACCCACTGATGTAGATAAATCTCGAGATGGAAGGAAGTGCACCATAGAGGTTGATAGGATGTTGCTTGATGTTAGAGAGAATGTGGGAGCACCCACATCACAACACAGGAAGAGAAGGTCCCCAAAGTAGTACACTGACTACATGGCTCTTATGAGCGAGAGTGTAGAGATAGAAACATCCTCTTTCAAGGAAGAAGTGTAGAAACCAGTTTGGGTTGATTTCATGGTTGAGGAGTATGACTCCATTATGAGAAAAAAATGCATGGGAGGTTGTCCCAAGACCAGAGGGAAAGTCACATGTAGTATTCAGATGGATCTACAAGGTGAAGAAGACAATATATGGGAGTGTCGAGAAACACAAGGTATGATTTGTGGCTAAAGGGTTCTCTAAGGTGGAGGGGATTGATTATGAGGATACCTTTCCACTAATAGCAACATACTCATCAATCAAGTGTATCCTTGCACTTTCAGTGCATATGGGATGGTAGATACATCATATGGATGTAAAGACGACCTTCCTCAATGGAGTGATTGAGGAATAGGTGTACATTGAGCAACCTGAATATTTTGAGACCTTCGAGAGGGAGTTTCATGTGAGAAGACTCAAGTGAGAATTGTATGGAATGAAACAAGCACCTACTTCTTGGTACACTAGGATTGGAAACTACTTCATCGTATTTTTCCTCACCAAGATTGAAGCAGGTGTGAACCTTTACCATATTGTGGAAGAAGGTAAAATTGTGATCATTATACTTTATGTCGATGATTTGATACAGACAGATGATGAGAAACTGACCAAGTCTTGAAAAAAGGATCTTGAAAGATAATTTGAGATGAAGGATATGGGGCTCTTGAATTATTTTTGAGGATTCAAAGTTTTGCAAAGCGATGTGTGACTCTTTGTATCTCATGGTAATTATGTCGACAAGTGATCCGGATTTATGCAGGAACGCAATAGAATAAACATATAACCATAAATACAGAGATGCAGCGGAAATAACACTTCATTTCATTAATATCAAAGAACTGAAATTTGCTTACAGACAGAATGGAAATAAAACTAGCTAGGGCACTGGTAGCTATCTCTGAGAAGAGATGTGGCGGCTACAGGCCTCTGAACTGAGTTACAATGAGGCTCGAGGGCCTATTTATTATTTAGAAACAATGAGAAATCCTAAACAGCCAAAACCCTAACCCTAGGAGATGAAGCGCCAAAACTATGGGCCCCGTTTGGGTAAATTGGTGTTTCAACTTCCCAGGGGTGTAACTTTGGCATACGATCTCCGTTTGATGCGTACCATACCTCGTTAGAAAGATTTATCCGAGGAATACAAATTTGGAATGAGCGACATTAGTCCATGGACCCATGTTGCTCTCCGTTTTCCCAAAAAACGTCGTTTAGGGCCTCAAAACAGCTCCGGAAGTTTAGGACCCGAAAAACTGCTAAAAATAGTAAACTGTGCCAAAACTGAAAAAATAAAATAGACAATGGTGGAGCCCCCAAGTGGAATAGGCAGGTGACCACCAATATCCACCTGGATCATTCCTCTCCCCTTAGGAAGCAATGTTCCCCATTGCATTAAGTTCCTCCATGAGATGAGGAAATTTCTGCTGAACTTGGTCCCTAGTGAACCACTTTTCTTGCTACATGAGTTGGCCAGCTTTGACAACCCAATATATTTGGATCTTCTGCTGGCGAGTGCTCTTGATTTGCATGTCCATGATACAATCTATGGTGGCCTATTCCATGTAGTCTGGATTTAACTCTATTTGTGTGAGTTGTTCTGCAATGTCCGAGGTGTCCAGCAGAGGTGGGAAGTAAGAACGAAGGCGATCCACATTGAAGACTCGGTGCAGACCAAGGAATGGTTGAATACTGAGCTCAAATTCATTGTTCCCTACAGCCTTGGTGATGGTGTACGACCTGTATCAGAGCAGGCGAAGCTTGCGGTGGGGTCCAGTGAGGCGCTCCTTCTGCAAATATAACCATACTTTGTTGCCCACCTGGAAGTTGTGTGGCACCTGGTGTTGATCATGGCGTTGCTTGTACTTGGCATTGGCTCTGTCCAATATATCATGAACCTGTTGGCGGATGTGTTGAATGCGCTCGATGAAGCTACTTTCTTTGTCAACTTCAGACTGGACATGAGCTGAATTGGCCTGAGCAGCTGCAAATGGCATGGCTACGTCAATGGGACATAATGGCTGGAATCCCAAGCCCACCTGAAAGGGGATATGGCCAATTGAACTGTGGAGAGCCCGATTATAACTATGTTGTACATAGGGGAGGCTCTCGTCCCATGTGCATGGATGCTTTGAATTGTACATGTGCAGAATGTGTATAATCATTCTGTTGACGACCTCTGTCTGGCCATCTGTTTAGGGATGGAAAGCTGTGGACTTGGTGAGCTTGGTATCCAACATCGACCAAAGGCTAGACCAAAATGTGCTGAGGAACCTGCTATCCCGATCGGATATGATAGACTGTGGGATCCCAAAGTGCACCCACACTCGTTAAAAGAAGAGTTTAGCAGTGGCTTCTGTTGTGATATTCTTCTTGTAGGCCGCCATAATGGCCATCTTCGAGAATCTGTCGACGACCACAAAAACACAGTCATTTCCCTGCTTAGAAGGCAGGCCCGACATGTAATCCATGGAGATGGATTCCCAAGGTCGACTAGGGGTAGGTAGAGGAGTATATAGGCCTTGCTTCTTGATGGTTGGTTTGGCAATGGCACAAGCAGTGCAAGATCTGATGTGCTTCTCGACATCCTTTCGAAGGTTAGGCCAATAGAAATACTTCTGCAGGATTGCTACTGTTTTCTCGACCACGAAATTCCCAGCGACTCGACTGTAGTGTGCTTCCCATATCATCTTGGCACGCTCGCTTGAAGGAACACAAAGGTGTCCCATGTGACATAAAAGTGCATCTTGGAGGTGAAAATTTGGAATTTGCGTACCCCCTAAGAGTGCCTTGTAAGTTTGGCCAAATTCTGGGTCACTCTCATAGAGAAGCAGCCAATCAGAAGTCTCGTGCCCACAAGATTTGAGCACAGTGGTGAGCACCACGATCGGTGGTCGGCTGAGGTAGCCTGCAACATGATTGGTGCTACCCTTATTGTACTTGATGTTCAAATGAAACTGTTGCAGATATGTGGACCACTTCTGATGGCGATCATTCTGCAACTTCCCTTGTGTCTGTATGAACTGCAGGGGCCTATGGTCTGTGTGGATGATTGTTTCCTTCCCCAAAATGTAATGCTTCCATTGTCGAAAAGCTTGCACAATGGAGTACATTTCTTTGTCATATGTGGGGTACTTGCGAACTGTGTCAGACAATGTCTCACTGTGAAATGCCACTGGATGTCCCTGTTGAGTAAGAACTGCCCCAATAGCATAGTCAAAGGCATTTGTCTCGATCTAAAATGGATGTTGCAAGTCTGGTAAAGTGAGCACTGGGGTAGAACATAGGTGATTTTTCAATTCTGTGAACGCCTTCTGTTGAGGTTCCGACCAAAAAAAAATTTCTCTCGCTCCTCCCTTGGTGACTTGACTCAAGGGCCAAGTGATATGAGGGAATCCCAACACGAACCTCTGGTAGAAATTAGCAAGACCCATAAAGCTGCGAAGCTCTGTTATAGTGGTTGGGGCTGGCCAATCCCGAATGACTTCGATCTTGGCTAGATCCACATGTAGCCCCCTTTCATCAATAATGTATCCCAGATATTGAACCTGGGTCATGCCAAAAGTGCACTTCTCCAAATTGGCACACAACTTGTGTTGCCGCAGTGTTTGGAGGACTTATCGGATGTGGTGAAGGTGCTCTTCCCAAGTCTGGCTAAAGATTAGAATGTCATCCAAGTACACCACTACAAATGAGTTGGTGAATGGGCGCAAGATGTCATCCATCATCCTCATGAAGGTGGCGGGAGCATTCGTCAACCCGAAAGGCATGACCAGCCATTTTAAAAGGCCTTCCTTGGCTTTGAAGGCAGTCTTCCACACATCGGAGGGTTCAATTGGTACCTGGTGATACCCAAAATTCAGGTCGATCTTGCTGAAATATTTTGCATCTTTGAGTTGGTCCAGAAGGTCATCAATCCGTGGGATTGGGTACCTATTCTAGACAGTTATCTTGTTCAGCGCTCGATAGTCAATACAGAGTCTCCACGTCCCATCCTTATTTTGTACCAATATGATCTGGCTCCCACAGGGCGATGAACTTGGTCTGATGTGACCTTTCTACAACAGCTCCTGAATCTGCCTCCTGATTTCATCATTCTCCAAAACAGAGCGCCGATAGATCGGTCCATTAGGTAGCGGCGCACCTGGGGTTAGATCAATCGGGTGCTTGACCTAAAAGCGTAGAGGAACCCCTGTGGGTGAGGTGAATATGTCCCCGTACTCCTCCACAACCTTATCCATTTGTTGTTGTTGTGCAGAGGAGCCCTGTCTGGAGGTCGTGGCCACAGTCTTCTTCTTGCCCTGGGGGCGGATCATCAGGAAAACGAATTTCCTGGTTTGGGAAATGAGCTTATTGCATTGTTTTGCAGTAACCAAAGAGATAGCGGCAGGAGGTGGTACCTCTGGTATCCTGTACAACTTATTTCCCAAAGTAACAATAACAGCACGAGGTCGAGACTCATACATAGCATGATGCTTCCACAAGTATGGTTGTCCTAATAATACATCAGAAACATCAATAGGAGCAACATCACATAATACCTCATCCGTGAAGGGCTTGATGTTATAGGGAAGGCGACACTGCTGGCTGACGCGGAGATCTCGTCCTTGGTGAAGCCACTCGATGGTGTATGGATGTGGGTGAGCTGTGGTCGGCAAGCCCAACCGCTTCACGGTGTCTGCTGAAATGAGGTTCTTTTGGCTCCCATTGTCGACAATGAACTGTACCGGGGAGCCCTTTACCCACATCTGAGAGTGGAAGAGACGTTCCTCCTCCTCTGGATCTTCCGGTTCCTCCTTTTGGATCTTTGCAGTGGCAACAGTGGCGTTGGGCTCCGCATCAATAATCTGTTTCCCTTTTTCATTCGCCTTTTCGGGTTCTGATTCGGAGTCAGAGCATGCATCTGACTCAGAAGCCCTCATCTCGGCCACTAGCGACTGCTTGGCCCGACACTCACTTGTGTTGTGAGTGGAGCTCTTATGGAACTCACACCACTTTCCCGTGTCCTTCTTTGGCTTTGCGGTGCTGTTCTTTTCTTATGGCTTTGATGAGTTGTCTTTAGCCGCCATGCCTTGGCTATGTCCTTTGTTCTGCAGTTTGGAAGCACCTTTCCCTTGATTTTGATTCGTAGATCCAAAGTCTCGCTTCTTCTGCTTGAATTTCTGCTCAATCTTGGCAGCATACCAGTATGTCGTACCAAGCAAGGAGATGTCGAGGAACTCCATTTCCTCTTGAATGTATCTGTGTAGACAACTGTGATACTTTAGCACCAGATGTTTCTCTGAATCTTTGATACCAGACTTTGTGCGCAGGGTATGGAACAGATTCGTCAGCTCATGCACATCTTGATCCCTTTGTTGTCGCAGCGTGGTCCATTGTATGTACTTGTCCTCATAGCTCCCCATGGCATAGTATTGTTCCTTGACGACATCTTGAAAAGAATTCCAAGTTGGTACGGTCGAGAACAGAGAGGGTTTTGTCTGGTCCTTGTTCTCACAGTAGGTTTCCCACCAGTCCTTAACATGGGGGGTAGCTTTGAGGAGTGCAAAAATAATCTTCTCCCAGTCTGAAAAGTCATGAACCGAGAAATATCCTTCTAATAGATTCAACCATTTATCTACAGCATCTGCGTCTATTTGACCCTCAAATATGGGAATGTCAAAATTTACTTGTACCTTAAAAGGAGTCGCGCCTCCAGAGTGGCTGCTGGATGCAAATGCGCCGCCGGTGGGTAGCCGTTGAAGGATCTGAGCAAAGTTATCCATCATCGCATTCCTTTATTTTTCGAGGGCCTCCTCGAGCAATATTTTGATAGGATCTCCTGCTCCCTCATCTTTCTTTTCGTCCCCCATGGGTGTTTGTCGAGGTTTGCGAGGCTGATCTTGCAAAGGTTCCACCAGATCGAGCCCTAGCTCCTTATACCTTGACCTCGTTGGGGACATGCAAAGAAGGATCGAGAAAAAGCAGACCCCTCTGATACCACTGATCCAGATTTATGCAGGAACGTAACAGAATAAACATATAACCATAAATACAGAGATGCAGAGGAAATAACACTTCATTTCATTAATATCAAAGAACTGAAATTTGCTTCTAGACAGAATGGAAATAAAACTAGCTAGGGCGCTGGTAGCTATCTCTGAGAAGAGATGTGGCGGCTACAAGCCTCTGAACTGAGTTACAATGAGGCTCGAGGGCCTATTTATTATTTAGAAACAATGGGAAATCCTAAACAACCAAAACCCTAACCCTACGGATGAAGCACCAAAACTATGGGCCTCATTTGGGTAAATTGGTGTTTCAACTTCCCAGGGGCGTAACTTTGGCATACGATCTCCGTTTGACACGTACCATACCTCATTAGAAAGATCTATCTGAGGAATACAAATTTGGAATGAGCAACATCAGTCCATGGACCCATGTTGCTCTCCGTTTTCCCAAAAAACGTCGTTTAGGGCCTCAAAACGGCTCCGGAAGTTTAGTACCCGAAAAACTGCTAAAAATAGTAAGCTGTGCCGAAACTGAAAAAATAAAATAGACAATGGTGGAGCCCCCAAGTGGAATAGGAAGGTGACCACCAATATCCACCTGGATCAACAAGACTTTGAAGAAGTTTCACATGGAGGCAAGAAAACCCATGGAGAGTCCTCTTGCATGGAACAGGGGGAAGGATGATGCTAATTCAGGAGTAGTAGATGCTACCATCTATATACAACTTGTGGGTTCACTCATTTATTTGGTGAATACATGAACACAAATATGCTATGTAGTTAACTAACTTAGTCAAGCTATGGTTAAGCCTTCCAAGGTATTTTGGAAGGAAGGAAAGCATGTGTTGAGATACCTCAAAGGAAACAAAGATTTTTGGCTATGGTATAAGCAGACAGAGGGAGTGATGCCTCAAAGCTTCACGGATGCATATTGGGAAGAGAGTCCATCCGACAGGAAGAGGACATGAGGGTGCATCTTCAACATTGGGTCAGCATCAATTTCCTCGTACATCATGAAGAAAAGATCAATTGCACTTAGTTCAGTAGAGGTATAGTACATGTATTCTAGTGAAGAAACTTGTGACGCCATCTGAATGAGAAATATACTTGTTGGTTTGTTTAGTCAGAAGATGGATCTGACGATAATTTATTGTGATAACTAAACTTTCGTTAAATTGCGGGTTAATCCAGTTTTCATGACAGGTCCAATCATATTGATATCTGATATCACCATCTCAGAGATTGTGTGCAGAGGAGGATTATGTCATTAGAGTACATTCCCATAGAGGAGAAGGATGCACAAATTTTGACAAATGAACTATCAAGAGGAAAATTCGAGTTTCACAGAGGCAAGATCGAGGTAGCAGACAATCACTTTCTTATTGAGAGGGAGTGTTGAAATTGGAAACAAGAAGATGCTTATAATTTAATATTCCCTTAATTAAATTAGAAGGAAATTGGAATTCCACATCACATGATACCTTGTACTAGTTAATTGAGTTAGGAAGACTTAGTTAGCTTAGTAAATTCAAGTTGGGGGTCAAACTGGAGGCATGTAGAGTTCACTCTAAGTTTTAGGGCGGTCCAGTTGCAATATATTTTGAGTTGTAATTTTCTAACTTAATTATTTGAGTTAAAATTAGTTCTAACAAATGGAGGAGCTAGTGAGAGATCCTGTGAGTTAAATCTGATTTATTCACATGCAGTGATCAACAAAATAACTGATTATTTGCTATAAATAGTTGTTCTATCTCAGTTACGAGGAAGACCCAATTGCGATTAGAATTAAATGGAAGTATACTATCAAATATATAATTATAAAATTTTACATGTCATGCATGAGCTCAGCAGGATGCCTTGGATATATTGTGCAATCAATTATTCAAAATTTTCTAATTAATAGGGTATTAATTTCACTAGGGATTGCACAAGAAAGGCTAAGCATCCATAGGAAAGAAATTGCATATGTATTGCACCAAAATTTCTTGGATTAGGGGTGAGACAGTTAGAGGTAGTGCATAGAGATATAAAGCTTGAGAGAAGCATTGTATTGTTTCATATTCTTTACTTAATGTAATATATTAATAGTGGGTTTTCTAGCTGAGGCTTTCGCAAGATAATTATTTGTGTTGTGTGATTGAAATTATTACTCTTTCTTTTTCATTTTATTGTGTGATCGTAATTGGTCTCCTTAATTTGTAGAATAGATTCAAGTATTTTTTTTTTTAGTGTATTACAAGATCAAATGAATCTATGTGGATTTTCTATAGGTTTTAAGGAAACCCTAGGAAATATGGTTATTAGGGTTTGATATATGATTTGAGTTTAGGGTTTGGAAGAAACCATGGATTATGAAAAAAGGTTTGAGTTATACAGTCTTGAATCTTGATCATGATCAATGACATGTTGTTTTAACGCTTGTGACAATATCGATGTAACCCTAGATGGGTTAGTCTCAATTAGTCTTGGTTGCTGATTAACACAATTGGAAATATTGAAGGAAATATTTATATATGAATAAATGGATAGCAATAAATATTGAAGGTTGGCTCAAGAAGCATATGATCACTTATCATTAAAGATAAACACCTTTTATATTTATGTTAATTCTTCGTGATACTAGACTGATTGCTTTTATTATTTTTTATACTTCCTGCATAAATGTTTGAGTATATGTGAATACTTCTAACCTTTAGAGGAGATGTGATATGAATATACTTCTTTAGTATCATCTAATTTTCAGGAAAAGTGAGCTAGTGCAATAAGTGTAGATATGGTGTTGGGAAAGGAAATAAGTACCTAAGGATAGTTTTTGAAAGTTTTCAAAGTCGCATCCTGAAATTACAATATGCAAGTACTACAACTTCCAGTAATAAATAATTGTTACAAGTAGAAGAGGTATATGAGTACCATAAGGTATGTGTAGTATATTGTTTCAGTGTTATGATTTAGTTGAGAGATTGGATGAAAAGTGAAGCCCTAAGGTGTGTCAAGAATATAAACTTCATAAATGAATCATGCATATGAAAGTAAGTTTGATTTTTGGTATATGGTGACTTGATATCATTGTTAATACTTATGATAAGCATGATAACCCTGATGATAAAAGTGTGAGAATAAAAGTGATGCTTAGAATATTATTGTTGATAATGTTTAGGTTTTGATAATATTGGTAATTTTGAAAATGTGACAAAAATAGATGCCATGACTTTATGGTTGAGTAATATGATAAACAAGTGATGTTGTGATTATGATCCTTGAAGTATTCAATACAGTTCTGAACTACCCTAATTATATGACACTAACCATTGATCAATGTTTGATGACGTGTTATTATGTGATGATGAAGAAATTAGTAATGATTTTTTATGATATATATCTAAGAATTCGATATAGTTTGATTTCATTATCTAACAGTTTCTTTGATGCATGAAAATATTATGATAGATAGGTTGGTGTCTTGATTGATGACTATTGAATAAGCTTCCATTTAGAGGGAGAAACTCTCCATGAGATCTCACCACCTATTATTGTTTGTAGTAAATAAATAAAATACTCTTGATTATTGAAGCAAGGTTTGTGGACATGTACAGATGATAATTTTATGTTGTTGAAGTTATAGTCTGAGTAGAAAGGGTTTCTCCTAGTCTAAGCTCTAGCCACTGGGAGAAAGACTTAAGGGTGTGACTATAGGTCTCCTAACTACATATAAGAAGGCCTATGGGTGCCATTAGGGGAATTTTGAGGTCTAAAATGGGCCTCTTAAGAAAAATGTACAACAAAAATTAACTTTATAAGAACCAATAGGATTCAATATGATGATGTCAACCAGGGGGGATAATTCACCATTTTTTTAAGTAAAATTGTAAAAAGATTAAATAATAATAAAATAATAAACCTAATTTTTTAACTCATATTTTCAAATTATCTCTCAAATGTTTTACTCAAATTTCGAGTAGGAGTACTCCTTGGAAGCAAAATTTAATTCCCCATCCAAGGAGTACCCATGTTGCATACTTTTGATGGACCCTGCTACATGAAAAAACATGATTGCAATCATTTTTTTTAGGTATTTCTCATTTTTTGTGTAGCGTGATCCATCAAAAGTATGTAACATGGGTAATCGTTGGATGAAGAATTAAATTTTTCATCCAACGAGTACTCCCGCTCAAAATTTGAGTAAAAACTTTGGGAGATAAGTTGAAATACAAGTTGAAAAAGTAGTTTTTTCTTTTTTCCCTCTAAAATTTGATGATATAATCAATTCTTATTTTATTATTTCCACTATTATTTTATAAGCTCCTTAGGAGGTCCATTTTAGACAGGTCAAAATTCCCCTAATGAGATGAGTCGGAATGATACAAAAATCTAAAATCTTATGCATGAAACTAGGAGTGCATGATATAAATTTCTGTAGACAGAAAAAGAACAGTATGCTCTACATAATGTTTGACTTGTTGCAGGGATCAAAATGACGGTTGTGTGATAGAAAGAGCTCTCTATAAAATGTAAAGTGGCCTGCCTTTTGGAATCTACTCTTACTTTTGTTAGGGGGCTGATATCTAGAGAATCATCACTAATAGAATATTAGGGAGCATTTCATAATTGGCATGATTACTATATTATGGAGAGGTATTTATGTTACCGAGAATATGAATGTTTTAAATCATCTTGTGTTTGCATAGGTATATAGTATCAATATGTTAGTTTTCTTGATTTGATTATTATAGCTAGTATGAGAATAGAGGATTGATCCCTAGTATGTAGTAATTTATATTCTAGTTATTAGAAAGATTTCAAAATTAATGGATAACAGAAACTTATATGACTTGTCCTTGGTGTATGAATTCAGAGATAGTGAAAAAAAATATTCATGTTATTATCATGTGAATAACTTGATGAAGTTTGGCTTGATATTTCTTGATAAATGACAATTTTTTACAAGCCAAAATAGGTAAGGATGTACCCTGGTACTTGGGTGTGAGCTCTACTTGGGGACTTAGATTGAAACACTTAACAATGATATTGGCATAAACTTTCATGGATTTTATATTAGTTTTGGTGTAGAATTTAAGGCCTAATAAGCTGACTTGGTTTATTTGACTACACATTGTTGATTTATTTGATGCTAGGTGTATTGGTCTAGTAAGTGTTATGTTTGCATAAAGATCCTCGATCCTTGCATGTCCTAATTGGAAGTTACTTGATAAATCTTAGAAGTAATGTTGATTCCATCATCTACTTCAAGGTGATCCAAGGTATGCCGTTGACTTTGGTTTTTTATGTTGACGATCTATTCTTGATAGGTAATTAACCTCTTATGATAAAAGTAAGATGGATTTGGCCTTTGAGTTCAATATGGAAGACCTTGTCATGATGCAATGATTTCTGGGATTACAATTTTGGTCAAGGAAAATATGTTGTAAAGCTACTGTATAAATTTGAAAAGATGGAATGAAAATCCTCGAACTCATCGATGGAATTTAATTTCAAGAAATCACACAGAAATGTCATTGGATATAAGTACCGACAATTCGTTGAGGAATTGATGTTCCTTGTGAACACTTGTATGGATATATGCTCTGTAGAGAACCAATTAGTTCAATTCATGTTTGAGCGGCTTCATGCAAATTGGGTTACTTCCAAGCACATTTTATAATATCTACATGGGAGATAAATCTTGGCATAAGATATGTTATAAGAGATGTATGATTGAATGGATGCACTAATGATAATTGGCATGAAATTTTATTGATAAGTAGAGAACATATGTGTGTTTCTTTTTCATGTGATCTCACATGATATCTTGGGTGAGCAGGAAAATAGAAATCCATAGCTTTAAGAACGGTCGAGGTTGAGTACATTGTTTATAGCATGGTTATATGTGAGGGAGTATGGTTAAGAAATATATTTGTAGAGTTGTTTGAGTAGGTTCTGAATATGAAAATTATGCTTTGCAACAAGAAGAGTGGGATCCGATTGGAAAAGAATCTCATATATACTTGAGATTGAGATATCTCCATATGTAGATACAATGTTGTTATATGAGACAAGCTTAGGCTTGTGGTTGCTACCTCTGTGAGAGGGAGAAAATATAAATAAGGTATATTTTTATGACATGTATTTGTTCTAACATAATATTTTATGTGATGTCCTACATGAATAGAAAAAAAGAGAACTGTTGCTCTTGATAATGTATGAGGTAATGCGATTAAGCTCTTCAAAGAATTATTCAAGATGGTACTAGATTCAAACACATTGAGATATTTTTTTATCTACAAAGAGAAATGTGGATTGATTTATGTGACCCACCTGGGCAAGGGTCCAAGCTAATTGAGGACACTGAGCTATGCTCTTCCCCCCTTATTTGAGCTTCCGAGGTGAGGAATTGGGTCGGAGAGCTCATATAGTTAAGGGATATCTAGAAAATAGGGGATCACCCCTATCTATCACCGATAGGGTGGAAGACATATGTTCCCCTATCTTGTTCTAGAAAATTATGCCCAAGTTAGGATCATACCCACAATTCGGGCTTGTTGGGATTGTCCCTCCCCATCTTCCCAATGGATTGAGGAGGCTTGGGCATGTTTGATCCTTAACTTTGATAACTTGGGTATATCACCCAAGCTCAAACATGATTCAAGTGTTCTATCACATGACTCTTGAGGGTAATTGTTGGGAATATCAATATAAAATAGGATGGATGGAATATTATATCTTGCATATTTCTTAATATAGGATGAAATACACATGTACCCCTATAAGATGGCTTATGGTGATAGTATGCCGTAAGAACTTCCCCATTGTCATAACCATCAGGTTAGAGTATCTCGTAGCACCTTCCACATTTTCAATGGACTTTAGGTTGAGTTGGGATACCCCAATGTGGTTCCAAGTTGAGCAAGGCTCCCTAATGTTGTTTCATATTGAGCTAAGATCTCCAATGTTATTGGGGGTGGAATTTTGGGATGCCCTCCGATGTAAAATTGTTATTATTTTAGATTTGAGAGTGTTTAACTTATGAGCATAGACAAACAAAGATATGTAGAGATAAGCATGGATGAGAAGATATGAGCAGAGATGAGAATATATGAGTATGAATGAGTGGAGATGATCAAAGATGGCATTTGATGATGACGAGATAATTGTGATGGGACATATGTTGCGGTCACTAATTTCTCCCTAGCCGAGAGGGAGTGTTAATTCCATGGCTCGGGGACAAATTCCCTCCATTGGACAATATTTCTCATTAAAGAAGTGTAATACCCCTCTATTTCTATGTTAATATCCTTCTACTTGTATACTGGACTATTTTTAGATATGATGTCTAGAAAGCGATGATGGATTTGAATTAAGCTAAACAATAAAGTATGATGATGTAATAAATGAATTTTAATAATGAAAAGAAAATCGAGAAATTACTTGGGAAGAAAAACTGGAGTTAAGAGATTCTAGCCAAGATCTGGAAACCAATGTTGGTGAATGAGATAAAAATAACATTCCCTTTAATAACTCCTAAAAATACCTAGAAGTTCATCAACAAGGTTTAATATGATGGTAGAGAAAATCTATTAAATCACTCAGATATAGAAAAACACTGAGTAAGGGTGGAATAAAGCATTGGAGGAGAGAAAGGCAAGCTCTAAGGAAAAAGGAGGAAATGCCTTTTTCAAAAAAAGAAAGAAAGAAAGCCTAGGCTAGTGGGCTGGTAGACTGAGGAAAAGTGGGACATTGGTAAGGAAAAATATCCTAGGGAATTAATGTATAAAATAAATTATCTAGAATCATAAGAGGTTTTTGATTCCATGATAATGATATTTCAGCTCGGGGAAAACCAGTGATGATGGTTCAAGGTTGGGAGGAAGATGTATCTCCCAAGTTTGTTTCCAGTTGGTACACGGTTAGAAATTTTGATTATTGTTTATATAAAAATTTTGTGCATATGTAGTTTCCGAAATTAATTGAATATGTAGACTAGTAGTAGCAGAATGGGTAGATAGTCTGCAAAAAATTTCATTTATTTTAATGTCAAATTATATAGAATGAATATATGGAATATCATTTTTTGGGATTATTTATGCTGATTTTAGCAACACCATATATACAATAGATAGTGTTATCTGTGATAAATTATACTTATTATAAAGTAAATATATCTATAATAGATCTGAATTATGACGAATTATTTTCACCACTAATTGTCACTGCTCCTAAATCTGCAATCAATAATACCTCTCTTGATATGGTAGTGATAAACATGAATTAATGGATTTTACTCTCTTGGGTAGATCAGATAAGTATACTTGTTTTAAATTTTAGAAATCCTCTTTATATGACAGACGAGGTTAAATATAATGACTTCAAATTGCCAAATGAGAGTGCTAGGGGTAGAGGGAGAATATTTTCAGGAAGATAGTGTCAGAACTAGGTGAGATGGATGGAGGGAAATGTAAACGAGGTTGATTTACGTCTCGTAGATAGGAACCTATGAACATTTTCAGGAAGATAGTGTCAGAACTAGGTGAGATGGATGGAGGGAAATGTAAACGAGGTTGATTTACGTCTCGTAGATAGGAACCTATGAACATCACCAAGGACTGCGCATGGGAGGGTAATGGTGCAATTATAAATCAATTAGTCACCTTAGGAGGCTATACTACTTATATAAGTCGAAGAGTAGTAGACTTGGTTCATCCCAACAGTTAATTGACTCATCGTAATAATCTTGTTAGAATTTTTTAACAAGAAGGTTGGATTGGGGGTGACGACCAAAAAACCAAAACCGTTTATATAAAAGAAATAAAATAAATACGACTATGTATGTCCCATAATATGCGTATTGTATGGAATACAGCAAGATTTGACAACATAGTCATTATATAAAGTAATTGGAATCAAGTTTGTTACTGGCATTGGATCATACTTGCCCAGGAAGAAAACAAATGGGCTTGAATTTAAGACTAGTTCTAGAATTTTCCTAGAGTATAAGAAATAGGATTCTCTAGAACTTGAGTGGTAGTGTGAATTACAACGCTCTTTTCCCTAATGCATTGCAAATTCTAGGCGACAAGGAATATGAGAAAGAATTTTGTTAACTTCAATAATCCGGGAACATCTCTATGCAAAAAAAAATCGCAGTTACCAAGAAAGAGAAAATATGTACGTAACGAGCTTTGATAACACATAGATACTCTTAAACTAGAACTGAAAGAAAACATATTACTGCATCAGAGAAATTCATGCTCAGTGGAACGAAAAATGTAATCCTTCTCTTGGAAACAAAATCACATTCTAAATCACATTCTAAACTTCTAAGTGGAATGTAAAGTAGATGGATTTTTTCATATAAAATAAATGCACCAACATGCGTAACATAAATAAATTATGTAAAAGACAAAGTGTATTATATCAAAAACATGAGGAGTTCAGTCCGCTTCAGAAAAATTGACTAGTGCACAAAAGAATAAATTACATATAACAGTCGGGGTCTTGCTAGAAACTGTTCTACAACCAAAATGAAGAGAGAAAATATAAATTTAAGTCTTAAACTCATTTTCCCTACTATTAGAAGCAAGGGACCCATGGGTGCTAGCCCTCGAAAAAATACACATAACCAAGAAAAATAAAATTTGAAGCTCATGATTTATTTTTTTACTGGAGGTGACAACCAGCATATAAGGGATGCCATGGACACCAACCTATAATTTTGAAAGCCTGAGTTAGGTATTGAATAGTTCTATAGGTTTATTGAGTGAAAATCTAATGAGCTTCCACTTACATACAAATAAAAACATGGGAGGAGAGAGGTAAGCCGAAAACAAAAACAAAATTGTATCAAACAAGGGTGAGTAGGGTATATGGAAAGGTGTATACCTGGCAGTCAACTGCATCGCTATATTTCCTTCATGTACTAAAAAAAAGAGAATAAGTTACTATGCGAATATTACAGGGGTTATCTTCCAAAAAAAAATGCAGAGAGCAGGAAAATTAAAGCGAGCACCCAAATTATGCGAACAATAAATTTTTCACCCTAAAAGTTTGAAGAAAACCTTTCGATTAGTCACCACTATGGGGAGTGGTAATAAAAGTCGAGGAAAAAAAAATATTACCCAAGTCCCTATTGAATCTTCTCTTTCCTGTACCAAGATGAGGCACGATTCTGTGGGAGATTATGCACGAAAACCAGTATCTCGTCCCAAAACTAGTTATAAACAAATCAAACCCATGTACAATTTCAGTACACGATATACCTGTGAAATAATAAGGGGCGAGTGTTAGTTCTGGAAGCTGAAAAAGAGCCTAGTGGAGAGAAAACTCAATGGAGACAAGAGTATTTGACTTAGGAAGCCGTGATATAAAATAATTAGACACGGTCAGAAGCCATACCTGTAAGTACATACAAAAAACTCATGAGATGAATAAGCTAGTAGTTTGATGAGGTAAGCCTGTATTATACAGTTTGGATCCAAAATAAAAGAACAAGAAGAAGGGAAAATGAAAAACCCTTACCATGGACTCAACTTGAAGCAGAGGAACGATGAAGGCACCACAATACAACCTCGAAAAAGATTTCTAGCTGCCAGCATCTCAGGTTTCCAGCGCAGTGAGCTGTAGAAAAGAGTCACATATGCCTATAACAGAAATTACAGATGCTAGTAACCTCAGGACACTTTCTGGCAGCAGTTATTGAAGACTCAAAATTTCTCCAAGAGTAGGGAAAGGAAAAAATAACTAAACAATGAATAAATGATCAAAGGAATGATGCAGACCAATTAGGGTTAGAGTTTCAAGAGGGATTTTCCACCCTTGGATCACTTCAATGCATATCCCTCGTACACGTAACCAAATGCATGGGTTGCTATGTGAGGGCCCTGTGAAGGGAGGCTACGTGGTGATGCCAGGCCTTTTCCCTAGGAATTGATTCCCAAGAGGGATATTTGTCCTAAATTCCAAGTGTACCCTTCATCAAATTAGCCGCGTATAAGGATTAATTCCCGCCATGGTTGATGTTATAAGTGTAACAACCATCATAAAAACGTGACCGTGCTTTGCATGTAATGTGTGGAAGAATTAGAGCTAGGGATATAATAGATCCATAAAGCTACCAAGTATGACTCAATGAGCTATAGATGATGTATATATCCTCCACAGGTAAGGTTCATATCAACTCCTTAAAATCGTATACCATAGCTCATATATCTTAGTATTAGGACTAAAGGAGAAAATAGATTAGAACGTAGAAAATATAGAGCTAAGGTAAGAAGGAAATAAAAACCATGTATTATTAAATACAAATTAAATTAATTTAGGTTCATAAATAGTATGTACAGCACTTAAATGGCATGAAGGGTTACAAATCACACAATATGTGTAATAGTAGAGAAAACAAATCAAAGTAAGGGGTTCATAGGAGAATGGTATCAAAGCCTCAATTTCTAACATTGGGCTTGGAAGGAACCATCATATTAAGATGAAATATGTGTATAAGTGTAAACATGAGATGTTGATAACAATTTGTATTGTTTATAAGGTATTGAAGTGAAGCAGGCAACATCATAATGGCATAAAATTACTCTTTAGCCATTACAATTGGTGAAGAAAATAAGTTTAGTTGGGGAATGTAAGTACCCCACCAACCTCTCAGCTTATGGATGTTATCATAAATATGCAACAAGAGTTGGCTTATCTAGTGATTATTAATGAACACCTACTAAAAGCAAGTGAAGAGTAGGAAAGAATGATAATATAATTGATGGAAAAGTCTACTCACAAAGTAATTGAACTTGAGGCACCAAAAAGAGAAAATGTTGAGATAAAGTGAGAGAAGTTTGAAAGTGGAGGTGATTCCGATGGGAATTATCCAAAGTCACATAAGATAAAGAGGAGGATGGAAATAAAAGGGGAGTTTCGGAAAATAAAAACTCATGCTTTCAATGGGGAAAAGGAGGAGGGCTTGGCTCCTAAACATGTCCAAGTATTCTCAACTCTATGAGTATGATAGTAATATGAAGGCCATATTGGCCATTTATAAACTACAATTCAAAGCTTCTCTCTGGTGGGAAGAGGCCAAAAGTGTTCATACCTTGGAGGAAAAAACAATTTCCTAGGAGGAATTCCATAAACAATTTAAATCTCGAAATCTAAATGAAAGACACTATGATGATCGCACCAAGGAATTTCACGAGTTGGGGATAGGAAAGTTAAAAATTGATGAGTTTGTGGAAAATTTTGGCAATTTAATACAATATTTTCCTATATGAAAGAGGATCAAGCCAAGGTACAGCAATTTTTGAACTTATTATCAACACCTTACAAGGAAAGAATTGAGTTCAACATTCCTAAGATAATTGATGATGTAGTAAGAAAAGAAATATTGTGCTACCAATAGTTCAATAATAGTGATCAAGGATTAAAATATTGGCAAGGTAAAGATAGAAACAAGATTGTAATTACTATAAAAAAAAATCGAAACCCTCTTATCTTATGAATTTCTGGATGGAACCTCAATGGAAGAAATTCAGTAAGGGGAATTAAATCATCCAGCACAATCTCAAACTAGGTCAAAACCCATGGATTTGAACAATAAAAAAATCAATGGGGTTCAAGAGAGAGAAGATCTAAAGTGTTGGGGGTGTGGTTAAGCACACCTATTGAGAGACGACCAACACAATCTGCGATCCATTTAGAATATTAAAGCTTTCCACGAAGCAATAGTTGTGAATGACGTTTCCATAAACATTCCTACAACTAGTGTCGCGTTGGAGGACAAATAGGCTGAGCATCAATATACCATGATTGAGATTGAAGGCACTATTTCAAACCAATCTGTTTCTATTTTAATTGATCCATGGGCTAGTTTAAATTAATTAAGTCCCTAACTTGTGTAAAAATGTGAATTAAAATATGAAAAATTGAAAATTGCATGGCTAGTATAGTAAGCAACCAACACAAAAAGAAAAGTAACCAGTCAAGTAAAAAAGTGTCCCATTAGCTTAAATGGCTATTCCACACAAGTAAATTTAAATATTCTATATTTAGGGTTCTATGATGAGTTAAGATACATAGAATAGTTGGATAAATAGGGAGCTATTATAAACTATTTGGAGAAAACACTAAGTTGTGTGAGTCAAGATGGGTAGACCAAGTTAATTCAAGGTATACCAAAATCAATATCACGAAGATTGACAGTTGAAAAGGAATCCAAGAAAAGGGTGCCAATTATACATGGTGCAGGTGGACACAAATACATAACAAACATAAAAGGAAAATTTAGATACACTGCCAATTATTAATGAATTGGACACGACATCGGCTACTAAGCTAGGGCCAGCTCGCCGCTGGGCTAGGAGGGGGTGGCATGCCACCCCCACCTAGCCCAGTGACTAGCAATCTTGGCTTGCCAACCGAGACTCAGAGACAACTGCCAAGCCAGACCCACTAGCTGCTGGGTTGGGCAGGGATCTTGTGCCACCCCCGCCCATGCTAGTGGCTAGTGAGCCTAGATTGGTCGTGTATTCTCGGACCATCCCCGCCTAGCCCAGCGACCAATGAGCTTGGCCTGGCGAGTGAGACTTGGATCCAACCGACAAGAGAGGCCCACTAGCTGCTGGGTTGGGTAGAGGTATTTTTCCACCCCCGCCCAGCCCAGTGGCTAGTGAGCCTAGATTGGCAGCTTATTCTCGGAATCAGTTGCCAAGCGAAGCCCGTTGGTCCTTGGGTTGGGCGACAAATAAGCTCGCTAGCCACTAGGGTGGGCGGGGTTTGCACGACACCCCCACAGAGCCCAGTGGCCAGCAGGCCTAGTTTGGTGGCCGAGACTCAAAGTTAGATGCTAAGCCAGGCCCACTAGCCACTGGGCTGAGCGGGGTTTGGTAGTTGATTCAATCAAGGCTGCCAAGCCCAAGTTTGTCTTTTTTTTTTATAATTTTAATGTTCATAATTTTCTATTTCTTTTAATAATGTTTTTTTTTAATTTGTATATTTATTAGTTATGTGTTTTTTTTATCATTTTTGAATTTTTTTTCTTTATTTTCTTTACGTTTTTTTCTTAATTTTTATTAATGTTTTTTTTTTTAATGAGCTAATATATTTTTGAGTCTTGTGTTTATTTTTATATTCTTTGAATCTTGATTGTGAAGCTAGGCTCGCTAACCTATGGGATGGGTGGGGCTTGGCAGCCAATTTCAAGAATCGACTCGCAAAACCAGGCTTGTCCTTTTTCTTAATTTGAATGTTCATAATTTTATTTTTTAATTTTTTTTTAATTTTTTTTTTTAATTTGTATTTTTTTTTAACTATGTGGCTTTTTTACAATTTTTTAAAATTGCTTTTTTTAATGTTTAATTTTTAATGTTTATTTTTTATTTTTTTATTTATGTTTTATTTAATTTTTATGTTTTTAGTTTAATTTTAATGTTTTTCTTTTTTCTGTTTTTTTTTTTTAATTTAAATTATTTAATATTTTTTTGAGCTTTTGTGTTTATCTTGTTAATATTTTAATATTTTTTTCAAATCATGTTGGATTGGAAATAATTTTTTGAACTTCTATTTAATTTTTCTATAGTTTTTATTTTATTTTTTTATTTGTGTTTGATCTATTTTTTTTATTTATTTTTCTTTTCTTTTCTTTTTTTTCTTTTTTTTTTCTGAATGTTTTTCAGCTATATATTTTTTATTTTTTATGTTTTAAAGTATATTTTTATTTACTTGCTATTAATTTTTAAAAATTTTGTGATTTTTTATTTTTTTATTTTTTCCAATGTTTTAATCTTTATTTTTCTTTCTTTTATATATATATATATATATATATATATATATTGTTTTATTTTATTTTTTCCCTACAGGGTGTGTGTGAATCCAAGACTAGCAATATGATCCCATATGTGTTAATTTGATTGTTGATTTTAAAATTTTCGTTATAAAGGATTGAGTTCATGCCCACAACGTGTCAATTTCATGGTGGATCTCTAAGTTTTCATTACAATGGGCCAAGTTCGCCTACATTGTGTGTCAATTTGAGGAAAACTTTTAGATTTTTGTTGCAATGTGTCAACTTGTCTTAGGCTAAGATTTTAAATTCGTCATACTTTTAGCATT
Source organism: Pinus albicaulis (assembly GCA_034641835.2). NCBI lineage: Eukaryota > Viridiplantae > Streptophyta > Pinopsida > Pinales > Pinaceae > Pinus > Pinus albicaulis. Next base: position 1,426,374,606 of record CM076584.1, read on the forward strand.
TAAAAAAAAAAATTACTCTTGGTCTAATTACTCTTTCATTGAGGTATTTATTTTTAAATTTTTTTTAGTCATAAAAGTTTTTCATAATGTCATGGATGAAAAATTCTCAGAATTTTAAAAAAATTTGAGTCATGATATTTTATCTTTAATGTTATGGTTGAAAATAGTTATAAGTATTTTATTTTTAGCATCATGGCTGAAAATTTACACACAAAAAAACAATACTCCAACATTTTTTGTTATTAGGTTTTTTACATGGTTTTTTGGGGAGTATTGGACGAAGTTTCCATTTTGATTTTATAGTACCTGTTTCAAAGTTTACATCCTTGAAAACTATCTCTTCCCAGCGAGTGTATCAAGGACTTGATCTACAAATTGGAGAGGAAAATGATATTTTTGTGTGGCCCTATTTAGCTCTCTATAGTCTATGCAAATCCTCCATTTTCTATCATATATAGGGTAAATAAATTTGACATCGAGTAATTTATGGAGTTCTTGATTCAATATGTCCCTAAGATGTGGATCCAATCTCCTTTTTGGTTAATTAATAGCTCGAACATATTTTTCAATATAGATGTGATGCGTACATAGTTGTGGATCAATGTCCTTCATGCCTTCATAATCCTAGGCAAAGGTTTGTTTCTATTTTTGAAGGATTTGGATCAGTTTCTCAAACTAAAGGTCATCAAGACTACCATTAAAATTCAACATTTTTCTTGATTTAATCTCAACAAGAATAATTTTATGGACTACAGATGTAGGTATTTGATCATTATTTAACTCCTCCATTGGATCACCTTGGGCTTCATTATGAAGCATGACCTTCAACATCTGACATGTTGGAATGCCTATGGTAGAGGTTTGGCTAATGAAACCATTTATTGTGTCATCCTCTATTTGTCTCTTGAAAATAACGGATTTATCAATGTTAAGGGGAGAACATAGATGACATGTTGGGTTTAATAAGCGGGTATAGAATATTGTTCTTGATGGAAGTTCCTTTGGAAATATTCATGCTTCCAGCCCAAAAACCAATGTACACATTGATAGTGGCAAGCCACAGTCTTCCTAGTATGAGACGATGTCCTTTCATCTTATTTATAGGGTTAAGAACCAAAATTTGTGTTGGATACTCAATGGAATCCACAAATATGATCATTGATAATATCATTCAAGGTTCCTTCTAGTTTTACCACATATATTTCAACTAACTCTATCATGCTTTGGTTTCGTTTTACGTACTTATTCGAAGAAGGGAACATGTTTGAAGTGTTATGATATTTATAGAATCTCGTAAGTCCACTAAATTATTTGGAAAGATAAGTACCTAAATTTGAATGGTGACCACGAGGTTTCTGAGATCATCAAATTTTATGGGTATCTTCTTTCCTAAAATAAGATCATAGAATTTCCTAAGGACATGGACTGTAGGAGGGTCTTCTGGTTTTCTTCTAGGTTTCTTGACACATAGATATTTGATAGTTTTAGCATAAATAAGTATATCTCTGATAGCGTGGAGAAGAGGATTTTTAATACGCAATTTTTGTAGTTCCCCTACGATGTTGAATTTGGGATATGTGGATGGTATTAATATGGCCAATATTTATAGAAATGGAGGGGAAATATCTGTAATGTTATTGGATTCTTGATTCTTAGTCAGTTTAGTAGGTGATTCTATCTTAGTGATAATCACAGTAGAAGGGTGGTTTTTTTACTAATGCTACTCTTTAGCAGAATTTTCATCTTCTGACTTCTTTCGGTTTCTTGGGGGCTCCTCTCAAAAAAGGATGGGGGAGAATAGTCAAAGTATCAAGAATTTATAGAAGCTACATAGGCCTATTGTTTGGATTTGGATTTAGCTATGTAGGTGAGGGTGTAACATAGGTGGAGCATTTAGGAGTTACTGAAGTGGTGGTTGTAATGGATGTAGTGATGGGTATGATTGAGGCAGTGTTCCCATCGAATGATTGATAGATCTAGAGGGGCACTAATAGTTTTGGGAGCACATTAGACCTAAAGTGGCATGGTTTGACCATTCCAAAGGATACAATTTAATTTTTGAATTTTTCGTGGTGAAAAATATTATTGGTTCAACCAAGAAGGTCCAAGAAAAAATTATTTTTAAAAAGGTGATGAAGGATATGGTTGGGGGTTCTAAGAAGTATTGGAATGTTGTTGACCTTGCTAAGTTAGTCCCGAAATTTTTTGTTAACTATATTGTCCAGAAAAAAAAAACATGGAAGGGTCCTTAACCATACCTCTAGGGTGGTTTTGTCACCAACTTCATTTTTCCAAAACAATGTAGGTTCTCGCTCTTCCTCGACTTCCTTAAATATGACCTTATACAAAGGGAGAGAGGCATAATGATAGGTAGAGTAATATTTGGTAAATATAACAAAAATATTTACTATATCCATTGGGAATTCCTTACGACCATGCTTCCGTCGACAACGGAGAAAAAATATTGTTAATTCATGTTATGATTCAACTTGCTTTTGCTTTACCTATATGACATCCAATTGTGTAGTCAGTGTGCTTAATATATTCGTTTTTAAAATTTCTAGGAGATTACAAATTTATGCTCACATGACTCCTCTGCATGCAATTCTACTAAGCCCATCACGAATTCCAAGCTTAGTCCATGTAATCCGATGCGAACACATGATACAAAATTTCGCAATATCATCATACTCTTCTATGGAGATATCACCGTGCACCATCAGGTTAAGTTTTTATATCCATTCATCCTTCATTCCTCTAACTAAGGCATTTTTTATCGCTTCTTTAGGTAGAGTAGCATATGGCGACCTTTGCAATTTATATTAAAATATCTCGATATATTCTTCTAAGACATCATCTTCCTTAAATATAATTTTTAATATTTCTTCCTTTAGGTCTCTAAATCAGTAATAATAATGATATTAAATAAGGAAGGATTTGGTTATCCAATCCCATGATTTGATAGTAACTCCCCCTAATGCAATGAACTTGCACAATGTTGCTACCTTTAGAATGGAAGGAAAAAAAATTAGTTTTTGGGGGTGAATAGTGCAATCATATCCCCCACATATAATGTCGAATTCAAATAGGAATGAATCTAGGTCTTCAAAGGCCATCCCATGAAAATTTGAAATATTTTGAAGTGGAATAGCCTTCATGGGTGCATTAGCTTCTGGATCAATGATAGGGTAGTCTATGGTCAACGTTTGTGTGCCTGATACTTGCCCAGCCATTTTCTTAAATCTACCAATATCCTTCAGGAATCCAAAATTCAGGAGGTACTAACTCAGAAAAACCACTATGGTGGAGAGACACTACACCTGGTCTGGGTATTACAACACTAATTGAATTGGGGATTTTGATTAATTCTTTCACAATGGGTGCCATAGGAAGCCCCTAATCAAGAAGTTGAAGATGTGGATCACTCATCTCACCTCTTCCTTCCTTCAAATTGCAATATTTCCCCTCACTCTTACTAAAATGATCAAGAAGCTCCCTTGGTAAATATTGAAGGTTGTCATCAAATCCTAAGATTTTTTCATGGATCTCAGTCTTAGCCGCAACATAATATTCTACTACTGGGGGGGAATAACAATAGAGCCCTTCTCGGATACCTTTCAGGGGCCTACCAAGGCCTAAGATTAGGCCATTTGAATGATTTCATCTATAAAGGTTGCTCGACACAAGCCAACTTGACCTTGACTTTTAATACTTTTTGAAATGTATTTTTGATCTATTTTTACCCAGTTCCTACCTCTAATGCTCTTCCTACTCATGCATACTAAATATTCCAAATATGTTAATTGATGGCAAACACCACCACAAGTTTCTTTTTTCCAGGGTGTGTACTTAGGATGTTACCTTTCATATTCAATATCCAACCCTCAGAGAATCCAGTATGCAACTAAATATAAGGACACTCTCTTTTGACAACCTCCCCAACAAAAATGCCAAAATGTTGGGACAATTAATTTCTCTAGAGAAGCAACTAATTAATACATATTAAATTGTTAACCCTAAGTTTTTTCTGGTTATTTAAATGTTGTTTTCAAATTATATGTAAGAGATAGTGTTGAAACTAATAGTAACTAATATTGTAAGAACAAGCAAATTAATTGTAATGAAAGAATCAATTCCTAACTTGAAATACAAGTTCAAAATATATATCTTTCACATAAATTATATCTTCTAGAACCATTTAGAAATATCAAATTCTAATTACTATACACAAGAAACAGTAAGGAAATATATCAAATGATAAGCTGCTAATTAAGAAACAACAATCACATAATTGAAGGAATAACACTCAAAAATTTTACTTGCTGAAATTTCATGTATGGTTTCCTAGCTTTTTTTGACATGCATGGTATGTTTGTGTTGGTATTTGGCTCTTTTTTTTTCAGTGCCATGGTTTTTCCAAGTTGTGACAATAATTTTTAGCCTTGCCTTGCCTTTTTAAAATAGCCATTGTGCGATGGGATTATTCTTAGTTTGGAGCTTTGGAATTTTCATATGGTTTTAGAATTTGGGGCAAAGGTGGTCTGAGTAACATTCCCAAAGGCCCAGGAATCCCTTGATCGGTTTTGGGGGGATACATAGTAAAGCCTGAGGTGGTGTCTCGGTAGGACCTGGTGATTCGGTGTGGCTTGTGGTAAGTCCTAGAGACAAGGACATGTAAAATTCATCAAGGATAGTGATGAGATCTAGATCCGTTTCAATCTCGGTTTGGTTTTGTGATCTCAATGTCTGTTTAGGTGAGATTGCGGTATCGTGAGGGTGGAGGTGGTTAAAACTCTAGTTTCCCTTGGTTGTTTTTGGAATTTTTTATCCATGATATCCCACATTAACGCTTGGAATATGGCACGGGGGTGACTAGATGAAATAAATATTTGGTTCATCCATGTCTATGGTCGAGTGGTACATAGAATTCATGAGCCTGGTTGGCTCTTGCCTATGTTTAATGAAAGCTAAGTTCTCTTGCTTTCATACTTTTTATTATGTGTATTTAATGGTTATTATATTATGGTTATTTATGTGGTTATATGATGGTCATAAGAATGGTTATGTGAATTATTCTATTCAAGGTTCATTTCATGTTTTTTCTTGTAACTGAAAGAAAACTGGATGCAATACTGAATTAATGTTAATACAACTTATGGGAGAGGGTGGTGATCATTCTTGATATGTTTCATATTAATTTCTAGTACCTTATGCTCAGTCTTGTATTCATGACTTGTAGATTGCATTGTTGCCAATGTTTGACATAATGTGAGATGGTTTGGGATGGTTAGGCCTAGTCATGGTGTGATTTTTTGGCTTACAATAATTTTCCCTATGAAATTTATGAATTATAAAATCTACATGGATTTATGGGAAAAGGTATGGCCCAGCCCTGGAATCTAGCCTTAAAATTTGCGGTCGTTGGCACAATACTGAGTGAAAAATTCTACAGTCGCACTAATGTAGGCTTGTGGAAGCGACTGGGATGTTCTAGTCGCACTAATGCCTTGGAAAGGGAGATATTGGGGGTTAAAATCCTGGAAAAGTCAGGTTGGCCCAGGGGATGGACACCTAGAGGGGTTGGGTTACTCCTGGATGGTCCTGTGGCACCTTAGGGAATTTAGTAATGTTTGTTTTTCGACTCCATTTCCTTAAGGTAACCTTGGAGATTGAGACTGGTGATAACTACCCCTCATGTCATGTTTACTCCCGGTAAACTAATAAAAGTGGGTAGATGTGAGGGGAGGTGTATGTTAAATACTAATGTATATTGAGTCAGAAGTCATACCATCCTTCACATGTTCTTAACAGTTCACCTTCTAGAAACACATTTTTATTTCATCCAATATCAACATATTTCTAGAGATATAAATATATTGACAAAAGTTCTAGCTAATCATGTTTTAGATAGACATTTGCAACGAATGTAAATAGGTTTCAATACACATTAAATCCATTAAAAATAATAATATCAACATAGAAACACTCAAGATAGATAATAAAATATAAAGTTTGGTCCAACAAAAATTTTCCTCGGGGCACATATGGCCACATGACTTATATCAAAAACTATATGAAGATACGATTATGAAATCCAACAGACTAATGATATTTCTCATGATAACATTCCACTGCATGAGTTATCTTATGTAGTAGTCGACCAATACGGCTAGGCACTCCAATAGTGTATCACTAAAGTCGCATAAGGATCTAATCGACCACAGTCATATATATCCAGTGTGTAAACCCCTCCATGTGGCACTCCACCTCTAGTGTCTCGCTTACATTGAGATATTGTAGTGAATCCCACCCTACTGCAACAACATGTACTGGTGCTACTTCTTACTTTTGATCTCTTCGCCAACATAGATATGAAACACCTATGGGTGAAATAGGCCCAAAATCTTCATGAATAAATCAATAGTTTAGTCTTAGAAACATAAAATACCCCAAAAAAAATGTAAAACTCTTAAAAAATATTAAATGGTTAAAATATCTTACCCATAGCACCCCCTAAGGAAGGATGAGCTCAGGGTCATCACGAAAATCCACCCCTATGTATGGATAATCATGTATCATAACGAATTGTCTCTGCGACCACCTGAAAAAGGGTGGTGAGAAACTAACTATTAGCGAACCTAAATTTCGAGATATAATATCTATCAACCTCCTCATTTGTGGAACCATCAGATTGATAGGCTCGGGCATGATATGCTGAGGTTGTAATAATGGAATCTTCTCCAGGGAACAAGAAACAAAAATTCAACCATAGACAAAGTTTTTCACTTACCCTTCTTTTTATTAAGACAGTTATTCTTTCATATTGACCAACACCCTCGCACTCGAGTTAAATATTGTTGGCTCCAAAAACTCTAAACCATACCTCATGTATGATATTCTAGCTACATTAAGTGTTGCGCTACCAGCAAATCTATAAATGATTAATAGGATTGTTCTCAAAGGAAAATGAGTCACATCTCTAATGTTAATCTTTCCATCTCTATTCGGTTGGGATCGAGGTTTGTAATAAGTTGAAATATAATATTCCATTGTTTCTCCACCCCTTCTCCCACCTATAAAAGAGATGGGGGAACCTCTCATGGATAAACCTATAAGAAAATATACGTGTTCCACTATTATCTCCAGTGGATGTTCCCCTAACCTGAATTCCTATGCTTGCACATCCCATGAATGAAAAATGAACTCAAGTAGTTCCATTTGTTGCCTCATGCCACGTAACCAGAAAAATTTCAACAATCCACAATTTTTTAGTGTTTGAATGGTGGTAGTATCAATTTTTGCATTCAAGTCTTGTTCTTTATGTTCTCCTTATCTCTATAAAAAGGTTATTTTGTGCTAATGAAGACCTGAAACATCAACAATAGACTCATTAGGATCCTTTTCATGAAGATATTTTAACAAATTTTGAGAGAAACTGCTAAAGTTACTTGAGAATTGCACCCAACATTGCTCTTTGAGGGGGGAAAGTGCATTGCACCCCTCCCTGCATTGCATTAGCAGCTAAATGCAACACTCCTTTCTACTTGAGGACTTGTGTTTGTTCAAGGGAAATTTTTTTAAACCCCAGGGCCCTAAAAAATGTGGAAAACTTGCATGAAAACACAAATGGAACCATGAAATGAAAAGAAAGTTTTTATCTCCTACGTGGAAGTGATGGTGCTTGAAATGATCCACCGAATTCGCCTCAATTAGCTACCAAAGATCGCGGGAAAAAAGTACTCAGAGCTCTCACTATTGAAGGTAAATGTGAAATGCCAAAAAATTAATAACCCTTTTGATTAATTATAGTGGTTTTTTCATTATTTTATCTTATTTAATTGTTTGGCCTAATAATTATTCTTTTTTTATCATGAAATAGGTATATTTTATCCTTTTTGTGGTGTTTTGAGCAGGTCACAATTGTTTAACATAATTTTTCATGTTTTATTAGATTATTATAATTGAGGAATATATTTGTATCACTCTTTAGGTCTTCTTAAATTCACAAAAAATTACCCTTGGAGTTCTCTTTCAGCTCTTTTCAGACTCCCAAAATATGAAAATATTGTCGAGCACTTATATTTTAGAAATCGTACAAGTAAATTAAAATACATCTACTCGACATATGTTTAACCATTTTCCATAGTTAGATGGACTATTCATGAAAACAGAATACCTTAGTCTAACATGGATAAGAGGTTCTCTTGGGTATTGTTTCCTATCTTTTTGGACTTCGGGAACTATCTACGAAAATGAAGATTTGGAGTTTTCTTTTTTGCCTCTTTTCCAAACTCTCTAAACATGAAAAATATGTCAAGTTTTACCTTCACTAGACTCCTTAAAACAACAAACAACGATGGACTTTTTGAACATGACAAGGGTGAACGACTCCTTCTAAGGGTTCGTTAAAGATACTCGAAGGGATTCATCCAAATGATGAAATTATAGATCAAGCATATGTTATCCTCCTAAATTTTGTTAAAAAATGAAGAGGTATTGACTAGTATGGTTGGGAAAAAATAGGAAAACATGGTACTCCACTTATTAATGGCAATGATTCATTCTTGAACATGACACTATTCAACTTCATCTCCATGGTTGTTGGGTTTGTAAATCTGCTTGTATTTTGGTTGATCATACCATTTTCAAAGCCTCCATATTCGGTTTTAGGTCAATGTTTCCAACTCCATTCAGTGTTGTCATTGTCTTCAATATAATTCATTCAGTTAATATATGCTACAATACTTTTAAGCCTTCATTCCATGTCTTCCATTCTTGATCTAGTTATGTATCATCATCATTTCCTCTCAAATCATTATACATGTTTCGTGTCATTGATGGGGGATACACATCAAGGCCCTATGGTGGGTCCCTTCCTGATGACACAAAATCATTATCAAGGAAGTTGACTTAAAAACAACCCTTCAGTACTTTGGTGCTTGCATACATCAATAAAAATTTTCCTCGCTGTTGGTGGAAGGTTTACATCAATGGCCTTCGACTGAAAGACTCTATGTTTTGCTCAAATTAAACTCAATTATTCACACCATATGGATTGTACTATAGTACCTTGAGAGCCATTAACATCATCGGTGGTTTCTCTCCTGTTTATTAATGACTTACATTAGTGGTCTATAATGAGATGGTGTTTACCATGTTCAACTCCATCTCATTGATTCACATGGTTAGACTCATGCATTGGATGGATGCGTGAATGATATAGAATACCAAAGATCCAGTTTCATCCATCTCGGTTGTGATTTCAGGATTAATACAATATTAAGATGTATGATTCCTATGATCATTTAGACAGCCATGGGTCCACCATTTATCATTAGTGGATGTGAATTTTTATAATTGAGAATGTAATGTTAGCTTATGTGCTAAGTATGGGTATGCTTCCCTCAACAAAGATGTCATGATGTAAATGTATTTTAACATAACACGATCTCGCTAGTTGTTCTTGATCCTAACTTTTCGCAAAGTAAATCACTTCAGTCATGAGTCGCCATGTATGACTTTGCATTCTAGGGGGGAATTTATTATGGGCCATTTTTTCACATCTAGTTAATCGGCCTAGAAACTGGATCAATCAACATCCTTTTACCCCTTGACATCATCACTGCATAAAGCCCTAAGCATGACTCACCTTAATCCCATAGTTTCTTCCTGAAACTTCTTGAAATGAGTCATTTTAACGACCAACGTAGTTTGTAAGCCTATGGACATGCGTTCGCGAGCAGGTTGTCCCATGCTAGGTAAGGTTGACCACCAGTAGGTTTCCTTTTATTGGGGTGCGTTGATTCTAGAAATTTGAGAAAGATGAAAAAAAAATTGAAGCTTCATCTTCGAGAAGCTTCTAAGAGTTGTTACAACTATTTAAGTCAAATAAAACTCTTGAAACATATATTATCCTGCCTTGGTGTTACCACCCCTTATCCTTTGATCCCATCCTCCCATCAGGAGTGGATCTCAAGCCTAGATTGGTAAATGGATAAGAAGTCCCAACTTACCACCCTCTTATATATATTTGTGGTCATCCACAAGATAGGGGTTCACTTTTGGAGATAGATTCTACCCTCACACTATTGATGTGAAGAGTTATTATTCCATGCATTAGGGTGATTAGAGGTACACTTTGTTGCAAAGAAGGACAATTCAACTTGGAGGAGATCTTCTAGAAGATTAACTCCTATATTTGGTTGTAGCTCACTCCATTTATATTAATGCAAAGAGTTATTTGTTTTCTTTTATGTGATGTTATGATTTCATGTATTTCGATGCCATTTTATTCCATTGAATAAAGTGATTGGATGATGCTACATATATGTCATGGATCATTGGCTTATGTTGTTTGATTGTGCAAGTTCTAATGAAGCTATGCCAAGAGAGGAGTGAATAATATGAAGGATGACAAGCAAGATTCATCTCATTATCTATTAAATTCAAAGGAACATTAGCTTCTTTGTCATTCTGTTTTTCTAGGCTAGGCCACCCAATCTATGGTTAATACTTATGTCCGTTGTCATAGATTCCATATAACACCATAAAACACTAACCATTCCTTATATGGGTCAACCATGAATTGTGTTGGACTCTTAACACTTGGCTTCAACTAGGGGAATCTATTTTGTTTGACAATATTCAAATATAAGGTTTTTCGAAGTAAATACTAACTCAATATTTGTAAAATTGCGAAATTTTTTCAAAACCCTGATTCCCTTGATTATAATGTGAGGCTTTGGCCAAACGCATTTGTGGGAGTATAAATAATTCAAATATAATACTTGGATTAGATTTTAAACCTCTTAAATAAAATGCATCCATATATTACTCTAAAATATAATTTGAAACTTGTCATAAAACGCTCATTAAAATTCATATGTATAAATTGTCGATCGAATCGAACTTCTGAAAAACGAAATGATACAAATAATCATACCTAAATTCTATGATTTCATTGTCCAAAATTTGTTTTATTTGAATGATAATGAACATATTTCTCGTTGAAAATCTCAACATTTCAAATGTGAGTTGTTATCATTCCTAGTTCAACGATTTTGATATAGATGAAAAATACGAAATACATGTGATTAACATATAGTAGTAGGAATGCTCAGATTCGAAATAAGAAATCTGAACTCGGGATTAAACATGATTTCGGATGAGATGGTGTAAATTCCCAAATAAACTTGGACCAATATGTTTAATGTATATGCCAATGAGTCGTTAGTGGTTATCACACTTTTTGAATTAACACAGTGGTTATCACACTTATTGAATTAACACTTAGTACTTCAGGTCTTTTGCCTATTAATCTCAAAAATTTTATCAAACAGACATGGCATAGTGTTTAGAGTTAGTGATTGTGAAGTTTTTCCTTAATGTGTGTTTGAGCTCTAAAAGTCTTGGATTATAATTTGGTTCAATTCTCATAACTTCAATGATGGCAGTTGAAATACTCATCCTTTCATGATCAACTTTGTTGTAAGTATATATTGTAATACCTCTAGAAAACTTACTAAGTGACTTTTATTTATTTACTAGTTGGAAAATTTAAAGGACATGTGATGTAAATATTATTTTTAATTTCAATAATGAAATAATAAGTTAAGCTAGCATGTTAATCTTCTCATAAATATGCTAAAGGATAACATGAGAGATTAAAGAATAACATGATACATTAACTCCTGATATTCAAGAAAATAGTTGAAGTAGGTTATGCCTAGAGGGGGGAAAACAAAAAGAAGGAAAAAAACCCTCCTCTAATGATTTTTTAGGATCCTTGGAGAGGACAAGAGAAATCATAGAGAAAATTGAAAGTGAAAAAGACTACCTAATGATGGACATGATTGGATAAAAATGTCATGTGGTGAATTTTGTAATCATCAATTGTGGTAGTTAAAGACAATTTCCTAAAAAACATTTACTAGTGGGAGAGAAGGACTAGTTGAACCTAGAAAAAATTAGGCTTGAGCTTAGGGGGGACTCAGCTCAAGGTTGGGAGGTTAAGGTAAGCTTTCAACTTATTACTTAAAGGAAGTAGATAAGTATATAATTGATTGTTTAGTGAATGGTAGAATGTTAAGTTACAGAAATGCACTTTAAATGCTATGGGTTGATAAGTTAAAAATCCTAGAATATTTATGGTGTATATATAGTTGTTGTTTAGGTTTACTAACATCCACCATAATGGAAAAAAATTGAAAATAAAAATAAAAATAAAAATTGTTGTAGATTGGCTAACCTCGTGGATGTTAAAACTATGGTATTCTTGATTTTATTTTAAAAGAAAAGAGATTCAATGTTTTCTTGAGTGATATTTGTCAAAAGAAAAGAACCTATCATATAAGTATCACCCAAAGCAATATCAACTATGAAAATCTCTAAAAGGCTAACAACTGTGTCTGAGAAATCTGTAGATTAAAAAGAGAAATATATATATATATATAGATAAAATAGAAAAGGCTTTACTTTTTCTGTACAAGTTAAAAGTAAAAATATAGACCTTTAGAAAAAAATTATATTGTTCTCCAATCCATATCATCAAATCCTATATACTAAAACAGTCTCTAATACACGGCCCGGCCCACTAGGCATCTGGCTTCAAATATCTAATATATATTTGTGTGTGTGTAAATGTCATAGCCCTCTCAAAAAATAAATAACATATGCTGAGGCACTAAAACCTAGAATTGTTCCGAGAGTTCTAGATGTGGCATAGCATTTTTAAACATTAAAAATATAGGGAAATAATTATAGAATCAAATTATAGAAAAAACTTCTGAATAAGAAATATCTCTATAGCTCGAGCCATGACCATGAGCACGAATATCAGTAGTAGTGACTTCCAAATAGCTCGAGCCATGACCATCGGTATACATATAAAGCACGAATATCAGTAGGAGTGACTTCCAAATTGTTCAAAGAATAGAATGGAATCCAATAAATGTTATTTATGATAAACGAGAGAGATAAACCGTCTAGGAGGAAAACCCTGATCCAAAAATCATTAATTCAAGCCTTAAATACATCAAACACCATTTTAACAATTGTGATTGTGTCCTTAATTAAATTATAGTAATACTTGTAATCAAGTAGGTACGCCCAGGTCCAGCCTAGGGTCGAATCCCTATAACCTATACTACTTTTGTTGGAAAACCTGAAGCAGGCCCGTAAGCCTTCAATGTGAACAACTTGGCAAAGAAATTAGTAAGATGGTATGATAACCTCTGACTTGAATGTGAGAAGTAGCTCAGTTCAATAATTCTTGGATTGCGTGCATGAATTCAAATAGAGAGTACCTATGAAAAGAACTGAAACAAAATCAAATCCAGAACTACGCCTCAAGGGTTCTGAGAAGAATAAGTACTTGAAAGCAAGCATGGATACCATTCCTCCTGTTAAGAGATAAAATTAACCCTAAAGTCATAACGCTCGGAAATGACGCGAGAATTGAAAGAAAGAACAAATAAAGAAATTGTATATAATAAAAGTGTAGGTTAGGTCTTGAAGTAACAATTTAACCTAGAAAAGAACATGGCAACCGACTCTGGAACAAATGGAAAACTCCATTATGAAAAACTTGAAAAGAATCGGAGTTGCGGCACTAAAACCCTATGAAGTCGAAAAAGAGGCCGACAAAGGAAGCCAACAGATATTGTAACTCATTATGGAAATGGCATCAAAATGGAAATAAAATTTAAGCAATGAATAGGTAGAGACACTTCCGGAATTTGGCAAATCCTTAGCAATGACGAAGTTGAACATCATCCTTTCAAATCATAGAAACTCCTTGGAGGTTGAAAGGCCAAGTTTAACAGAGCCATCAAGAAAATTGGCAAAAAAAATATGTAGGAAAACGAAGGAAAATCCCCGTATACATTAGGGTTTGAACGGAGTTGCAAATCTCCTCTGCACCACATGTCCATTGACAGAATGAAACATTTCCAGCGAGATTGGGTAGGTTATTTACCCTAAATCCCACCTAAAAAACCGAATTACGTTAGTTTCCAGCGAGATTGGGTAGGTTAGTTACACTAAATCCCACCTAAAAAACCGAATTACGTTAGTTTCCAGCGAGATTGGGTAGGTTAGTTACCCTAAATCCCACCTAAAAAACCGAATTACGTTAGTTTCCAGCGAGATTGGGTAGGTTTGTCTAAAGTGGATTGATTGATACCGTCAAATAGCACAACTGGCTAGTGTTCCACGAGAACTGTGGGGACCCAGCCAAATATTCATAATCACGCGACACCGACCAAGGTGGCGGCCATCGTGGATGAGGTTGTATATATAAAATAATAAATAAAACAGAATTGTTGTGCTGTCAACCAACGCGTGGACAATTGTACATTAACCGCAAGCAAACCAAAATTCACATGTTACAAATTGTGTATATTTATGTCGATGCAAAAGTATATGTTTGCTCGGGAATGTGGATTTAACTTTGAGCATTCTGGATGTATAGGCTTGAAGGTAGGGAGACTAAGATATAAAATGAGCATAAAAGCATAAATGTATGCAAAGAGGTGCAATGATACCATTTATACAAGTGTACATATATTACATAGATAAAAATATGATGTATATAAAGTACGATATATAAGTATATAAATATATTTAGCTATATATGTGAAAATATACGAGTACAGATATGTGAATGTGTGTACATGGTTATGTATATAGCCTCAAGTGCAATTCACAGGTTTAAAGAGCAGAAAGGATTATATATATGTGTGGGGATTATATATATGTGTGGGGGTGGTGGAAAGGGAAAGATAGAAAGATAAGAGTAGTCAAAAGAACCAAAAAAAAATAGTTCAAGTTTTGGTGAACATAGTTTTGTATAACCTCAATGTAATGAATAATGGTAAGGATTTGGTAAATAGGTATAGATTTAGATGTGAAGGAGTATCCATAATTGTATAGAGAGATAGTAGAGAAGGTTCACCACATATGAGAAATGTTAGCAAGTAGTCAAGATAACAAGAAATTCATGTAGCAAAAAAACCAAAGTTGTGAGATACTTTACCTTATGGTTTCTTTAAAAAAATATTGGATCCTTTTTATGCAAATAATTCATTTCTTTTTCATGTAAAAGAGGGAGTTGTTACATATATTTGTTTAAGCAATAATGTCAATTTGTTTTGCATCAATTATATCGAATTTGTTCAACAATATTTATTTTTTAAGAAGATTAAAACTTAAATTCTAAATTTAGCAAAGACGTAAATGCAAATATCTTAATTTGTATATAATGCATTTATCTTAATTTGATCCATCTATATATGTTGCAAAACATGAAAGAAAGTTTGAGTCTCTACTGATTCGATCTCTTTATGTATGTTTACTAGATTAGCATTTAAGATAAATCTATAGTACAAATATATACTAGCTATATAAACTTAAATGTTTTATAACTATTTGAAATTATTTAACCATGTGAAATTATTTATTCAATTGTTTTATATATGTATGTGAGAGACAGATTCACAATGAAATATTCACTTAATGTGGACATTGAATTTAAACCACTTTGTTTATATTAAAAAATTCAAACCACATTGTTTATATTAAAATGTTTTTTTGTTATAGATATATTTTTAAAATTAAGTTAATAGTACATAACTTTATATATTGAAAAATTTAATTTATAATTTATATTTAATATATTATTATTATTATTATTATTATTATTTTTTAAATGCAACATACTAATTTTATAAAAAAAAAAAGAATTAAAAGAATTGTGTTTTTTTTGTAAGTTTAAAATTTTTGTTGATCAATGAGAAACAAAATACATCATATACCTTCATGAAAAAAAAATTAACACAATGTGCAATACACTAATAGGAACATAGTTAGTATTTATGATACTAAGAATAATAAAGGAGACATAGAGGAGTGGAATAAACAATTGCAGAGGAGAATCACCCAAATTGGGTTAATCCTCGGAGTGACATTTTTTTCTCTTTTTTTTTGGAAATCTTGATCTAGCCTTCAAAAGGTGGATTTATCAAAGCGGTCTGGAGATAATCATCACATGTTGAAAGGGATTCCTTATCATAGTCTTAAAAATATGACTCATGAGCTCTTTTTAATACACCCAAAGAAGCATTATTATTCATTATCTTTGTGCTTGGCGAAGGAGCATGGTTCACAATGGGATCCTCAGGAGACATTAACTAAGGTTTGATCCTTGTCCACCGAATGGATTTCATCATCATATATTTCATCGTCGTTTTCCAAATTAGAGGAGGAATTACCTTCCATAGGAATAGGGCGGCAGGACTTCCAAATTTTAGCTCTCGAATTTTGAATGTTCTGGTTTCATTGAGATTTGAACATCGGGAAAGATTTTTTCAAATGGGTCGTTTGATCACAGAAGCAGGAACAGAAAGCTGTATTCTCATTTTTCAGAGCCCAAGTCTAGTGAAAATCACCTAATTTTATTTTTTTAGGGTTGGAAACTCTTTACTGGTATCAATTTCAACACAAATTCTATCGTAAGTGTAAATGCCAATATTTCCACAAGAGGCTTCAGCTGCAAGGAAACAACCCATGGAGTCTCCAATTTCTTTAAAGATTGAGTAGTGCGACAAGTGAGTAAGAAGATCAAGAATCCTGGTCCATATTCGAAACTTAGTAATGAGTGTTATGGAAGGGTCAAAATATAAAAACCAAGGGGCTAGGAATAGTCAAACATTTCCCCAAAACAAGGGCCCTTTAGATAAAACCTTATAATAATCTTCCAATTCCACAAATAACATGTTAAACACACATGGAATGCGGATTGTAGATAGGATAAATCATTAGTGTCATTTCAATTCATGAAGATATAAATTTATTAACATTTCCTTGTGACCCTTGGTCTTCACATACCAAGTGGTATTTTAGACTCGGGTGTTTTCTCACATTCCACACCAACCCTTAGTGGATTAGGTGTCTAACATTCCCCCCTTAATCTGAAGGGGTATATATGAGTCCAAGAAGAGATATATAATAAAAAGATGCAATAATGCATGACAACAATAGGTTGAATGTGTTCTCTGAGATTATGGCATAAGGTTTGAGAAATCGAGGTCTCAAGCAGCGATGGTTTAAGGGTAAACACCAACATTGGAATTCTTAGTGCATTTCCCCAAAGTCTTCGAAGTTTAGCTAGAAGTTGAAGTATTTTGCTAGAGGAACTTCTCCCATTTTTTTGAAAAGGGAGACCTTTGGGAATCAACATGGAATGATTATAATAATTCCCACGACTCTTCCAAATTTGATAAGAAGTTGAATTATTTTGCTAGAGGAAGTTCTCCTTAATGATTTGAAGAAGGCAACTTTCAACCTGGAAAAAAGGAGGTCTTCAACTTGTAGAAAAAAAGGATAACATCAACCTGAAAAATAAGGTCTCAACCTAGGGTGGTTTAAAGAAGGCCAGCAACCAAATACATGCTTAGGGGCTTCTTTTTCTCTAGATACAACTTTGAATCTGGGTATGGATGTCTCTACATGTAGGCTCAGGAAGCACGTTTAGGTTGTGGCTTAAGGTTGCTTGATGTGGCTTTGAAGCTTTTATATGACCATCAATTCCGCTCGTGTCAGATACAAGGTGAGAAGATGAAGGAAACTCAACTACAATACTTTTTAATATTCTAGAAGAAATTTTGACATAGACTTAAATATCTTCTTGGATGTTGAAGCCCATTTCCAAGAAGTGATCCATCCAAGGTGAATATTTGTTCTTACAGGAGGTTTGCTTTTTAGGCATATGTTTGAAGAATGAGTGTGCTAGCCACAATTCTTTCATGGGTGAAGATAAAAAAAATGATCTTTCACATGGTAAAATCGATTAAAATTTTGGAATTTCACAATCTATTTTGAATGTGGAGGAGGAAGAGAAACAAGTGAAAAACCATCCTAAAGAAATCCAACACTTTGAAATTTGATGGGCTTTGAGTAGTTTGGAGTCTGAAAGGATACCTCCTTAGCATATCTAAGATTTGTTCAGATTTTTTTATTGAAAGACTCTTCCCAAGATTTGATGATGGGATTGGGAAGTGCAGGATGAATTTCTACATTTGCAAGCTAATCTGCTTCTGAGATGGGCTCATTGATGTGATGAAGTTTTAGTTGTTGATGGGAGTAAACTTCAGGCTAAAAAATAGGCCTTGTTATGAAAAAGATGTATTTTATACTTTTACTCATCTTATTGTAGTTGTGACTCAATGTTATGTCCCTTATTATTATTATTAGTGTAGACACCCTATTTTTATTGTTGTGCCCATGTATCCCCCATATTGTTATTGTTGTGACCCATAGAAGCCCACTATTGTTATTGTTGTACATTATTATGGTTGTGTATGCTCTAATGATATTGTGACCCCTTAAACTCCTATATATACCAAGGAGGTCATGCCAGTTGCATCATCAAACAATTGTTCATTTATGAACTGTAAAGGAGGTTTACCCCTCGAAGAGGATAATTTTTATGTCATTGATCTATATTTTCTTCTGTTTTGTGAGCTTGTTGCATGAAATTTGGTATCAGAGCTTTGTATTCTATGGTTTTTCTACTTCAAACAAGTCATCATGGAATTTTCGCAATAAAAAATTTTCTACGACGCTTCTGAAGATGAAATTTCAAACTAGTGGAGCCGAAATTTGGGCGAACTTTGTTTGAAAATTTTAGATCTTAGTTCGCTGTATTTTATAATATATGGTCCAAATAATTTACGGTTTTTTCGGGCTCTGGAATTCAATCTCAAACAGGTGACCCAAGGAAAATTGTCATAAATTTTGCTATGAGCATCGGATTTTAATTTCATAAAATATGATTAAAATTTCCTGGACTGTAGTTTTTTTTGTATCATTTTCAAGGTCAAAGGCCAAAATAGGGACACGTTGCACTACATACAAGTTCACTTTACTGAACCAGTCTATAATCAGATCATCATGGGATATTTGGAATAACATTTTCTTAAAGAAACCTATGTTGGTTAGGCTTGTGGCATTGGAAAGAAGACTCAGAGGGATACCACAGGACAAAATTTCATACCTTGGTGGTTTGAAATTACAAAGATACAATAATTTCAATATCGATCTCCTAAAAAGAAAGAAAAATGTGTGTATTTTTTAAAAATTTACATAAATTTTGTTTGAAAAAATAATTTGAAGTGATCCAAAGGGCATAGTTAAACCTAGAAAACATTGTTTGATTATGAAATACCTCGAAAAAAATGGAAATGTCGATTAAGTAACCAGAAATATCTATTATGACGCATGAAGAAGACAGAGAAATACAACATGATATATTAAAATTACATGACCAAGTGAAACAAATTTCACTCTCGCAAAGGGTAACAAAAAGAGAAATGGAAGCTAAGATGAATAGTTTGAATAATGGTTTAAAATCATACATGGAAGTTTTGAAGGACGTATTAAAAGAAGACATAGAAGGTTTGAACGATGGATTAAATGAAAACATGGAAGCTAAGATGGATGGTTTCAAAGAAGACATAGAGGGTTTGAAGGATGGTTTGACAAAGTTGCTACAAGAAATGCTTCCTAATGATGAAAAGTTATTCCATGAAACTCATGATGAGAAAAAAAGGAACGTTAATCATGATTTTAGAGACTCTAACTTCGGATTCAATACTCACCACATTCCAAAGATATATATGAGTAAGTTTGATGGAAAGGATCCGGTAACATTGATACTATATATGGAGCAATATTCTGATCCACATGGTGTGCAACATACACAAAAGGTAGGAATTGCATCTTATATTTATAATTCATTGAGTTTGTATGGTATCAATGGATTTGTTCTTGTAAACCACTTGTCACTTGGTCAATTTTTACAGATAAATGATAGCACATTATGATGATATAAATAGAAACACCTTCTTTAGCCAATTGATAAATATAAAAAAAGGTTTAACAAAGGATCACATTGAGGACTTTCAAAATTTGAATATTAGGGTAAATGATATTTCGAAGGATCATAGGAATGATGTCTTCATAGGGATTTTGAAGGACACCATCAAACATGAAGTTCACCTTTGGAAACCTGATTCATTAGAGAAAGCACCAGGGTGGCAAGATAAGTTGAAAGAAAAATTATGGAAACAGGGAAGTGTACCACTCACAACTATAAGATTGGAAGTGTTGCTTCTACTATCCTTTCAAAACCTACAATATTGAAACCATAGCAATTGGCGGAAAAAAAATCAAAAGGGCTTTATTACATTCGCAATAAAAAATACACTAAAGGTCATAAGTGTGTTGAGAAGAAATAATTCTACATAGATTGTGAAGAGGAGGAAGAAAAGGAACAAGAAACGTCAAAAGAAGAGGATATAAACTAAGAACCAACACCGTAAAAAGAAGAAATGAATCCTACCATAAATTGTAATACATTGGTGGTAATTGCCACTCCTCAAACTCTTAATATAGAAGGATATAACAACCAGAAAAATGTAATAGTGTTGATTGATTTGGGTAGTACCCATAGTTTTATTCATTTTACAATAGCCAAGGAATTGAATTTCTTTCTATATCCAATACCAAAGTGTCAAGTGATGGTTTCTAATGGAGGAACTATAAATTTCTCTCGAAAGTGCCATAATATCAAGCTAACCATGGGGGAATATGTATTGAATAGTCCAATGAATTCCATTCCAATGGGTGGTGTTAATGTTTTAATATGAGTTCAATGGTTACAATCTTTGGGGACGATAGCTTTTAATTTTCAAAATATCTTCTTGAAACTTTTATGGGAAGGAAAGGAAATTGAGTAAAGAGGTATCATATGGAAATTAGGGAAGATAATTAACTCTAATGGCATGAAAAAGGTTTTGAAGAAAGAACAAAGGGGTGTAATTGCACAATTATGCTCACTAGAGATTCAAACATTGAAATAATCTATTTCTCCATATCTCCAAAGATTCTTGGATAATCATTTGAAGGTATTTGAGACTCTGAAAGGCCTCCCACCTATTCATGATTATGATCATGCTATTCACTTGATGCCAAGAAGTGTTCCTCTAAACATCAGGACTTATACATATCCCTATGCCCAAGAGAGCGAAATTGAATGTATGGTTGTAGAAAAAAGCTAGAGGTCGGTATAATTCAACCTAGTCAAATTTATTTCTATGCTCGAGTCATATTGGTTCATAAGAAGGATGAATCATGAAATATGTTTCTATATTATCGGGAGCTTAAAAATATCAATGTTAAAGATAAATTTCCCATTCATGTCGTTGATGAATTGTTGGATGAATTATGTAGAGAAATTTACTTGACCAAGCTCGATCTTCATTCAGGATATCATCAAATTAGAATGAAGTCTAAATACATTCCATAAACAACATATATTATCAAATTAGAATGAAGTTTGAATACATTCAGAACTCATGAAGGTCATTATGAATTATTGGTCTTACATTTTGGCCTTACTAATGCACCTTCCACATTTCAAGGTTTGATGAATACCATTTTAAAACCCCTCCTTAGAAAATTTGTGTTAGTACCTTTTTTTTATATACTAATATATAGCAAGTATTGGAAGGATCATGTTCAACATGTCGACATGGTGCTCAAAATATTGGAATAGAAATAATTATATGTAAAAACCTCCAAATTTTTCTTTGGAGTACATGAGGTGGAATATGTGGGTCATATTCTATCTCATGAGGGTGTTAAGGTAGAGGCTGACAAAATTAAAGACATTAAGGAATGGAAAATCTCCATAACCCTGAAACGTCTTCGAGAATTAATCAGATTGAAAGGGTATTATCGCAAGTTTTTTTCATAATTATGGGAGAATAGCATCGCCTCTAACGACATTAATGAATAAAAATGAATTTTCTTGGATCTAAGGAGCAACTAAGACCTTTGAACATATTAAAGATTAAATGTGCCAAGCACCAGTCATAGCTACACCAAACTTCACAAAAACATTTATTGTGAAATTTAATGCCTCGGGAAATGGAATTGGTGTTGTTTTAATGCAAGGAGGAAGACCCATTTCTTTTGAAAGTCATCCAATCAAGGGGATTTATTTACATAAACCTATTTATGAGAAGGAAATGTTGACAATACTACACGCACTAAAGCAATGGCTACCTTACCTAATGGGAAGACATTTCAAGGTAAAAAATAGATAATGATAGTCTTAAATACTTTTTGGAACAAATATTATCTTCAGAAGAGCAACAAAAATGGGTATGATCAGAATCAGGATCAGGGGAAAAAATTGACTCAAAATGAAATTTCTCAGAATTGCACTAAATTATATTCAAAGCGGTCGGCTCGTCGCAAGGAATCCAACGCAACTCATTTCGTTGAAATTTATGGTCTGTTGATCATTGTTCAGAACATGCAAATTTTTATTAAAAAATATTGCAGAATAGGTACAACTGATAACATGGCAGTCCAATTATCATGTAGAGAATCTTCTTCAGTTTTGTCCAATGGGATGTGAAATGTGTCAGAATGAAATTCGCCAGTTTAATTTGTGAAGGTAAAAATCTCCCAATGTCCTCCAAGGCTGAATATGAGTTCATGATGATTTTTATGTGGGAATTTATTTTTAATGTATTAAGGTTGGAATTAATATATTATATATTTAATTATATATTTAATATTTTGTATGATTTTAAAATATATATATGTGTGTGTGTGTGTGTGTGTGTGTATTAATATTAAATAATTAATTTCAGAAATTAATAATTAACATTCCACATTTAAATTAAATAACCCACAGTTCGTTCCATATAATATGGTTTGTTTAAACATTGGTATTACAAACCCAAATCAATATTTCATACGTCCTTATGTAATGGGTTTATATGTAATATGAGGACATTACAAATTATATAGTGGAGGCAATGTAATAATGGTGGAACTTTCAAAGACAATAGTGGGTTGTGTATTAAAGTTCAAATGCTCATATTCAAAGGTTTCATGATATAGCGTATGGTGACAAAAAACAAGGAACGAGGTGAAGGTCTGAGTTTGAACCCGTGACCTCCCCCACACTAAAAGGTGACTCCAACATTGAGCCAAGCTTAGTTCCATTGAAATTTAGTGCAACATGTTTATACTTAACCTCTATACAGTTCATCAATGGGCGAAGGAGGGGGCCAACCTCGCTGGCCATCTCCCTCGTAATATGACCATACCTCATGACCGTGCGGAGTGCTAATGCGCTAAACATGCTTAGCGCTAAGACCACAATTAAACCACACTTAAATTTAAAATAATTATGCGTTTAATGTGGTAGCATATTTGGCAGAGCGCAAATTTTGGCAGACAACTCTAGATTTAGTCCGAGTTAACTCCAGTTTTCTAGATTTGGAGGAGAAATTGGTGGAAACTTTAATGAGGCCTATCTTGGTCAATTTTCGACCAATTATTGCACAAGGATAGTCATTCCTAGCATATTGACATGGTCAGAATCCATTGGAACAACTTACAGAGGAAATGGAGCTCATTTATAGGTGTTTTTGGCATGTTGAAGAATTTTTAAGCCTAGGGCCACCACGAGAGAAGGCCATGCCCAGAGTTGCTGAAGGTCGATTTTAGTGAGTGAAGAGTCAATTTTTGATGTATTTGATGCTATGAACATATTTTTATATTTTATAGAGGCGTTGGAGCACATATGAATGTGATTTTGTCACTTTGGAGATTAAACAAGCCCATGGCCACTTGGGTTGGAGGTCAAGCCTAGAGGAGCTGGTAACCAAATTCAGAGATTGGATAGTCATTTTTGGGGTTTTTGTGTCTTATGAAGCTAATAGAATAGTCATAAAATACATTAGAGTATCACATATTCTTGTAATTATAATTCTGACTCATAATCCCAAGAGGGCCTAGCTAGTTAAAGCAGGTCCATGGAGATGTAACCTAGGAGGGGTGAACTCCATTATCATCCATTATGTTATGTGATTTCTGTGAGTTATATTTCTGCATTTAAAATGTTGTACATGATTTTTTAATTGTTAATTAACTCATAATTTTATCATCAAGAACACATGAAAATTGACACTTTAACCGCTTCACAAATGGTTAAATGAGACGATCCTTAAACACATTTTTAATACTAATCAGGTAGCTTGCATAAAAATAAAAAGTTTTCCCCTATTCAGATCAAGTTGGTATTAGAGAAAAAATTTAGCTCATTTTAGCGAAGGTTAGCTAACTCTTTTGTAGTTATTAGTTGTTGAATTTGTGCAAGGAGAATTTAACAGTTTGACAAGTTTATGTGTGAAGGAGAAGAACAAAATTGAGACTTCAAATTGTAAAATCACAACAAATAAGCTTTGCAAGAATTTCATGTGTGATGGTAGCTTCATTAAGTGATGTTTCTAGTGAATCTTCCTTAACAAAACTCTTGGATACAGAAATGTTACAGAAACTCTACATCATGAATGATAGGATGCAAGAGAAGTATGAAGATAGAAGGGAGAGCGCTAAACTTCAAGAGAAATTGATTACCATGAAGGAGGAGAAGCAAGAGCTTCTTAAAAAGATGCATGAGATGGAGACTCAACTCCATGTTGCAAATGAGAACCTTGAAAGGATGCATGAGATGAAGACTCAGCTCCATGAAGCCAAAGAAGCCTTAGCCAAGTATGTGCTAGAAAAAGAGGTATGAAATTCTAGTTTATCTTCAATTTCCTCTCAAGATGAATGTGTGGGTTCTTTTTAAAGTCACACTAGAGAAATAAGGTCCAAATTATTGATGAATATGGGCTATGGAGGTAAAGGATTGGGCAAACATGCACAATGTATAGTTGAACCAATTTTTGTTGAGGAAAGGCCTAAGTATTTGGGTTTTGGTTATGGACAACATTATGGAGAAAGATATAAATCCAAGCAGTCATATAAAGGTGTTCCAAGAAGGACTTTCATTTCATGTTCATTACCTCAAGCTTGTGAATATTGTGTTAATGAGGAATGCAAAAGTTTTACATCCACTTTGCAAGAAGGTGCTCATAACCATGAAGCTAATGAGAATGGATAACAAGAGGATGTTGAAAGATCTATAGTCATTGAATGCATTGTTGGTATTCCGAAGAGAACCACTACCTCTTAAAATTCACCTCCTCATGAAGGCGACAAAGGTGAATGTTCAAGGTATAAATATGTGTTTAATCAATTTTATTTTGATTATGATAAACATTGCAAATTATCACATAAGATTTGGAGAAAATTTTCATGCTCCTTTTGTGGTTTGGATAACCATAATGTTTCAAGGTTTTGGAAGAAGATATCCATGCACAGGAAATGTTTGAAGCAAAGGAGGCAGAAACCCAAAAATAGATCAAACCATGTTGAAAAGAAGACGAAATTGGTTTGCACTCATTTCCATAAACAAGGTCATATTGTATAGAAGTGTTGGACTTTGTATTCAACAATTCATCCACAACATTTGAAGAAGGTGGAGAAAGAGAATGGAAAGAATGGCAAAGAATATTTCATAATTGATGTGGGTCAAGATGATTCGCATGATGATGATGTGAAGTTGAAAGAAGCTCCATTGAAATAGTGTGGTAAGAGAGGGTTAGATTTCTTATCCAATTAAGGCTTTGCATGTCTTTTTATGTTGATACATTTCTTTTCCAATGGAATTCATGTTGCATGTTTACACCAAGAAGGTGATTGAAAATGGAGTATGTTGAATCACTTTGTTGCAGCAAAAAATTTTTGTGTCAACTTTGAGTACATGCACATATGAATGGGATTCTTGTACTTATTATTGTAATTATGAGAGAGTTGAAGAATTTTATATATGCATGAGAGTTTGCATGTATGAACAGTGGAATTTTGATGGTTTAATTGTGCTTGAACATGCATGAGTAATTGATTTTTGTTTGTCGATTGCTTTGTTTAACATGTATGTTGTCAACCTGAGAATGTTGATCATTTTCACATGCATGAGTGTCGACACATGTTGGTCAATTTTGTGTTGCATGAATGTTATATCAACTTCGAAGAGTTGATTTTGTCTCCAAGGATGAAGAGGAGATGTTGACGAAGTGTTTCATGAGATATGAAATTCTTTTTGTTTTGGGAAAATAATCATCAAGTTGTTATACATGCTTGTGCTTGACTTGAGAGTTATTTGTTTGAAGAGGCGTGTTTTTTTCGTCTTGTGCTTGATCAATAAGTTTTGAAACCAAGATTTGAGAGTATATGGTGATGTTCACATGATGTGAAATTTTTTTCTTTGAAGGAGCAAGAGGATATGTCATCAAGTTATGTTTCTTGCATATGTGTTTTTGACAAGATGTAAAAAAAAAAAAACGTTTGCAGCCATTGTAGACCATGTTATGTGTTGATGCCAAGAAAAGAAGGAGATGGCGAATGAATTCTTCGAAATGTGGAATTTGGAACCGTGGAGGTAAAATAATGTTCATTTATTTTCTTATTTTTACTGATGTTGGAAGCTATTTGTTGTAGATCACTCATTGTGAAAAGGAGGAAAAATATTCTCGGTGGGAAGGCACCGAGGGATCAATTTGGTACAGAAAAGTATTATATCAGCAAGCATCCAACAATTGATTGATTGGGTCAGTAGCAAAAGGAGAATAGTGGTTGAACAACCAAGCTATTTGCAAGGCAAGGCAAGGCATGTCAGTGACCAAGTGGTTGTCATAGAAATTTATCCAAGTAGAATAAAGATGATAGAACTTGGGAAACATAAGATAGTTCAACTCTTATGAGATAAACAACTTTTTGGGTCCAAAAGCATGTCAGTGGGAAGGAGTGATCAAAATCTAGATTAGGGGCAAAAATTAGCTCAAAATTTAAAGTGCTCATAATTTCACCAAATTATGCTCAAAGTGATA
The DNA here is from genome assembly GCA_034641835.2 of Pinus albicaulis. Lineage (NCBI taxonomy): Eukaryota > Viridiplantae > Streptophyta > Pinopsida > Pinales > Pinaceae > Pinus > Pinus albicaulis. The sequence continues at coordinate 1,426,401,461 of CM076584.1, forward strand.
GGCCCGTCGCAAGGAATCGAACGCAACTCATTTCGTTGAAAACCAAGTTCGGAAGAGCAAGTTATGGTCTGTTGATCGTCGTTCAGAACAGGAAAAATTTTATTAAAAAAATATTTCATAACAAGTACAACTAATGACATGGCAGTCTAGTCAGCATGCAGAGAATCTTCTTTATTTTTTCCCAAGGGAACTGTGACAAGTGTCACAATGAGATTCTCTAGTTTTATTTGTGAAGGTAAAAATATCCCAATATCCTCCAAGGCTGAATATGGGTTCATATTATATATATAATTATATATTTAATATTTTGTATGACTTTAAAATATCATATATATATATATATATATTTCAAAACTTAATAATTAACATTCCACATTTAAATTAAATAACCCATAGTTCATTCCATATAATATGGTTTGTTTAAACATTGGTATTACAAACCCAAATCAATATTTAATATGTGGCCTACAAACCCTATGTAATGGGTTTATATGTAATATGGTGACATTACAAGTTATATATTGGATGGAATGTATTAATGGTGGAACGTTCATATAAAATGATGGGTTGTGTATTAAAGTTCGAATGCTCATATTCAAAGGTTTCATGATATAGCGTATGGTGACAAAAAAACAATGAACGAGGTAGAGTTCTGAGTTTGAACCCGTGACCTCCCGCACACTACAAAGAGCCTCCACCATTGAGCCAAGATCAGTTTCGTTGATATTAAATGCAGCACGTTTATACTTAGCCTCTATACAATTCATGAATGGGCATAGGAGGGGGCCAACCACCTCGTAATATGACCATATCTCATGACCATGCAGAGTTCTAATGCGCTAAACATGCTTAGCACTAAGACCACAATTAAACCACACTTATCTTTAAGATAATGACACATTTAATTTGGCTGCATATTTGGTGGAGCACGAATTTTTGCAGACAGCTTCAGATTTAGTCGGAGTTAACTCCAGTTTTCAATATTTGGAGGAGACATTGGGGGAAACTTTAATGAGGTCTGTCTTGGTCAATTTTCGACCAATTTTTTCTCAAGGATAGTCATTATTAGCAGATTGAAATGCTTAGAATCCATTGGAACATCTTGCAGAGGAAATGGAGCTCATCTACATGTGTTTTTGGCACGTTAAATAATTTTGAAGCCTAGGGCCACTAGGAGGGAAGGCAATGCCCAGAGTTACTGAAGGCCAATTTCAGTGAGTAAATAGTCAATTTTTGATGTATTTGATGCTATGAACATATTGGTACAATTTCTATAGGCATTGGATCATAGCAGAAGGTGATTTTGTCACTTTGGAGATTAAAAAAGCCCATGGCCACCAGTGTTGGAGGTCAATCCTAGAGGAGCTCGTAACCAAACTCAGAGATAGGATACTCATTTTTTGGGTTTTCATGTCTTCGAAAGCCAATGGAATAGTCATAAAATCCATTGGAGCATCACAAATGCTTGTAATCATGCTTTTTAAAAGAGGTTCTATCTAGTTAAAGTAGGTCCATGGAGATGTAGCCTAGGAGGGGTAAACTCCATCATCACCCATTGTGTTATGTGATTTTTGTGAGTTGTATTTATGCATTTAAATTGGTGTACATGAGTTTTTAATTGTTAATTAATTCATAATTTGATCATCAAGAAGACATCAAACTTGACACTTTAACCCCTTCAAAAATGGTTAAATGAGATAATCCTTAAACGCATTTTTAATACTGATGAGGGAGTGTTGTGGTGTGTTTGGTGCACATATGTACGAAATCACACTAATTTAAGGGTTGTGGTTTACCCCTTTAAACTATTGGTAACATGAAGAAATAAGTGGAATCAATGAGCATACTAGATAGAGGAAAATCATGCAAATGTAAACTAAAAACTAAGCATATATAAATAGAAGCTATGAACGAGTCAAACAATAATAATAATGAAAACAGTGGCTCTAGGCCCTTCTTATTGAGCGTTGGTAGTAAGAAGAGTGATACTTTACCCTCTTTCCAAAGGGCCCCTAGACAATCGTTCTAGGTCCCGATGCAAGGATGTTTTTATCCCAAGCTTGCCTCGGTGCAGTCTCCCTCTCTCTCTCATGTGTGGATTGAGCTTGTTGGGTGGGCAACAAGTGAGTCCCCTCTATCTTCAGCTCTGGGTCACACACTGTTGTTATTTCTTGGGAAATTCTGGGCAGCATATCAATGTGAGCACCCATTCTTCATCTCATGGTGGCTTCATATAGGAGATTTCAAATCCTCCTTCCCTCTCTTGGTACATGGAGGATGGTGACCCAAGAGATGGGTATGATTCCTTTGTGTGCTCCAAATATTCCATTGTGTGCTCACATAGTGTCTAAGGAGGCGTTGGTGGTTGTCCTTAGGTGGCTTCAAGTAAGGAGTGACTTGTCATTTTCCTTGTGTGTTCCCGGATAGTGACATTTCGCCACTCTCAGGAATGCGCGCATATCAGGCAGAAAGGCATGCAGAAGGTGCTCTTCTCAAAGGATAATGCGTGGAAATAGCATTTAAGACTAGTTCAAAATTAATTTTCCTCAAACCTTTGAGATTTTTAAATACTTTCCGGATTCTGTAATGTCTTCTAGCCCTCTAAATCCTTTGGCTTGACATTAATTAATGTCATTTTATGCTGTATGATTTTCCAGTGTTAACAGTTTCCCTCTAATGTCTGAGGTCTAGGAAGAATTGTCTAACAGAAATACATTATAGTTTCTTTTATGTATCGTGCATAGAGAGAGAGGGAGACCTGTGTGAAGCCTTGGAATTGAAAACACCCTACACCGTTTCCAAGAATGATCATGGCCTAAGGGATCCCTGCAAGAAAATTTTACAGTACATACACAAAATTTCAACAAGGCGGGCATGTCCCATGCTTGTGATGTTATGGCTAGTTAAACAAAATTGACAGATTATATATTTTGTCTGTGTCACCACTATGGTAGTGATGTTGGCAGTTGTTGACGATGACTGTTGACGCCCTTAGGCAAATTTTTTCATTGAAAATAGGTGGAATGTGGTACCCATATGCGTAAACTTGGTATGTAATATAGTTGCGCATTGTACGCATATGTACTGGTTGGGACCTTCCCATGTAAACATTGTTGACAGAGATGCTTATGGTGGCATGGGTCTTCGACGGATCTCATCAAAGTGCAATGGTTGTAAGGTATGATACCATCTTGACATGAAAGCTTTTTTTGAAGTCGAATGTCAGGAGGATCGATGAAATCTATGGACAATGATGTCTCCCATAGTGCCACCCGAGGATTCCCTTTGTATGGAGATGGGTGATCCAAGGTACTACTTCCTTTTTATAATATAGGTGTTCAAGTCGACAAAAAGGAAGCCTCAACCAAACGAGGGGTCACCGAAATGAGGCGTCGGGGACCTGGATGTGATGGGTTTAACATAGGCATGTTGGCGAGGGGTGACTAAAAAGTGATGATGGGGATCCAACAGCCCGAGGTCGGAGTATACTTAAGTAGCTTGGCAGTAGTCATAGTTATTTCTGAAGGGGAAATCCCTGGAGTCGGTAGGACTTCTAGGGCGGGTGTAAAATGGCTATGAATGTCATGATAGTTTGTGCGTGGGGGGGAAATACTCCAATTAAGTGTGTTCAGGGACTTCTTCCATGGGAGAAAATATGAAATGAGAGGGTGAAGGCCCGAAGTGCACCGTTTGCGGTCTTTGTACACTTACCAAAAGAATAAAATAATGGGGTTTGGTTTGTACAAAACATAGAGATGAGTAGCCCAAAACATGAAAGTGTTCGCTCATTCATGGTGTGAGGAAGGTGTTTTTCTAAGGGTGGGGGTTCCATTGGTTGGTCTCATGTGAGGGGTTCACGAAGTAGATGTAAAAATATCACATATGGGATTATGCTGGTGGAGGTATGGTGGGCCAAATGCGAGGCACGATGGTGCGCGCTTTATCTACTTGTACAACCTAGTCATCCGGGATGGGGGTTTTAGTTTGTATGGTAAACTTGACCTTATGCATGATGGATGGATGGGCACGAGGTGCTTCCCAGACTGAAGTGGTGTGGCCATGGCATCACTTATGCTATGATGTGTGGTCTACTGTGGGTGACGAGAGCCATGGAGGGGAGGCTCTATCGACCAATGCAGATGTTTATCACGTGTAGGGTGAGGTGATGATAAACATGGCCGAATATGAAGAACCTATGGTTTACTTCTAATGGAGAAATGATGTCAGGATATACAGAGTTTTCTGGGACTATATCATGCTCGGGGTAGAATGATACCTTCTCTAGAACCTTTAGGAGATAACGTTGTGGATGGTTTGTGAGATTTTCTTGCAAAAACGACTACCTCAAGTGAAAGAATCTTCGTTATCAAATATTATTGAAATTAATGAGCTTTAAAAAGGAGGATGAAGAGGGCATACCTGCCCATGCTGAAAATTTATTTTTTCTAGAATGTGAATGTGTGGTATCATTTTTGTTCATCATGGAGTGTTGATCATGGTGCAACTTGCGATTCACAGAATGGACCTTCTGATATCTTGTTATGGCCCTCTGAATTTTTTGAAAAGGGCGATAAGTAGGTGAATATGGCCCTGATTCAATTTATTTGTACTTGCTGATTTTTGAGAGGTTAGAGGATTCTACGTAGCATTTCTTTCCGTTGTGGTTAGCCAGAGTACCAAGGTCTACCGATACTATCCCTAGGTAACCTTCATGACATCCTGCACTTAATTTTTTATAGCCTGATGGTGTCGGGGTCTATATAGACTGGGTTTGTATGGACTTTAGGTGACTTTTTCCCCAGATTGCACGAGCGATCTAGGAAAAGGTGGCCCATCTATGTGCGCAATTTCGAGGGACAAGCATGCGAGGGTGCTCTGTTCCCCAATTTTAGCACGCCTTAGGTGTGCCTGTGTAAAATATAGGCATGTGCTTGTCTAAGGGACAGGCGCGCAAAGGCCAAGGTGATAAAGTAATTTTTTTTGGCTTGTTTTTTGGGTTTCTTCTTTTTACTGATGGGTACCTGTGTTGATGATAGGTTAGTGTGGAGGGAGCAGGACTGGCCCAAGATCTGAAGTGCTTTAGCTGTTGATGCTAGCGTGCACTGTCAGTTGGTGCTATGGGGCCTTCTGAATGTTGCTGAGAATGATTTTCTTTGGTCATAGGACCAATTACTACAGTACATTATTTAGCACTGGGGCAGGAGGCGCAACATGTTTGTGTTGCGTGATATGAACCTGATCATTCATCCTGAGACGAATATATATTTTGTGACCGCGTTACTTCCTCAGCGTGAGGCATTTAGGTATTCACTCCCTATAGGGAGAGTGGACTTGGATATATTCCAGAGGCGGCGTTGTCGTGGGGTGCCTCTTACAGAGGGATGCATCAACATTGCATCAATTATCGATGTGGCAAAGCGGTGCGCTCTGGCAGTGATCGTGCAATTGGCAGGGTCGTTTGCTCTGCATCAGGCGTCTGGCCCGCAGGTTCGAGTTTTGAACTAGCTGAGGTCTGGGAAATTTTTCGAATTTTCGCACTTTTGTCTTGATGGTATGGTTTCACAACTGAACAAGGTCCAACGTGGCTCTATGTCATTTGCGTACACTAGTACTTTTTGCAGCATCATGTATGAGAGGGTAGTGCTGCTAAGGCCAGTAGTGGCGGTGCCTGTTGGGTGGCCACGAGAGCCGCGTTTGAGGAGGTGGGCTCCGGTGATGCTGTGAGGCAGTGGTGGTATGGTGAGGCATTATTGGAACGCCACAACAGAGGCTTGGTTCGAGGCCAACCCACAGATGTTTTTTCTATACCCATATGTGAGAATGGACTTCCAGGGTGATCTAGACATGCGTCTCCTGTTTGGTTATGTTTGGGGGCCTACAGGTATGTTTTATATGTTTTCTATATTTGTTTGAGTATATATGTACTTATGTGTTTTTCTAGTGAAACTGACATCATTTTGGTTACTCGTGTAGATGTTGGCAAGGTGGGTTGCCCCGTGGCTCGACTGGTGGGCCACGATCCTTCACGATGAACTTGGGGTGCTCAGGGAGGCGGTGATGCAGGTGGACCAAGTGGTGGTGGAGCTAGCCCTTTAGGGGAGGGTAGAAGCTCGGCTGCTAGAGAGGTTGCAGCCGAGCGAGCTTGTGCCGATGTAGAAGAGGCACACATTGCAGAATTGAAAACTCAGATGTTCGTTCTTGAGGACTTCCAGGGTCGAGTGGACCACTTGACCCAAGGGATGCCTGCTCGAGGTTTCATGGATGACTTCAAGGAGGTCTGGTTAGAGACTGTGATGGCCCGCGAGAGGGACTATCGACCCACTCTACGTTGGGTGGCGATCGCAGTTGTGACGACAGATCTGGTGGTGGTACTAGGATTAGTGGTGGGTCTAGGTGCCCCTCTTGAGGGGGCACCCTCCTAGAGTATTTTTGTACACAGGGAAAGCACCCATTATGAGGATGCTTCCCTTATTTTTGATGAGTTTTGTATCTTTGGGCTAGAAGTTGGGCCAGCGAAACTATTGTTTGTACTCAGATATACACATTGTGACATATATATATGAGAGATATTTTTTGCAGCTCTACATGATTTATCACCTGTTTTGGTTTATGTATTTTATTATGCTGATGGATATCTATATTTTTGTTTTGTGTATGATGGTTTATTCGAGACGCATTCCAGTTTAGGTTATTGTTAGCTATGTGATCAGCTGTTTGGTTTTGACTCCTTGGTACATGTGTAAATGTGATATAGTCAAATTTTTTGCTTAATCTTTTGGCACAGAAATATTTTCTAAACAGATGTGTATCTCTTATCTCAAATGTTTAGTTTACTGCGACAGTACTAACTAGGAATCGAGGTAGACATGCATATGACATATGCCCTGATGGAGGGCATCGCACATAAGTCCAATGACGACGTTATATTCTGCCTGATTGTTTGTTGCTGAACCGATGCACACCCCATTTGAGCAGAGTGGCGATCGGTCACGGTGGTAAATGACCCAGGCGACTGCGACTAAACTTTGAGACCATCTTGATGCTCCATCAACAAATCCGAAATAGGGTTCATGTTGGTGATCCATGGTGATACTTTGGGAAATTTTAAATAATTCTTTGGTTCGAAATTTTTGAGTGGTTAGGTTTGTGTGTGCTTTCACTCTAGGGGAAGGGTCATCTTAGCCCTTGTGGGTGAAATTTCTTGAGGTAAAGGCCGTTGACGAGGTTATTGAGGCAGGTCCTGTCCGGTTCCATCAAGATGTATGCCCCCTATCAGAGGAAATGTTTAATGATATAGGGTCATTTCCATAAAGTTTTGATATTTCCTGGCCCTGAGGCCTCTTTTGCAACATCATAGCAAAGGACTAATTCTCGCTCGGTGAATGAGCCATGCGTGATGTGGCAGTAAAACGATGCTTTTACCCTTTTCTTGTGGGCCTCGTTGTGTTTCAATGACTGTCGTCAATTTTCGTCGACAAGCTCTAGTTGTACTAGGCGCTGCTCTAGAGGTTGGGTGTAATCAAGGAGTTCGATGGGGGCATGAAAATTTTGGATCTCGCATTCTATGGGAATCACAGCTTTAACCCCATATACTAAGTGGAAGGGAGTGAAACCAATGGACATCTTTACCATCGTGTGGTATTCCCACAGGGCAGAAAAGAGCATATGGTGCCAGTTGGTTTTATGGTTATTCACCATGCGTTGTAACATAGTTTTGAGTACTTTGTTAATAGCTTCTACCTGTCCGTTAGAATAGGGGTAGTATGGTGAAAGGAATTTGTGGGTGTGTCTGAGGTGCTGAGATAGCTCCTTGAAAACTTCATTCTCAATTTTTTTCCCGTGGTCGGAGATTAACTCTTTTGGTACACCAAACTGGGCCGTGCTTGAACAGAAATCGTGCGGAGGTTTTTGATGTGTTGTCATATGTAGGCATGGCCTCGGCCCACTTTGTGAAATAATAGACAGCCACAATGATGTGTTTATGGTTGCCCGATGAGGGGAGGTTACAAGTCATGAAGTCAATCCCCTATTTACAAAAGGGGTTGTCTACTATGATGGGGTGTAGAGGAGCGGGCGGCGCTCTTGCCTTATGAGTGAAGCGTTGGCATCGTTCACATATTTTGACTGTTGTGATGTAGTCACAAAACAAGGAGGGCCAAAAATATCATGCTCGTAGGAATTTTTGGGTGTTAGCCATTCCGAATAGATGGTCACCGCAAGCACCTCCGTGCAAGTCATTGAGGGCTTTTTCTGCTTGGTTTTGAGTAAGGCATCGACGTAAAATGGTATCGATGCCTCGCTAGTATAAGACATCTCCCAGAAGGATATATCGAGGGGCCTACTAGCATATGCACTGACGGACGTCTCGTGTGAGGTGAGTTATGAACTTTTGGGTTCGCAAGAATATGAGAATGTCTCTATACCAAGGGTCATCAGTTGCTACGAAGAAAAGATGTTCATCTGGTAGTGAATCGTTTACTGGTGATCCTTTGGAATCTCCTGGGAGGTTCGTAATGAAATTTGCTAATGCAAGCACCTTTTTTCTTTTGGGGGAGAAAAATTGTAAGTCATACTCTTGGAGAATGACTATCTAGCACGCATACTTGTGGTTCATTAGGCGGCACGTGACCAAGTATTTGATGGGATTAATATTTGTTGTAACCATAGTGGTTTTTAAGATTATGTAATGGCGAAGTTTTTGGACTGCATGGATTAATGCTAGCACAATATTTTCTTCAAGTTCATATCTCAACGCTGAGCCTGAAAAGTTTTTGCTAATGTAATAGATTACATGCTCCTTTCCATTTGGGCCTTCTTGAATAAATACTCCAACCAATGTGGATTCGGAAGCTGATAGATATAGGATATAATCTTTGTCATAGGTTGGGAGACTAATGAGTGGTGTTGAAGATAATGTTTCTTTTAGCGCATCAAATGCTTTTTGGGCATGATCATCCCATCTAAATGGAATTTCCTAGTGAAGTAGGTGCAAGAACCCTTGAGCACAGGTGGCATAATCTGGGATGAAGCATCTTAGAAATTGGGCTTCCCCTGCAAGCTTTGAAGTTGTCTCAGCGTTTAAGGTGGAGGTACCTCTTTAATGGCTTGGACCTTGTGAAGGTCCATAGAAATCCCTTGCTAGGACACAATAAAACCTAAAATACTTCCCGCGTTGACGGAGAAGACACACTTGATGGGGTTCAAGTGTAGGTTTTATTGATGACATCGTTGGAATACCAATCGCAGATCCTCAAGATGGTCTGAGCGCTTCTTGGAGCGGATTGTCAGGTCATCCAAGTAGGAAAGGATAAGGTGTGCCAAGTCATGAAATATATAATTCATGACCCTTTGGAAGGTTCCCCCAACGTTTTTTAGGCCAAATGGCATTACCTTGTATGCGAATGTGCCCCAGGGGGTAGTGGACGCAGTTTTGTACCAGTTTGTATGGCGTATTTGGATTTGATTATACCTAAAGAATCCATCGATAAAGGATAGAGCCTCGTGTCCTGCACAAGCATCGATGACTTGGTCGATGAATGAAGTGGGGTAATTCTCTTTAGGACAAGCTTTGTTCAAATCCAAAAAATTGTTGCAAATGCATATCGTGCCTTGTTTTTTCATGACGGGAATTGGGTTGGAAACCCAAGATGTATAGGTGATGGGGTAGATAAACCTGGCTTTGTGAAGCTTGTCAATTTCTTGCTTTATTGCTTTTTCCTTAGAGGGTTGCAGTTGACGTTGTTTCTAGTGTACTAGAGGTACATCAGGCCAAGTGTCAATATGGTGCTCTACGATAATAGGACTGAGCCCAGGAATTTCTTAGTAGTACCACACAAATATATCTCTATACGTTTGTAAAAATTTGGTAAGAGGTTATTTCTTCTAGAGAGCATGTTGCCCCAGTGAGATTTCTTCAACCTTTGCCAGATTTTGGGATATGTTCACCTTGACGGTAGGTGAAATATTCGACATATTTTCTTCCTTGAATGCATCGGGCACTGGGATGGGGTTTTTGAACCAATCAACCTTCCATGATGGTAGTAAATATTTTGATTTGATCACGTAGATCTCTTGTTCCTTTGTATTTTTAGGACTAAACGTTTTATTGGGGAGAAAAAGTGAACGATGGTGCATTACATCCCACGGGTAATCTGACTCCATCATAGCCTCAAGGATATCTTCATCTGAATGAAAAAAGGACCTGAAGGGGGATTATTCCTATGTAGGGTTATGCTGAATGGGGGTAATCCATGTGGAGCTAGTTGAGAGACATGGGAAAGATTCCATCGTGGATGTGGTGGAACGAGACGTAGTTGACAGAGTGCAGATAGATTAGGTCTGTACTATCATAGAGACAGCTACTATCGTAGTTGCATCTAAGTCAACACTAATGGTAGACGAACAGATAGCTCGAGTCATGGTTCTGATGCATGATGACATGAATCGTATATGGTGTGTCGTATCGTCGGCATTTAGTGGGGGGTGAAACTCCCTAATTGGTCGTCTTCTAGTTGGCCACAACGGGACGAATCTATCTGTCACATTCTCTTGATTTGTCAAACTTTTGATGGATTCCTAGTCTATGCCATCTTCTTGGGAGAGGTAGATTATGGTTGATCTCATACAGGCTAGAGCTGTGCAAAATCGCGGTATGTAGTGACAACGATGTACTGGGAGGTTGTCGCCACATATCTGACATGAATATGGGATGTCCATTTCATCTCGATATACCATATGGAATAGGTAACATCATTGGAACATTTCCAAATATGGGCAGTTAATGATGAAATTATCGAGTTCATCAAAAATTACGCACCTTTCGATTGGGAGAGGGAGTCTGGCAGGGATCCTTTCAGGTGATTGTCACGTTTCTTGTAGGTACAGGATGATATGAGGTTCGTCGCCGACAAATTGGATGGAGGGATCCTCTTGATAAGACTTCTCGATGGCGTTTAAGGCATCCCTATACTGCGGTATCTATAGGAAATGATAGGCATAGTGCCCATAGATGCTACAGATAGCACATGCGTGATTGGTATGCAGTGCTTTGCCTTTACATTTGGTGGTAGGTTCCTTTTTACAGGAACGTGGCGTCGCGATGTCTATTTTAGAGCCAAGGGGTGGTTTTAATTCATGTAACTATAGATGAATATGGGTAGGGTGACCTATTACATCACATATGCCACAGACTGGTGATTCTCGTTGAATGGCAGGGGTCACCATCTTCTTTCCTCTCTTCTCGGTTTTCCTAGCTGTGATCACCGATTTTGCAATGGGAACTTCCTTTGCAGGGGTGGTATCAACTATTTCTTGGATGGGTGGGGGCTCCTCAGGACTGAGGGGCTTCAACCTTGTGGCAGTAACATGGGTGGCTCCTATTCTGGAAGGGGGAACGAGGTTCCAAACTGGGAATGCCAACAATATGGTTGGTAACACCAGTGTTGCCAAAAAACCTACTGGGAGACAAAGCCAGCTGGGCGATAGAGGAAAGGGGTTTGGGAGGAAGCATAGGCTAGGGAGGCTACCGTGGCCAATGCCTCGATGATGTTACTACTTGTGTCTGTGTTCAGACTAGTTTCGGTGCTTAATGTGGACATCATGCACACTTGAGGTCCTGTGACATTTGGTGATGACTCAAGGATAATGGGAGGATCTCCTAGGAATTACCCTAGAACAGATGATGGTTTGAATTGGCCAAGGCCACATTCTTGGTACCGTGAAAGCGTATCTATGGATGTACCTACATAGGGTAGGATTACATCAGTGTTTGTTAGGGCACGCTTCTCGCTGTGCATTAGTTGGTCTACAATAATGATGATATCCTCGTGGGGGAACATCACAATGTAGAAGATGGAGGCTATTGCAGACATGGTGTACATATAACTCCGCCTGAGGAGTATATTGTAATCCAAGTGAGCATCCAAGACTTCAATGTCTATGTGGACCATATTTCTGGCTAAATAGATTGAGATGTTTTGGTAGAGGCCGACGGGGGTTGAGGGATGACTGTCGTATGCTTGAAGCGTGATGACTGACGATTTTAGTTTTGTAGAACCTAACTTCTACCAATTTTTTTTTGACATAATGCATGTGGATGCACCCTCGTCTATGACACATCGGTGGATAGTGATATTCTGCATCGACACTTGTATCTGGAAGGCGACCATGGAAGGAAGTCGAGGGGTTGCTTTGTTTAAGTCAAAAGCCATTAGGTGTGTATCGTCAGGATCGATAGCGTCTAACATGGAAAGTAGGGCTTTCCGTTGTTTCAGGCATGACTGCAATACTTCCAAAGTTGACATAGTAGTGGGAGATTGTGCTAAATCGTCCACGATACTATAATTATGGGCCACTTTTGAGTGATTTCCTGCTTTCCTATTAGGTCCCTTTGCCATTTTCAACAATGGTTCTATAGGCATCTTTGAAATGGTCAAAGGTGCAGTCGGTGCATTGGTACTTTCCCCTAACGCATTTGTGTCTGGTGGGGTGTCGTAGTTGAGATTCCGTGTTTGGAAAAAAAACTCTTCTCTAGTCATGTAGATTTCGTGGCTTATTTTCTCGGAATCGTCTAGGTTTTGCTGGTGAGTGCTTACCATCCGTTGATAGGGGAAAGGTTCTTGCATCACAGCTGTTTGCTGGGAAGATCCTTCTTCTCCTGGGCTACTCTGTAGCTTCTTTAGCTCACGTAGATCAGGACATTGGTGAGTATAGTGACCGTACTCACCATATATTGAACAGGAATGGTTTGTTCGAAGAGGTGGCCTCTTGCTCTACCATTGGGAATTTCTTGGCTGCCAGTTCTGATTCTGGTTGGAGTTACCTCCTGCCTGGGATCGGAGTGGGTGTTGTTGGTTGCTGCCCCCCTGCTCAGGGTTCCCTTTTGGCTTGTTTTTGGAATTTTTCTTCACCATGTTAGGAGAGTAGTTCTCCTGATTATATTGGTGTGGTTGGTTTTGGGACGGCTGCACAAAGTTCACTTGTGCATTGTTTTGCATAGGTGAGTCGTGTGCTGGGGACTGAGCGTAATGTGGTCCTGGGTTTGCACCTTACTGTTGGAGGGGAGTTCTTCCGTCAGTGTTTCTTTATGCGTACTGATTCCCCTGAGTCAGAGGATAGGGTCCTCCCTGGTGATACACTGGCTCCCTATTGGTAAAATTTTGCTGAGGCATATGATGAATTTGAAAACCAGTTTGAGGCACGTTTTGAGTAGAACTATATGTGTAACTGGGGTTTTGACTGCTACTGCCTAGGTAACCTTGGGTCAATGACCCAATTAGCTCGTCCACAGAGTTCGACGCACCTGGAAATTCTTGATAAGTTTGCAGGCATGGGGCATTAGGCAGGATGTTGTAAATTTATCCTGACTGCGGATAAATTAGCTCAAGCTTCTGGGATTTACCAATTGCATCGTCCTCAGATGTGGGATTCTGTTGGGCCACATCCTTTGAAATCTCTGCTGTAAGAGTTTTCAAGAACAAATCTAAGAGCACTCGGTCATCGAGTTTAGCTTTGAATAAACTGTGACGCCCCCTCCACTCATGGAGATGGTTTGAGATATGGACGACGGGGGTTTTTCTAAAATGATTCAGTAATTCCATTCCAGAATCATGGTGAATGGGTAACTGAAAATATGTTAGGAACGCGGTAGTGAGGTCACTAAAAGTTCCATGTGAAGCTAAGGGTTGCTCCACGTACCACTTCGCGGCTACTCCTGGAGAGTGCATTGAAATAATCTCAATCAAATAGTGTCATCAATGATACTGTTCGATGAACACCACAAGTGAAAGGCCAAGACATGATTACTTGGGTCTTCCGCTTGCTTGCCTTCAAAATTTGGTATATCCGAAGGGAGCTTCGTGGGCATGAGAGGCCATGTAGGATCGTGTGCGATGGGGTTGTTTGTTAGCTTGGTTTGATCAGGCAGTTTCAATGAAGCTAAGAAAGGTGACTGAGATGTTGACGCCATTACAATGTGTGATGACACAAAGTTATGGTTAGAACGAGGGTTAGTCTGCAACGTGCCCTACTGTATATTCAGATGGCTTCCCATATGGGATGCACTCCTCTACCCACTAGGGATCGTGGGAGGAGTGGTATGTGGCATGGTGTTGGGAGAGTGACTAGGGTTCCCAACCATGGCTGCGGCGAGAAAGGATGAACCGATAATGGTGGTAGTGTTCCGTCTTAGATGCCTTATTGGTGAAAGTCTTGGAACCCCTCCTGGTAATGGGGGGAGGTCTAAAAGACACCTGGATTGACGAGGTTTCATTGGTACCTGTCAAGTGTCTCCTATGTTTGGTTTTGGAAAAAATTGAGAGGATAGAGTCTATGATCAAAGCAAACTTCTTGTCACATAGATAAAACAAAGAAAAAAATAAAATAAATTTCCCTTTAAATTAAACTATGTGATCAAGCAATCCAAAAAGTGGTTTTTGTTCATATGCGTATGATACTCAGAATCCTAAAATACCTATGCATCCTCACACACTCAAAAGTAATTGGGCCTTGAGAAGATTTCTTGCGAGTGTTGGCACAATGTCTTGTAAGAGCTGGTGATTCCCCCAGTCAGCCGAAGAGAATCCACCAAGGTAAGGGTAGAGGATCTAGCGCTTGCCTACACCATCACCTATAGGGTAAAGGTTGCCCTAGTTTTTTCCCACTAAAAACCACCGTCCCATATAAACATTCAAGTCTTGGGCTTCTTGGTAGTCAGCTAATTGTAGGTTTTAACCCTGAACAGAAATTATCTACACACGAATCTTATAACAGAAAATAAACAATTGCGAGAGCATAAAACATAAAACAGATAAACACAGAGATTTTCCCCTGGATCCCAAATCGGGACGACCAGCTTGATTTTTCATTATATTTCTTTTAGTGTTACAACACATATATATACATGCCGAAGCATACATAAACCCCAATCCATTAACCCTGGATTAGAACATAACCGTAGTTCCCTTGACCGGATCTACAAAAATACCAGGGGACAAAAACCATCGAACCCCAAAAACCATGTGCAAAACCATGCAAAAAACAATGGAAGCCTTAGAACTACCAGTGAAGAATATAACACATACCCAACATTCTCCCACTTGTTTTTCTTTCCACGGGGGGCCACAGGAGGGCTTAGTCATTGGCTCAATTCTTCAACACCCATTGTTTCTCTACACCAAGAGAACTTTTGAGTGCTCACAGACTTTGTCAATGCATCTGCAACATTCTTCAAAGTGTCCACCTTTACCAGCAACACCCTTTTAGCCTCAACCATATCTCTAACAAAATGATATTGAACATCAATGTGCTTTGTCTTTGAATGGTAAGCAGGGTTCTTAGCCAAGAAAATTGCACTTTGGCTATCACAGTCTATCCTTATAGCTTGTTATACCAACCCCATACTTGAACACAATCTCTGCAACCAAACTGCTTCCTTGCTTGCATGAGTGGCTGCTATGTATTCTGCCTCTGTAGTTGAAAGAGCCACTACAGACTGTCTTTTACTCATCCAACTGACTGCGCCTCCAAATAGGCTAAACACATTCCCACTTGTAGATCTTCTTTGGTCCAGATCTCCAGCCCAGTCTGCATCAACAAAACCACGAATGTCCAACATTCTTTCCAATCCTGGTCTTCCCTGGTAGCACAAGCCATAATCACTAGTGCCACGTAAATATCTGAAAACCCGCTTCACTATTGTCCAATGCTCCTTCCCTGGGATTGACATAAACCTGCTCAATACTCCCACTGCATGTGCAATGTCTGGTCTAGTACAGACCATTGCATACATCAGGCTACCCACTGCACTTGCATATGGAACACGGGACATATGCTCCTCTTCTTCTTGTGTCTTGGGACACTGTTCAGCAGACAGCTTTACACCTACAGGAATAGGAACATTCACCGGTTTACTATCCTGCATATTGAACCTCTGCAATATAGTCTCGACATACTTCCTCTGGTTTAACCAGAGCTTCCTCTTTGCCCGATCTCTCTTAATTTCCATGCCAAAAATATAGTTTGCAGCACCTAGATCCTTCATGTCGAATTTGGAGAACAGTTGGGTCTTCAAATCTTGGATAATTTCTTTGTCATTTCCAATCAACAACATATCATCCACATACAAGACCAAATAAATAACACGGTCACCAATTAATTTAAAATAAACAGAGTGATCCTCCTTACTTCTGGTGAAGCCAAGTTCCCGTATATAGGTATCAAATTTCTGATACCACATCCTTGGTGACTGTTTTAACCCATACAGAGACTTCTTCAACCTGCATACCAGTTCTTTCTTACCCTTCACCATAAAGCCTTCAGGTTGCTTCATGTAGATCTCTTCTTCTAGATCCCCGTGAAGAAATGTTGTCTTCACATCCATCTGTTCTATCTCAAAATCAAATACAGTAGCAACAGATAAAAGTAATCTAATAGAAGTAACTTTGGCAACAGGAGAAAAAATATCACCAAAATCAATTCCCGGCACCTGGGAATAACCTTTTGCTACCAACCGAGCTTTGTATTTCTCCACCTTGCCTTCTACATTCATCTTCTTTTTAAACACCCATTTTCTCCCAATGGGCTTCCTTCCAGTCGGCAACTCCACCAGATCCCATGCATCGTTTTTGTGCAAGGATGCCATTTCATCAACCATGGCCTCCTTCCAGAGTTTTCCATCCTCTGAATCTACTGCCTCCCTGACAGTTATGGGTTCATCATCAGTTATAGTTAAGGAAAAACCTGAACAGAAAGCAGATGGACTATACCTTTTGGGTTGCCTTCTTTCCCGAACTGATCTTCTCAAAGCTGGAGTTTGTGGCTCTTCATCTTCTGAGTCTTCTTCTGTTGTAGAGTCTTATTCATCCTCCTTTAGCTCAAACTCTATCTTTTCAAGTACCTTTGATAGGACTTCATGTTTAACAACATCTTTCACTTCTCTAAACACCACATCTCGGCTGTACACAACCTTCCTTGTTTCTGGATTCCAAAGCTTGTAACCCTTTAAACCATCTTTATACCCAATAAAGATGCACTTTTCAGATTTATTATCCAACTTGGTCCTTTTCTCCTTTGGAACATGTACATATGCATCACATCCAAATACCCTTAGATGTGAAAGAGAGGGTTTCTTACCAGTCCATACCTCATGTGGGGTCTTATCCTCCAACGCTGATGAGGGTGATCTGTTAACTAAGTAACATGCAGTCTCCACTGCCTCTGCCCAGAATTCTTGTCCTAACCCGGTACCACTGAGCATGCTTCTTGCCTTTTCCATCAATGTTTTGTTCATTCTTTCTGCAACTCCATTTTGCTGAGGTGTGTATGGAGTAGTCTTCTGTCGTGCTATACCACACTTCTTACAGAACTCTTCAAATTCCTTCTTGCAGAACTCCCCACCATTACCTGTCCTCAACGCCTTTATCTTCTTCTCTGTCTGGTTTTCCACCAGAGCCTTAAATTCTTTAAATTTGTCAAAGACTTCAGATTTCTTCCTCAAGAAATATATCCATGTATTCCTTGAGAATTCATTTATGAATGAAACATAGTACACAGAATTTCCCAGTGATGGAACTAACACAGGCCCAAACACATCACTGTGCACAAGTTCTAATATCTTGTTTGCCCTCTTAGCACCAGAAGGAAAACTCACCCGATTCTGCTTCCCATATACACAATGTTCACAGAAATCGAAATCCAGAGAACAATTAGAAATACCTTCTACCATACCATTTCTGTGCAGTATCTGAAGGCCCTTCTCTCCAATATGTCCAAGCCTTTGATGCCATAACATGGTCTTTTCTCCAGAGACAGCTAGGCTTTTCGCTCCACTTTCAGGAACCATAGAACTATTACACCCATCAATAACAGTGCTACCTTCTAGCTTGTATAGAGTTCCAGTCCGAACTCCCCGCATTAGTACCAGTGCTCCCCGAACCATCTTGCAGGAATCTTTCTCGAACACTGTTTTCACACCTGCATCATCCATCTTGCTTACAGAAATCAAATTTCTAGCCAATGCGGGAATATGCAGAACACCAGGAAGTGTTCTAATCCTTCCACCTTGCAGCTTCAGCTTGACCTTTCCACTTCCGATGATTCTAGCCCTCCTATCATCCCTTAGGAAGACATCACCACCATCATATTTCTCATACTCGCAGAACCACTCCCTATGGGGAGTGAAGTGAAAGGATGCACCTGAGTCAATCAACCATGACTCATGATCTACACGTGTATTTGAAGAAGAAGCCAAATACACATCCCCACCTTCATCTGAGGTGGTTTTTGCCTCTGCAGAAGGAGCTTCATCAGATCCCTTTCCTTTCTCAGGAGCTTTAGATCTGCATTCCTTTTTGTAGTGTCCTTCCTTTCCGCATTTCCAGCACACCTTTACAAACTTTCCGGGAGATTTAGATCTCCCTCTAGATTTAGATCTCCCACTCGAAACCTTATTCTT
Organism: Pinus albicaulis; assembly: GCA_034641835.2. NCBI lineage: Eukaryota > Viridiplantae > Streptophyta > Pinopsida > Pinales > Pinaceae > Pinus > Pinus albicaulis. Next base: position 1,426,419,912 of record CM076584.1, read on the forward strand.
GTTTCTGTTCTGGGACCTTCCTCGTACAGATAAGGCATCTCCATTCTGACCCTCCATATTTCTCCGTCTCATTTCCTCCGACAGAAAGGCTGAGACAATGTCATCAAAATTCAAGGTAGTTGTATTGCTACCTATTGCAATAACCAGACTGTCCCACGAGTCTGGTAGAGAGCACAACAAACTGATGCACTTATCTTCATCTGAGATTTTAATATCAACATATGACAGCTGACTTACCACAGTATTGAAGGCATTCAGATGCTCTGTCACCGAGTCTCCATCCTTCATCCTCGGGTTATACAGCTTTTTCCGCAGAAACAACTTATTCACCAGAGACTTAGATTGGTACAAATTCCCAAGTTTTTCCCACAAATTCTTTGCCGTAGCTTCCCCAGATACATTCAACAATACCGAATCTGAGACACACAACCGTATTGTGCTCTTAGCCTTCCGATCCAGTTTCTTCCAGTCTTCATCTGACATTGCCATTGGTTTAGTACCTGGATCTACCATGATCCACTGATCTTTATCCACCAGTAGATCCTCCATCTTGAGCTTCCACAACTCAAAACTCTGACCATTAAATTTCTCGATCTCTATCTTTCCATCGCTCGCCATATTCTTTCACCGCAATAATCGATCCCGCAGATCTCCCACTGCACAGGGTCTACCACAGGCCCGAGCAAAAAACCCTCAACAACAAAGGCGTCCCCTTGAAGCCGAAACAGCTCTGATACCAAATGTAGGTTTTAACCCTGAACATAAATTATCTACACACAAATCTTATAACAGAAAATAAACAATAGCGAGAGCATAAAACATAAAACAGATAAACACAGAGATTTTCCCCTGGATCCCAAATCGGGACGACCAGCTTGATTTTTCATTATATTCCTTTTAGTGTTACAACACATATATATACATGGCGGAGCATACATAAACCCCAATCCATTAACCCTGGATTAGAACATAACCGTAGTTCCCTTGACCGGATCTACAAAAATACCAGGGGCCGAAAACCATCGAACCCCAAAACCATGTGCAAAACCATGCACAAAACCATGGATGCAGACTACCCAGCGGAAATTAAGGAACCAAAATTTTCGCCGGGGCGCTGCCCCGAACCCCGACAGGGGGGGCTATCGCCCACGGCCCGTTGCGCCCAGCGCAAAGGGGGGGCTATCGCCCCCCCTCTTACCCCCCCGCCCGTGCTTAGTCATGGAAAGAATATAACACATACCCAACACTAACAGTACCAAGTATCAGCCGAGTCAGGTAGCCCCAACTGATACCGCATGCACTGCGCCTAAGCCTAACCCCCTCTGAAATGGGTCTCTTCCGCACTCGAGTTTTCTTTGGCATGGGCTGATAGGTGGATTTGAAGCTCCATAAATACACAAATTCTATGTTTCAATATGAAGTATGATCAAGTTAGCTTATTGGATACCTACCCCCTCGATCCTAACTTAAGCAATAAATTATTTTGTGGCCCCTGTGGGGAGACTTTAGTGAGTTTAGTTAAGTAAGTTTTAGGTGTCTTTTCTTTTCTTAGTGGGTGAGTGTGTGTGAGAAAAAAGTGGACAAGCACATAGTTTGAATGTGTGGATATCGATGATCCTTTAAAAAATCCCCTATTTAAAATATGTTGTATTGTTCCTGACTCAAACGGAAAAGATATGCGGATAATGGGCCGCTTTCAATTTTTCCTAGTTACTCTATGTGACTAACTATAGGGAGATGGTGAATTATGAATAGGGAGCATTAATATGCTTACCTAGGATCACCAGAGGGTGAAAAGGTAGCAGAGATTACTTGCTCTTCTATAAACAATTCAATCCTTGTCCCGAAATTCCTAGTGCAAAAATTGAACTAACCTAAAAAAATTTACAATAGAAAAATAAAACTAGCTATGCATGTGTGGTCTTGGGCCACTTACTTGGGCTAGTTATCTAGTTTCCCCCCCCCCCTACTTAAACTATGTGTGAACTTTGAAAAAATCAACTTGAAGTAAAACCGATACTAAGCCTACAAAAAACAGCTAAAAGTGACCTTTAACAAGCTGCGGAGTACCACAACTAGTGTTGGCAAGTGTATTACGGGCTGCCAAGCACCTCACAAGCTGGAAAAAACATAAAATAGTGAGAAATTTCTCATTTTGTAATTTGTGGGGAAAAGGCTGAAACAGGTATGCTCTCTGCGTGTGGGTTAGCACTGAATGTGCGCGTTGCGCATCTTTGAGGAAAAGCGCGCGCAAAATCCTACAAGTAAAAAAATTTAGGAGCTGCTCTTCTTTAGTCTGTCACTTGGGATGAACTAGGGACTGCAAGATAAATCAAGGGACATTCAACTCCACTCCACAACATAGACAGAGGTCTCCTACAAAAGAAAGCACAACCACATAAACCTGGTATTAAAACATTAGTGGAGTCACCAATCTTGTTGTGGTGTGTTTCGCGCATGTATGTATGAAATCACACCAGTTTAAGGGGGGTGGTTTACCTCTTTAAACTATCGGTAACAGGCAGAAAGAAGTGGATTCAATGAGCATACTAGATAGAGGAAAAATCATGCAAATGTAAACTAAAAACTAAACTAAAACTAAACATAAATAAACAGAAGCTCTGAACGAGTCAAAAGAAAAAAAAATGCAAACAGTGGCTCTAGGCCCCTCTTATTGAGCGCTGGTAGTAAAAAGAGTGATACTTTACCCTCTTGCCAAAGGGCCCCTAGACAATGGTTATAGGTCTTGATGCAAGGATGTTTTTATCCAAAGGTTGCCTCGGTGTAGTCTCCCTCTCTCTCTACTATGTGGAATGAGCTTGGTGGGTGGCCAACAAGTGAGTCCCTTCTATCTTCAGCTCCGGGTCACACACTACTGGTATTTCTTGGGAAATTCTAGCCAGCATAACAATTTAATTACCCATTTTGCATCTCATGGTGGATTTATATAGGAGATTTCAAATCCTCCTTCCATCTCTTGGTACACAGAGGATGGTGACCCAATAGAGGGGTATGATTCCTTTGTGTGCTCAAAATATTCCATTGTGTGCTCACATAGTGTCTAAGGAGGCATTGGTGGCTGTCCTTAGCCGGCTTCAAGTAAGAAGTGACTTGTCCTTTTCTTTTTGTAGTCTCGGATAGTGACATTTCTCCACTCTCAGGAATGCACACATATTGGGTAAAAAGGCATGCAGAAGGTGCTCTTCTCGAAGGATAATGTGCGCAAATAGCATTTAAGACTAGTTCAAATTTGATTTTCCTCAAACCTTTGATATTTTTAAATACTTTCCAGCATACCAATAACAAGTTTGCATACCAATAACAAGTTTGCCCATATTCAGATCATGGTCAAAAAGATGTTGGATTATGACTTTGAAATCATCTACAAAAGAGGGAAGAAAAATGTTGTTGCAGATGCACTCTCAAGAAAGGATTAGGATGTGTAAGCATTTCTCTATGTCATTTCTATTATCAAACGTAATTGGATAACTGAAGCAAGGGATGAATGGAATAATGAAAAGGAGGTGTGGACACTCATTCAAAAGTTGTAGTAATTTTCGAGTACATCTACTCCATTTATATCAAAAAATGATTCATTATGGTAAAAATATCACTTATATATTTGTAAGAATTCCCAACTAAAACAAAATATTATTTTTGAATTACACACCTTCCCCTTAGGAAGGCACTTAGGATCTTCAAAAACTTACCACACAGTCAAGAATGATTTTTTTTTTTGGATTTCCTTCAATATGATATTCATAATTTTGTGGAATAATTTGGTTTGCAAACAAAATAAAGTTTATACAATTAATACACTGGGTCTATTACAACCTTTAGTCATTCCAAGTTAAGGTTGGGAGGAGGTCTCAATGGATTTCATCATAGGTGTTGAGTCTCAAATCTGCATCTTTCCTATACACATTTCTAGACCTTTTTCATTCACCTGAACCTTCTAAGTCGTCAATATCATTGCATATTAATTGTAAAAGAGCATCTAAAATGGTTTTTAACTATGTTTTGTGTCTGCTGTTTGATTTAGATTTTTGCTCATTTAGCTGCAGAATCTTGCCACTTTCCGCAGCTACTGCAACTTTCCGTAGCCATTTTGTGAAAGTCTATGTTGCAGGTGTCTTCAGGTAATTCAAGCCACATGGGAAAGTCAGAAATGATGTGGACATGGATCGTGTCCTATTGGCTCAGGAAAATTCACCTAAGGAGGCCGTGGTCAAAGGTGGCCAAGTGGAAGTCAACCATAGAGTCCCATGGTGACAGGACTGTGTTTCTCATCACGTGAAGATTTGTATGACCGTTTCTAATTTACGAGAGACACATCAACACCTGTACACGGCTCCATAAGCCAAATCCAACATCCACTCTTCATAGATTTACTCCTCACCGCAGCCATGATGCTGGATCTCTGGACGTGATGGTTCACGTGTCTCTATCAGCACAAACTTTAGGGAATTAGTTATATCACCTTTGTTATAAATAACGCGTTTTCATACGCATAATAGCTAGCCTCCATATAGCTCTGTAATGTAATTGCGTTGCCACTGTGCTGTAATATCATTTCTCTGTTATGAATGCATTTTAATATATAAGAAGACTCTGTTTCCAAGAATAATTCGTATTTGAAGGCTGTTGCTCGAGGCTGGTGCAGAGGGCCCCTGCACACGCTGAGGTTTTGTGCATTACTGTATAGTTTCTTGTTTTATTTCTTTAAGTTCATTGTGCCATAAGTCATTCACGTGTTTATACATTGCATCCTTTATGGTATTTATGCTTCATCTCTGTTCATAATCTTTCATGCTTTACATTTTACTTCTGTCCATAATCTTTCATGTTTTATGTTTTTGTTAACTGATCAGTGTTCTTGTTTCAGATTACAAATAGGCAGCTCCGGCATTTTCATATCTTTTGACTAATGACATGGAATCAATATTGTTCTACTGCTAATTTACTTTTCTTAGTTTTTGTTTAATTCCAGCACTGTTTGTTTATTTCAGTCTTGCACATTTGCTTCAGTAGTTAGATTTAGATATATTAAATTGCTCATGTCATTTTCAGTTACCTCCGAAAACCATAGTTGGACTAATGGTGAGGGATTGAAGTATGAGTGTGTAGTTTGATATTAGTTTACTTTCTGCAAGTTAGAAATATTAAATTAGAAATATTAAATTCCTCATGTCATTTTCAGTTACCTTCGAAAGCCATAGCTGGACTAATGGTGAGGGATTGAAGTATGAGTGTGTAGTTTGATATTAGTTTACTTTCTACAAGTTAGAAATATTAAATTGTTCATGTCATTTTCAGTTACCTCCGAAAGCCATAGCTGGACTAATGGTGAGGGATTGAAGTATGAGTGTGTAGTTTGATATTAGTTTACTTTCTGCAAGTTAGAAATATTAAATTGCTCATGTCATTTTCAGTTACCTCCGAAAGCCATAGCTGGACTAATGGTGAGGAATTGAAGTATGAGTGTGTAGTTTGATATTAGTTTCTTTTTCTGCAAATTAGATATCAGGTTGCTCAAGTTGTTTATGGTTACCTCCGAAATCCATAGCTGGACTAATGGCGAGGGATCATAATATAAGTTGATGTAATTTGATTTAGATTTACTTTGTTGCAATTCTTGGATTTCTTTAAGCATAGTTTCTTTTGTATTTGGACAACAGCAAGGATAATGAGTTTCATGATCAGTAGTTCTCTGTTGTTCGACTAGAATAGTGATGCAATTTCATTTTCTTTGAAGAATTAATTTTGTCATTGTGTGTTTTAAAATTCTTTTGAAGTTTGGAAAATTATTAGAAGGACATCATTGTCTTGAATAATTGTCTCCATACTTGTCTTTTAGAATTTCATAAAAATCCAAAAACGACAAAAAGTAAGAGATAGGTTATCTTGCACATATAGTGTGCCACACTTCATCAGCTTACGAATCTCGGATTGATAAATTAATGTAGCAATTTAGGACACACTAAATTGACCAAACATTTTGGCGCCGTTGCCGGGTAAGTGTAACTAGGTAGCCAATTTCTTAAAAAAAAAAAACAAAATAGCAAAAGAAGGGAAAACTTGATAACTTCTTGAAGTATGCTCTCCTCTTGCACCTAGTGTGACCTAGAGGATCAGAAAAGAGAGTTATTCGTTTAGTAATCTCTTAAGTATGCTCTCTTCTTGCACCTAGTGTGACCTGGAAGATCAGAAAGAGAATTATTAGCCCAACTTTTAAAAAATAAATAAAAAAATGGCATGCATAGAGCAAGAGATTCTAGGGGAAGGTTTATAGCTAAAGCCAAGAGTTCGATTTTTACAACTCCATCTTCTTCAAGGCATAGACAAGATTCACCACCATCTACCCCTAGCCTTAAGATATTTGGAATTCAAGGAGCAGCTGAATTAGAGGATTCTCCTATACCACCTACTAAATCTCATTTAGAAAAGGAAGAGACTCCCTCTCATCCTCCCTTGATATAAGAACCAGAGGACTTTAAGGACTCTAAAGAAACTATCATGGCGGAGGAAATAATAGATGGATTTGGAGGTAGAGGTAGAGGTAGAGGAGGAGGAAACAATGGAGACAACAATGGTGAAGGTAATAATGGAAGAAATAGGGAAGGAGACAACTTGTTTGGATTCCCTATAGTTGATGAGGAAACTCATACAACGATGAAAAACATCTCACCATCTGTCCTCCCCAAATTTTATGGATTGCGAAGTGAGGATCCTGAAACATTTCTGTTTGAGTTTGAAGTCGTGTGCTGAACCTATGACTATATGGAAGACTCTCAAAAACTCAAACTGTTTCCTTCAACTTTGAAGGGAGCTACTTTGAAATGGTTCATGGGATTAGCTACTCAATCTATTAGGACTTGGAATGATATGAAACAAACATTTTTGGATAGATACTTGGACTATTGTATGCCCACCAATCACAAGGATGAGGTATTCAAAATGATGCAAAAAGAAGATGAAAACTTGGAAGATTTACTTGAAATATTTCAATACAACTTAAAAAGAGCAAAGATGAGCAACTTAGATGAAGAAACCTTGAAAGCCCTCATATTAAAAGCCATTAGAGATGAATGGATAGATATTTTAAACATGATGGGGAAAGGAGACATTTCTCAACTTCCACTTCATGACATAACAGAACTATGTGTCCATCTCTCAAGAGGAAAATCTAAAACGGGAAAAGGGCCTAGGGATCCTTCTCTTATTAGGGCTAACAAATCTGAAAATGGATTAGTAAGTAGGGCAGAGATTGGTAATATGCTTGATGAATTCAAAACTGATATCTTAGGGAGCCTTAGTGAACAACTAGACACCCTTAAAATCCAAAACAAGCAGAATCAGATGCTCTAGCCATCTTTTGTCTGAAATGTAGGAAGAAACATGCTTTAAGGGAATGTCCCTTGGATGCAAAATTTGTAGAAACATGTATAATTTTCTCAGAGAATCATGAGATCAAGGATTGTCCTTCAATTCCTGGACTCAAAGCTATCTTTCAAGAAGACCCAAATTCAGTAGAATCTCTCTGTTTTGTTGCAAGGAGACCTTGGCAGGGACAACAAACTCAAGGGTTTAACAACCCTATGAATTTTAAAACCCCACCAAGTTGGAATCCTTGGCAACAACCTTGGCCCCAACATCAAAATTCATATCAGCCATGGGTACAAGGGATGCAAAATCCCTATGGGAGATTTGCTCAATTTTATCAATATCCTCCATCTTTTCAAAATCAACAAGCTCCACAACTTCCAAACCCAAATCCGCAACTTTCATTGCCATTTCCACAACAACAACCTTCTCAACAAAATCCAAATCCTCAACTCATGCTCCCATACCAACAAAAGACAAATCAACTTCCAGCTCAGCCATTGGCAAATCCTAACAATAAAAATCCTCAGAATACTTACATGATAGAAGGACAACAATTTCCTACCTATATGATTGTTCCTCTCAATGATGTACAACTCAGATCTGGTAGAGTTTAGAAAAACCTTCTATAGATGACCAAGAGCAAGATACCTCTGAGGAGGACTCTCTTGAAGCTAATAAGGGTTCTGAGGAAGTATCTCTTCAAAACTCAAACATTCAAAAAGAGAAAGAAAAGTTAACACCCACAACTCCTATAGTTGAGCAACCTGCATCTTCATCTACACCTCATTTTCCTGAAAGACTACAAATTGACAAGGGGGTGGAAAAACAAATCTTGTTGCCTAACTATGATTTTCTAGATGAATTGAAGAATGTTTGTATCAAAATTCCCTTGCTACAAGCCATTCGAGAGATTCCTATTCTAGCAAAAACAATAAAGGAGTTGAGTTTCAAAAGACCAGGAAGGAAACTAAAAGACACAAGAAGAATCCACCTGGTAGGAAAAATTGGAGATATTATGATGGGAAAAATTACCATGCAGAAGTATGTAGATCCAGGAAGTCCAATTGTCAAGACACATATAAATGGGATAGAAATTCCAAACACATTGATTGACTTAGGGGCTGCTATTAACATTATGAGTAGACAGACTATGGACCAGCTAAAACTTCCTAACCTTCTTTTTTACACCTACTTTACTGCAACTTGCAGATCGATCAATTATTAAACCAGATGGTGTATTAGAAGATATTTCAGTCTCCTTAGATTCTTGGGAATATCTGGTAGATTTTATGATTTTGACTCCCAAGAGTAATCTAGGAGGGCACCCACTTATCTTAGGAAGACCTTGGCTAGCCACAGCTGATGCTTTCATTAGTTGTAGATCTGGGGATATGTACATTTCTAATGGTAATTCGACAAAGAAATTCAATTTGTATCCTCCAGCAAAAGCAATCACAGAAGTAGGGGACAATGAATGGGTTGATGATGAGGACACTATACAACCTGTCTTTACCATTTCTGAAATCAGTGAGGATAGTCAAATTCTGAACACATTAGAAAATTTTGAGATATCTTCATAATATGACCCTACACAATTTCAATTTGAATCTGACATAGAATATTTATCATCAAGGAAAATGTCTCTTTACTCTATGGAAGAGTTTGGTAGTTCTACTATTGAGATTTTTCCAAGAAAAACATTGAATCTCAACAAACATTTGGAAAAGTCACAACAAGAAGAACTAACCAAAATCTTTCAAAAACATTCTACTACATTTGCATGGGAGTATACTGACATGAAAGGTATTGATCCTAAGACTTGCATCCATCATATCTATATTGAGGAAAATAGTAGACCAATCAGACAACCTCAAAGAAGGATGAATCCAAATCTTAGGGAGATAGTGAAAGAAGAGCTCAAAAAACTACTCAATGTAAACTTCATTTATCCAATTTCAGATAGCCGATGGGTTTCTCCTTTGGTTATAGTACCTAAAAAGAATGGTAAATGGAGGGTATGCATTGATTACAGAGAATTGAACAAAGCAACTTTGAAGGATCACTTTCCTTTGCCTTTTATTGATCAGGTATTAGATACATTAGTAGGTAAAAAGTACTTTTCATTTTTGGATGGTTTTAGTGGCTATAATCAAATTCAGGTAGCACCTGAAGATCAAGATAAGACCACATTTACTTGTCCATGGGGAACTTTTGCCTATGGAGTGCTTCCTTTTGGGTTATGTAATGCACCTGCAACATTCCAAAGAGCAGTACTAGGAATTTTTTCTGATCTAATCCATGATTGTGTAGAGGTTTATATGGATGATTTTACGGTTTATGGTAATTCATTTGAAGAGGCATTAGAAAATTTGGAAAAAGTTCTTATAAGATGTAAAGAAACAAACCTTTCATTAAGCCATGAAAAATGCTTTATGATTTTTCTTGAAGGGATTGCTTTAGGACATCATATTTCAGGAGATGGGATTAAGGTTGATAGATCAAAAGTTGAAGTCATCTCCAAGTTGCCTATTCCAAATTGTCAAAGAGATGTTAGAAGTTTTCTAGGATTTATTGGTTACTATAGAAGATTTATAGAAAACTTCACTAAAATAGCATCTCCACTCTTCAAATTGCTTACAAAAGACTGTGAATTTAAATGGGATCCTGATTGTCAATCAGCCTTTGAAACTTTGAAAACAAGAATATCTGAAGCACCTATCTTGATAGGACCAAATTGGAAACTCCCTTTCCATATTTCTACGGATGCTTCAGATACAGCTCTAGGAGCTGTGTTGGGTCAAAAAGATTTAGTTCCTTATGCCATTTATTATACCAGTAAAAATTTGACTCCCACAGAGTTGAACTATACTGTGATTGAAAAAGAGTTTTTAGCTGTTGTTCATGCAATTAATAAGTTTAGACATTACATAACAGGCTATGAAACTTTTATTCATACTGACCATTCTGCAATTAGATATTTAATGAACAAACCTATTACTAATGGCAGAGTGACAAGATGGCTCTTACTTTTACAAGAATTCAATATTACTGTGTTGGATAGACCAGGAAAACAAAATACAGTAGCTGATTTATTGTCTAGGATTCAGAATACTAAAGAAGATTCTCCTGTAGAGGATAAGTTTCCTGATGAATACTTGTTTGCAGTAACTATTAAGACTCCTTGGTATGCAGATATTGCTAACTATTTGGTTACAGGGAAACTGCCTTCATATTTATTTCCAAGTGAAAAACGAAAAATTATTTAGGAGAGTTCAAAATATTCATGGATTTCTAACGAATTGTTTAAAACAGGGCCAGATCTTGTGATCAGAAGATGTGTCAGGGAAGATGAAATGCCTGATATTCTTAAGGAATGTCATGATGAACCATGCGGTGGACACTTTGCAGACAAAAGGATGGCCTATAAAATCCTCTCTTTAGGATATTATTGGCCTTCCCTCTTCAAAGATGCAAAACAATATGTCAAAAGGTGTGACAGCTGCCAAAGAGTAGGGAAACCTACCCTTTCAAATGAAATTCCATTGCAAACACAGGTACTCATTGAACCCTTTGAAATATGGGCTTTAGATTTCATTGGACCTATTAATCCACCATCTAAGCAAAAGAAGTATATATTGGTTTGTACTGATTATGGTTACTAAATGGGTAGAAGCCAAAGCATTAGTGTGCATTCACTCGAAAATTCAGTTGTTAATTTTCTTTATGAGGATATTTTTTACTCGCTTTGGTGTTCCAAGAGAAATTGTGACGGATCGTGAAGCCAATTCACATCCAACTTGGTGGAGAAGTTGACGGAAGAATACAAAAATCAAGCACAGAAGATCTACTCCTTACCATCCGCAAGAAAATGGTCAAGTGGAGTCTACAAACAAAGTTCTCGAAAAATATCATCACCAAAACTTGCTCATCTACATAAAAGAGATTGGGCGAAAGGCTTTTCTGAAGCCTTGTGGGCCTATAGAACTACATGGAGAAATACAACAAGAAATTCTCCCTATGAACTTGTTTATGGGAAAGAAGTCCTGCTCCCCATTGAGTTCCAAGTCAAGACCTTCAAGATAGCAGTTCATTTGGGGATGGATTTATCTGAAGCTCAAAAGCATAGAATGGAGCAGTTGAATGAGATAGATGAGATCAGACAAGAGGCAATTCTAAGAACTGATCTAGTTCAATATCAAAGAGCTAAATGGCATGCCAAATACATCAAAGAGAAGAAGTTTCAAGAAGGAGATTGGGCATTGTTATTTGATTCCAAGTTTAAAGATTTTAAAGGAAAATTTCAGACTCATTGGCTTGGGCCATATGAGATTGACAAGATCTTTAGCAATGGAGCGGTAAGAATCAAGACCATTGATGAATTTCAAACTCCTCTTATTGTGAATGGCCACAGATTAAAAGTCTATCATAAGCCACTCTCAAAAGAGGAATTTGTCAAAATGTTTCAAGAAAATTGCAATCAAAGTCGGTGCAGAAGAATTCTTCTTCTCCACCACCTAGCCTTTGTTATTTTTCGATTATATATATATATATATATATATATATATATATATATATATATATATATATATATATATATATATATATTGTATAAGCTCGAAAACCAATCATTGATTGGCGGTCTTATACGTGAAAATGTAGGGTGAAAAATCGTGGGACACCGACACCCTATATTTTCCCAAAAAAAAATCTCTTTTTCATTTCACAAGTTTTGTGACCACCCACTCCATTCCATTCCACTTCATTTCCACTTCATTTCACTCCACTTCATTCCATTTCACTTCATTTCATCTATTTCATTTCATTTCACCAATAAAATTTTCTTTCATGACCATTTTCACTCGATCAATTATCATCCATCTATTTCCATTCACCCAAATAATAGTTTGTGTCAGTTTCACGCAGTGACACACATTTCCTGCAGTGACACCCGCTTTCATGCAATGAACGGTTCTACCAGACTACCACTCTGTTTTTCATGTACAGACGGATGTTAGTTCAACAATTATGAAATCAAATGCAGGGTATGAAGACATATTATGAAGACATGGGGCATTCAAGATATCAATGAGGAGCAACTAATTGAAGACCAATGAAAAAATGGCAAGAATTCCAAGGTATGAGTAAAAATTTATTTCAAATGGCATTCAAGCACATTTTTTACATAGTTATAAACCATAGCTCCATTATATGCAATGATTGTGTTGACAAACTCACGTAACCATTCCACGATCTCTATATGATCCTCCCATAATCCTTGCATTCATTTTCAAACGAGTCCCCATAATCAAGCCTCGATCTTCATTCATACTCCGATACTCCACCCGTGATGATGAAACGTGGTTGATTTGACTACTGCTTCTTTCTGATTGCATAAAATCTGAGCTGCTTTCATAAACGTGCTTACATTTACTCTGCAGCCCACCCGCTTTTAAATATCGTCGAATGCGTTATACTCCTCCTATTGTTCTATTGATCTCACGACTACATTTCCACCGTGCTCATGTAACCCTTCTCTGTTCCGCTTCACCCCATTTTGTTCTCTCGTTACGCTACATTCGTATACCCATTTTTCCGATATCCGCCTACAGATCACCTGGGTCTCCTCCATAAATCGTGCTCATTTCCGCTTATTCGACTGTCTTACCTCCGTTGAACCCTCCTCACACGAGACAAGTTTTCAAGCTACGTGAAGAAGGATGGGTCGGTTGTTGAGAAACAGAACTAGAAGGACCTAAATTCATGGAAGGATACCCGCAAGTCGAAGATATATTGAAAAAGGCAAAGTGGCTTTCGGTTTATCCAAAAAATTTAGAGGCCACCATAAAGAAGTAACAAAAGCTTTTGCAAGGTCTTTCAATGGTCCCGAAGTAGAAATTGGGGACCTCAAATTTACGGTGAATGAGGCATCCATAGCACTCGCTACGGAACTTCCTCAAGAAGGTGAACGCTGGTTCAAGAAAAAAGAGTATTAGTGATGAAGCTCTGGAGAGTGATCCTACGTAACCTAGGTATGGATGTAACTATTTTTTAAAAGGGGGAATTCCCTGTTCATGCTTTGAAAGAAGAATGGGCCACTTTACTCGTTGGTCATTCAAAAATTTATCACCCTGTGAGGGCCGTTTTGGGTCAATGTACATGTATCATACCCGATTGCTCGATGAATTTTCTAGACAACCGGACCCTCAATCTTCCATTCTTTTTATTAAATAGTTTGAAGAAGATGTACTGTGACCATACGAAGCATCTAGGGGACGTGGAACCACATTTGTATCACCATGGTCTTGTGAAAATTCTGATTGAAAAACAAGTTTAAAAGAGAAAAAAGGACACATGGGAACAATTTTTGATTAGAAATTTCTTTGAAGAACCCCAAGAAATTCTCGAAGGTAGTACATCAAGAAGGACTAGGAGAAAGAGAACAAATGATGAAACTCAAAGCACTCCTACTACTACGAGTTGAAAAAACTAGTAGAGAAGAGAGACCGTCAAAAAGGAGGAAGGAAGAAACCAAGGGTAAAAAAGCCAATAAAATCAAAAGAGGAAAGAAGCATTGAGGTCAGTGCATCAAACCCCTTCCTCGGGAAGAAGATCATCAAGTGTTATCCGAGTGACTAGTTCACCTTCGAGGGAACAGGTCATCTATGGCCAAAAAAGAGGGGAAAAAGAAAAAAAAAGGGGAAAAAGACAATAGTCCACAGCGTGTAAGAAGAAGTTCCAAAGCTTAGAGGGAAGTTGAGGAAAACACAAACGAAAGGACCCCATTTTATTGACTTGGGAGAAGAAACACACGAACAAACTCAGCTGGCCATATTCCATCTCATTATCAATCGGACATTGAACATAGTCCATCTCATTCTCGATCAAATGTTGAAATTAGTCCTCAATATGTTGACATGAGTCCTCTTGACCAGATTTTGAAGTCAATTCTCCTCCACGGCATTTTGGGGACAGACCCAATGAAAACGACACTCGAGATAGACCCAAAGCAGCAAGAAGTATATGATTATATAGAATCTTTAGAAAGAGCGACCCACGGGATCCCAAACGACTTCATCCACTCAACCTCACACACAGCACAAGAAGATCTAGTCCAATCATTGAAACAAGAAGTCTTTGAGTTGGAGGTTTTAAATAGACACATTAAATATGAAAATGAGGCATTGAAGGAACAAATAAAATTGGACAAGATCATTCATGACAATACCATGCTACATCCGGGATCGTGGCAGTAAAAATAACAAAAAAATTGAAGAAGAAATGCCGAAGTTAAGTAGAGCACGAGTTAATATCAAATTCAGATGCTTGATGAAAAAGCCCGTGATGTTAGCGGCATGTTGACGGAAAATATGTCGGCCAACGGTAGGGGGATCTCCCCGGTAGAAAGTCCCAATTAGACTTTGAACCGTTTGGAGTAGGGATCCCGTCCGGGTGTGGGTCCTGGCTACCACTTAAACAGACTATCTCTTCGTTTCGAGCAACTCGATTGGAGCGTAAAACATACACTTATTAATACGATATAGAATACATGACTGATGAATAAAACCGATATATGACACTGTGCATAGCAAGGTAATAGACAGAATGCATAAACTCAGGAAATGTCGTTAGCAACACATCTATGAGGTATGCATGCAAGATAATCTGACCGCCAAAGAAACAATCCTTTGTGGTAAGAATATCCCTTAAATTTCCGAAGGATATAACGAGATGCTAATAAAATAGTTCATTAACATTCATCATGAAGTAAATAATAAACTTGAGCATCATCAACACAATCACAGATAACTATGGTGCATGAATAACACTATTAATAACACAGATTCATTAATCAAAAGATATTCTGAAACTGCACGCAGAATACACACAATGTTGTCACGGCTAAACACATCATCCAATCAAAGGGGTTTTAACATGTATTGTATTTCATATAGCAAGAGTATGATTCTTCAACTACAATGCAATAATGCCTTTCAGTCCCAAAAGAGCCAGCCCTTTACAATTCTCCCCACAGGGGTATTTATAGATTCAACAGCCGCACTTATGGCCTTCCGACGGTTCAACTTCCCGACGGTTCAACTTCCTGTTTGACAAAATTGTGACTTGCGACCTGGTCGCGAACGCGACTTGCGACCTGCGACCCAGTGTTTGGAACTATGAAGGTGGTCGCGCACTTGAAGCTTCTGGAGCGTCGGCTTTCTTGCCTTTGATGAAGTCTTTCCAAGCCTGGTAATCTGCCGTTATAGGAGCGACAAGAGGGCTTTCCTCTTTTATCCAATGCATACATTCTAGAGCATTCGGCACCAGAGTTTCCTTCTTCTGGGAGATCAGCATTGAGAGAGAAGCAAGCTTGGTGTAGATTTGCACTGGAGTGACAAGAAACCGGTTCAGATTCTCTTGTGATGCCTCGAATTCCGGTGCGGCAGCAGCTTGTCTTACGGGCTGCAGAAAAGACTGAATTTCTTGCTCTACCTGCTCCCAGCCTTTAGTTTCATTTAGTGCCCCTAATGATGGAATGTGATGAAGGGCATTCATGGAGTCGATACCACTGATTAGGTGGTTATACGCAGACACTACTTTGTCCAGATCTTTGGACAGCTTGTCTTTGGATTGCATACTCATCCGAATTTGCACTTTGGCCTCTTGCGTATGACTCCAATCCTTCCGAGGCACGTGTTCGGGAGCTTGCTGATACTGGGCTGTCCAATTCATCATTTTGTCCAAGGCCGTCGAGGCTTCCTTGAGTTGTTCGTGTTTCTGCTTGGTTTCTTCCCGTGCCTCTGCCAATGGGGCCACTGTTTGTTTTAGGGTGAACATTTCCTGGTATACTTGCCTCATTGTCATCTCCAACACATCACATTCCTTCTTGACCGCCAGTGGGACCTCATTCACTTGAGCAGGCCTACCCTGGAGCTGGAGCATCTCATTTTCTAGCCTTGATTTCTCCTGCTCTGCCGCTTTTAGCCGGTTCTGTAAAGAAATAATCTCTCTGCTCATCCTTGTGACATTTTCTTCTGTGGCTGCGGCAAAAGCGGTGCCTGCTAACGCTATCATAACCGGATTTTTCCTTGTGTCTGGGACAATGTCCTTTCCGGTGGAGACTGTGGAGATGGCAGGATAGCCTGACGTCAAGGATTTCCTCTTCTCTTGCCGTATCTTGAAAGAGAATTGGTCAAAGGTTAATCTGGTCAAGTCGAAGACTTCTTCTTCTTGCTCCCCCAGAAAGTCATCAACACTGAGGGCACTTCCCGCGCCACCTGCGGGAATATTCAGGGGAGATAGATCAATGTCATCTATGAGCTCGTCCTCTACATCCTGTGCTTGACATTTTTCTTTCTCCTTTTGCCGGCGCTCCGCCTCCGCCTTGTCATGTTCTTCTTTCTTCCGGCGTTCGGCCTCTGCCTCTGCTTCCTTTTCCTGTTTCCTCTTCCTCTCTGCCGCGGCGGCCTGTTCTGCCTTTTTCTGACGCTCGACCTTATCGAGTTCCTCTTTCAGTGCCTTTTCTGCCGCCGCCCGTGCCTCCTTTTCCTGTCTTTCTTTCTCTTCTTCCTTTTTCTTTTTCCGTTCCGTTCTGGACTCTTTCTTGCGTTTCTCTTCCTCTTCCTTTTTCTTCTTCTCCTCTTCAAATTGGGCCTGGGCTTCTGTTTCCCTTTGCTGATCTGCAGTGTTAGGTCCCGTACCGGTCTGTGTTCTTTTATCTTTGGAGGAGGAAGAACCTCCAATGTTCTGATACTCTTCTCCTTCTCGGTCAGGGTCGATTCCTGGTGCGAGATGCCGGTTTGCGTTATACCAATTTCTTCTCTCATCCTCATCCGGGCACTCGACGTGTTGATAACTCCATCCGAAATTGGCCCTTTTACAATGTTCAGGAACTATCCTGACTGGATCGTAAGTTCGGGAGTCCAGATTTCTGAAGTGATAGCTTTTCACCTCTTCCCCTTCACGCGCTACTTCTCTGGAATCTTTGACCGTATAGGCACCAATGGTGAGAGGTAGAGCATGCCAAGGTTTCTTCTTCCCTTTGGTAAGGACGTTAGAGAAGCCCAAGGTCATTTGGAAACACACCTCCTGTATGAGCACCTTGTCAGTAACAAACTTAGGTAGAGCGTGTGGTGCTTTAAACGAGCCAAATACTCGGATGATTGTGAATTCGGCGAATGGGAACCAGTGTGCCACCTGACCCAGTGTTTCCATTGCTCGCCAAGACATGCAGGGGGTGTCCTGACCAAATATTTTCCCGTAGAGGGCGGGAATGAATATGTGAGAGATTTGTTCGATGTCCGACTTGTACCTGGATTCCCAGAATACCCTAGTCTGTAAGTGTATTGCCTGGGTCTGTTCGGGGTCCCAATTATGTGGCCATCCCTCAACATGCATCTGGGCACAGACAGCATCTAACAGATACGAAGCCATGTAGAATTCTGATGGCGCTCCCTCATCTGGGGCTAAAGCTGAGGCCAAATTTGTGTGCATGGAGCCCATTAATATTCCTGCCCAATTGAACCGAGCGCCGTGGACTGTTACGTGTTCCATGATGGTTGCCCATGTTCCGTTGAAGGTGGTGGCTTCCGAACGCCCATATATCCTGCACAGCATGGCGGCAACTAGCTTATAAACCTTCCTCAGACTGGCCACCGGGTACTCCTAGTCCTTTTTGATCTTAAATTTGTCTGGTTCTGCCCACCATCTTCTAATCATGTCAACCATCGGCACTTCATTTGCAGCAAACCATCTTGGGGTGAAATTCACCTCTGCTTTGGGTAGCGAGTAGTAGACCTGTGCTCTTAAACTTTCCAATGTTGCAAACGCTTTCCCTGCACTATCTCGGATTGTGAAGCTTTTCGGATCAGTCTTCTGTATGATCCAGTCCAACATCTCTGGGCACGGAAAGATGGCAGGATGCGACCCGACTAGGTGTAATCTGGACCTTTTTACTTTCAGGTATATTTCACGATCCGGGAGATCTTCTGGGAAATCTCCTTCTAGCATGGCGAACTCACGGTATACTTCATACCACCGAAGGCTATCCTCCTTTGCGAAGGTGCAAAGGGTGTCTCTGTATATTGGCGGCGGAGATATTTGTATGTCTGCGTCTGATTCTTCCTCCACCACCTGCCTGCTTCTCCTTCGAGATACCCGGGGTGCCATATTGCTAGAGTCGGAGGGGACCGGTACTGTGTCTGCCCTGAATTCACTTGCTGCATTTAGAACAGAATCACAGGATAAGAAAGACATGATGATAATGGCTAAATAGAGTCTGAACATGCAAAGATAATTTACTATTCTCTGGGAGTCGCTGGGTCGCTGCTCTACAAAAGGACTCACCCGCGACCTCGCGACCTTGCGACTAGGTCGCAGGGTCGCAGAGTCGCTGAGTGGGACTTTTGCGACCTTGCGACCTTGCGACCTGGTCGCTAGGTCGCAGGTCGCATTTGCGTTTTGCGCGCGCGCGACCTTGCGGCTAAGTGTTTACTAACGGGAAAAATCCGCGGTCTGAAAGGTCCAGAATTTACCATAAGGCACAGCCATGAGATTTTAGGCAAGAGGCGGGTGACCTTGGGGCTTGGGGGAAACAACACGACGATGAAAATCTAAAGAAAAAAACCCACATCCTTGCCAGTAAATAAATAAGACCGTGGGGAGGCTCAATAATGGCAAGAAATGCTTAAGAGGGAAACATAGGGAGGAAAAGGCAACTTACCCGGAAGAAAACGCGCCAGTCGACCTGTCAGAGCAATTTCGCGGTTTTCGCTGAGAGTCACAAATGCGACCTAGCGACCCGACCTTATATAAAAAGGTCGCACGTGCGGACATTAAATGAGGTCGCAAGTTTAACTTTTGCGACCTTGCGACCTTGCGACCTTCAGGTCGCTAGGTCGCAAAGGTCGCTGAGTCGCTAATTTCTCTAAAACTTCATTTTGCGACCTTGCGACCTTGCGACCTCAAGGTCGCTAGGTCGCAAGGTCGCAAGTTGATAAAATGCTGACTCTTGCGACCTGGCGATCTGTGCGACCTTAAGGTCGCAGAGTCGCATAGGTCGCATGGGTCACAAATAATGTGTATGCGACTTAGCGACTTGCCTTTAGAACTTTAATTAGATTTTTTCCTTCTTTAGTTTTTAAGGGGGGCTCCAAAAATGTTGAAGTGTGTGTTATGATTTTACGTAATTTTTGTAGGGTGTTGTAGGAGCTACAACAAATGGCGATTCACTGGATGAATTCAGAGTCTCTGCTGATGAAGGGTCGATGAGGGAGGAGGGAGGGGTCTAACACTTGCTTGTTCTTTTACCTCAGAGTTTACACTTTCCTCCCTTTGCCATCCCGCTTAGTCGCCTGCCCTTTTGGCTTGTTGGGTGCAGATCAACCGAATTTTAATTCCTTACGCTTCCAAGATCGAGAGGGTCGGGGAAACCTTGGGCCACTGCAGGGTCCGGTACAATTATTTCGTCCTCACGGTGTTGCTCCGCTGCCAGCGAACCTCTCGGCTCCGGCGGAGTCACTGCCTAAGGAGTCGTGAACGTTGCTCCGCTGCCAGCGAGCCTGGTCAGTACCTCGGCGGAGTCGTTACAACACCTCTCTGCGCAGGAAGCCTTTCTCAATCCTTTACCCTTTATTCATGTGCAATTGCACTTATTTGAGAATGTGCCTGTGGCACTTATTTAGATGGGCATATTTTGCCTGGGCGGATGAGGGATCCCGACTTATTTTGCTTGCAGAGAGGTTGCTCCTGGTCTCGTATGAGGACTTGGGTTTTTCCCGGATGACCTGCACTTCCCTTGAGTTAGCCCTGTTCCCTCACGATCCGGTTGCTGCTATGCAAGACCTTTTCTGCCTGCACCCTTTTAAGCCGCTAGGTGGTTCCTTATGCTTGAAGGCTCTGGTAAGACCGTGTATCATCCTTAGGTGCCCATTACAAGCGAGTTTCGACCGCTCCGTGTTTTGCGGGAAGGGCCTTTCATCAGCACAGAACCTCTTCAAGGAGTGAGCCGGTTGCGGGCAGTTTAGACAAGGTTTTTCTTTGAAGAGTTTAGAGAAAGGTTTATTTCTTCCTTTATTTATTTATTTTTTTTTTTATTTTTTTTTTAACATGTAAAAAGGGGTTTAAGTAAAATAGTGTTTGAGATCATGCCCGTTTACCGGGAGGACCTCGACTCTTCCTTCCAGAGTCTGCAAACGGAAGGTATGGGAACCTACCTTTTCTTTAACCTGAAAGGGACCTATCCATAGTGCTTGAAATTTGGCATGTTTTCCTTTTTCTTCGTGTGCTTTATCCCATTTTAGGACAAGGTCTCCTACTTCAAATTTTTTATCTCCTGCAGACTTTTTATCGAACCATTTCTTGATCCGACTCTGGTGTATGGCGAATTTCTCCCGGGTTTTCTGCCTTTCCTCTTCTAGTTTCAACATGGTGTCAATGCGGGTTTGCAAGGCGGGGCAGGGGGTACCGTGGCACTCTTGAGACAACTGCAGAGCGGGAAGAGACAAATTGGGAGGGAGGATAGCTTCTTTTCCGTATACGAGAAAAAATGGTGAGGTGCCTATTGATGACTTAGGGGTAACGCGATCAGCCCAAAGTGCGTTTTGGAGAGCATTATGCCAGTTTCGTTGGTGAGACAGAAGGGTCTTTTTGATGATGCGGATCAGATTTTTATTGGTTGATTCCGCTAGACCATTTCCTTGGGGATAGTACTTTGCAGAGTGTTTGAGGACGATGCCATTTTCTAATGCAAAATCATATAATTTAAAAGATGAGAAATACGTTGCATTATCAAACACCAAGGAGGTTGGAACGCCAAACCTGGTCATGATGGAGTGAGTGACAAATTGCATTACCTCCTGATCGTTGACTTGGCGTAATGGTACCGCTTCAACCCACCTGGTGAAATAATCAGTGGCCGTCAGAATGTACCTGTGTTGCTTAGAAGAGTGGGGTAAGATCTCACCAATGAAGTCCAGACCCCATTGTTGAAAAGGCTCTTCTACTGCTACTGACAATAAAGGAGCGGCCGGACGTGCTTCTCGGCTTGCAAATTTCTGGCATTGAATGCATTTCCGGACATATGCGTGGGCATCTCTGAAAAGGGTTGGCCAATAATAACCTGCACGCATAATATTATGAGCAGTGGTATCCCCGGCGAAATGGCCTCCTGCTGGTCCGTCATGTAGCTCGGTTAAAATTTTCTGAGCCTCATCATGTTCTAGGCAGCGTAACATTACTCCGTTGGAATGTTTCCTGAAAAGCTTGCCTTGGATCAAACAGTAAGACGCGGCTTTGAGTCTGATTGCGCGTTTCTGCCGGGCGTCTAGATTTGGGTCCAATACACCGTGTGCCAAATATCCCGAGATATCCGAGTACCAAGACGGGTTCCTTTCCTGAGGCATGACGTCAGTTTGGTACATATCAATTTCTTGCTCCCAATTATCTTCTTCATTTTTTTGGGAACCTGCGGCCTCTGCAGCCATTTGACATAAACCCTGTCCTTTGACTGTGCGTGTCGGCTTAAAATCTAAGTCGTATTCTTGCATACACGCAACCCAGTTCCCTCGTTTCTCGCCCAGTTCCTGCTGCATGAAAAGTGAGCGGACCGCTGGGTGGGGAACGTAAACTGTGACATGGTTTTTCAAAATGTACGGTCTGAAATGTTTGACCGCTTTGTATACTGCATAAGCCTGTTTCTCGATTTCAGGATAATTCAATTCAGCGTCCTGCAGACCAGTGATCATGAACGAAATGGGACGCTCGTCATTATCCTTGTCCTTTTGTGTGAGTACGGCTACCAGGGATGAGTCTGAAGCGAACGTGTACAGACTAAAATCTCTGCCGAAATCTGGGCTCTGGAGGGACAGTGCTTCGGCTATAGCTTTCTTGATCCGGTCGAAAGCTTCCTTTTCGAGTTGATTCCATTTGAAAGTAGCATTTTTCTTTATCATTCCCTGCAGTGGTTTCACTATCTGGGCGAAATCTGATATGAACTTACGTACAAAATTTATCTTTCCCAAAAAGGACTGCATTGCTTTCTTACTGCTGGGGGGAGAAATCTGTGCAATGGCTTTCGCACGTTTCGGATCAACGACAATGCCCTGTTTGGTTATGATGTGACCTAGCAGATTTCCCTCTGCTACGGCAAAAACGCTCTTCTTTGGGTTGAGCGAGATACCGTATTTTCTGCATCTTTCAAAGATTTGTCTGAGGTGACGCAAATGATCCCCTCGGCGTTTAGAGAATACCGTAACATCATCCAAGTAGACTACCACACTCTGGCCTATCAGGCCCCTGAATGCTATATCCATAGCTCTTTGGAATGTTGCCCCTGCGTTGATTAATCCAAAAGGCATGCGCCTATAAGCGAAAGTTCCCCACTTGGTCCGAAAAGTAGTCTTTAACCTATCTGGTTCGGCTACCAGTACCTGATTGTAACCAGAGAATCCGTCCAATAGAGAGAACATCTCTGACCCGGATACTGCCTGTAATATTTGTTCCATAGGGGGAACTGGGTAATTGTCTTTACTCGAGGCCCTGTTCAAGTTTCAGAAATCTACACATAGGCGAATTTCACCTGACTTCTTCCGTACTGGAACCAAATTGGACACCCATGTGGAGTGGCGAACTTTGAAGATAATGCGGGCATCCAATAGTTTCTTAAGTTCCTTTAGAATCAGTGGCTCCATCGTAGGGTGTACTTTCCTAAGCTTTTGTTGAAAGGGTTTTACATTTTCTTTGATCGGTATCACGTGTTGTATGATTCGAGTATCGTATGTGCGTAATTCCTCATATGTCCACGCGAAAACGTCACGATACTTGCGAAATAGCTGAGTGAAATCCAGGGCCTCCTGGGGGGTGCAGTCTTTTCCGAGGTTGACGAATTTGGGATTATCCTCTGATCCCAGATTCACTTGTCGGTGAGCTAAAATAGAGCTCTGTACTTTTGCATTTGGAGGCCCACGGAACCGATTTTGCAGATCGAAAATTTTTTCCAGTGATACCACCCCTTTAGGCATGGGATTTCCTTTGATTTGCTCGTACTCCTTTTGTATAGCTTGGTCGTGCTCATCTTCATCTATAGCAGCATCTTTGAATATCTCTGAGTTGCACATAAACTCCAGCACATGTTGATCATCATCAAAAACACGCAGATTAGTGATATTGTCTGGCACGGAGGGTTTGTACATAACTTCAATGGAAAAACCGTCCCTCAAAGGGGTAAACCTGGCGGCAGCATTATCTAGAGTGTCTGCCGCTGCGTTATGCATTCTTAGAACAGATTTAATTCCAAAAGCGTCAAAAGCGGAAATTAATCGCCATACCTCTTGCTGATACGCCTTCAAATGTGGAGATAAACAGTGAATAGTATTGCGTACCTGCCGAGTGATGATTTCGGAGTCTCCAATAACCCGCAAGCATTTTACCTTCAAATCCAGCGCCTTTTTAAGCCCAAGGATCAAAGCTTCATACTCAGCGGTGTTGTTAGTGCATTGGAACTCAAGTCGGCAGGAGACTAAGAATTTTTTCTTATGCGGGTCAAGCAAAACGCAACCAGCGCCAGAACCATCGAGATTCTTGGAACCGTCGTAATACAATGTCCATACATCATTTTCCGGGTCCTTGGGGGCAGTGGCTTGCGGAGGGACTTCGGCTGGGTGTGATACAGTTGGAGTTTCTTCCTCAGTGACGAGTGTCATTTCAGAAAGGACCTCGGGGCCTACTGCGGACTGGGGAGGTTGGTAGCATCCAAAAATGGAATCTAGAAAACACATACCAAGCTCCTCCTGGGCGAAGCTGATGGGTTCATTTGTGGCATCCAAATCAGTTACAGTGTGTTTCATGTATGGTTCACTTTCGACTCTGATTTGGTTGTTCCTCCCTTTGTAAGGTAGCCATAAGTGAGACCAGTCTGTGGCGAAGTATCCTTGCAATTTGCTTGACCAGTCTCTACTAAGCAGTACACCATAGGCTTCTGGGATGTCAACAACCACAATATCAATACATTGATGAACCCTAGAGTCGGATGAGAGGCGGATGATAACATTGTTCAATTCTCCGACCGCTGGTACTTGTGTCCTATCCAGTTGAATGATTTTTGCATTAGTTTTCTTCGGGAGGATGTTGAGTTTCTTACACACAGAGAGAGGCATGACATTCGTGGACGCACCAGAGTCAACGAGGCAGTTGTGAACGTTGAAGTTAAACATCTCAAAAGATAAGAGAAAAGGAGGGGTGGATCCTCTCGAATTTGTGTTGACAGCGTTCACTATAGATTGGATATCTGGACTGGTTTGTGCAGACGTGTTACTGACGTTCTTCGTATTTTGGTTGTTGGCGAAAGCTTTTAGGATAAGTTCCTTTTGGTTCGTGATGCGGGCCAACTCGTAGAGTGAGATATTGGCCCTGGTCTTTTTCATGTCCTCCACTATGTTGTAGCTAGTGTCGTTGTGGGGACTGGGTTCGGTGGTGGTTTTCGAGGGTTCCACCGGGAGCTTGGTCTTTTGACTCGCTTTGATATTACTATTCATGAGCTTTTCTGGTGTAGTTTGTCCTTCATTTCCGGGAGGAAGAATTTTCCTCAGGAAAGCCCTTTTCTTGTCCTCATATGATTGTTCAGGAACAGAGCCTTTGCTTCTAAGACTGTAGTTTCGAGTGGGCTGAGCTTTGGGGCTGCCTGCCATGTTAATATCAATAGGAGCAAAACTCCCTTCCCCGCGGATTACATCGAAAGTTAAGACAGCGGCCCCTGATTCCCCATCAAGGAGCGAACCCTCATCTCGATCAGAGACTTCATCCTCTGCCGGGCTTCCTGGAGTCTGATCATCCAAAAGTTGGTTAACCACTGCGGTCATGCTGCCAATCCATTGCGGGCACGTTTTTTCAGAATGAGCAGCTTGGTGAAAAGAGCAAAAATTGTCTTTCCCTATCTCCTCCACGTTGAGAGCGGCATTGGTATTTGAGGGAGGCCTGCTGGTGTTGGGATTGCTTTTCTTGAAAAAGGGTTTCGGGGGTTTATTTGTAGTTGAGGTTTCAACGCCTTTTCTCTTTAAGTCAGAGACCTCATTCGTTAACAGTTTGAGGGTTTTGGCCATACTTTCGAAATCGAAAGTTTCTCTCTCCCTATTTGGGGTGGAAGACTGACCCTGTTTAGTGGTTGGTTTGAGATCGTCCTTCCCGTCATGATCCATGACTCCTATTGACAACATGTCCTTTTCTACCGCGAGGGCAGCGGCGTAATTTGCTGTAAGAGTAGTGCGGGCCTCACGTTTGACAAAAACGGCAATATCCCTAGGGAGGGCTTTAGTATAGTAGTCGATGGTGATAGAATCGTCCAATGCTAAGTTTGGAGGAAATTTTTGCAATATGGTGGCGAATCGTTGGTTAAAATCTTTAACTTTCTCTTTTCTTTGACATTTAATGGTGCTTAGTTCTGTGAGGAGCATAGAGGGTGTTTTATCCTCTGCAAACTTTTGCAGGAACACACAACGGAACTGGTCCCATGAAGTGATAGAAGCACTGGGCAGGGAACGGTACCAGGTGGCTGCTTGGCTTACAAGAGTGTGCGGGAAAATTCGACATGCGACATCATCGGACTGAACTCTCATGATCTGTAGTGACAGATAGAAACTACTAATATGATCTTCCGCTGATGTGCCCTTTTCAGGATCGAATTTAGGAAGATGTTTCTCTGGGTGTCTAGGCATGTCATGAAGGGGACCTAAAAGAGCCAATGGGGATTGAGCCATCCAGGCCAGAGGCTGCATCCTCCTGGGGCGCTGATGATGTCGGGTTTCTGCTTCAAACTCACTTCCCGTCCCGGACACCGATGTTCCTTCATGATGACGAGAGTGTTCATCGCGGTGTCTTTCCCGGTTATTTACGTTCCTAAAAAGCTCCCAGTTGTAAGGAGGGGGTCTATTTTGGTTTTGGTGGTGATTATGGTTGGCCTGGTGCCTTGGGCCACGAATGATATCTCCTCTACCCCCACGACCGTGGCCTCTGTTGACTCCACCTTCATTTCTTCGGGGCCTATTAACTTCCTCTGCATTCCTTCGGGCTGTGTTACCTTCTCTTTCATTTCTTCTTTCCCCTTCTCCTTCTCGTGGGGAATAAACTTGGTTATTGGTCCACTGATGTAAGTCAGGTTGTGGTTCAGGGAAAGGTTCAGTATCAGGGAAACCTTCACTATCGTGGGTAACGGGGTCATTTTCCTGGACAGCCCGTGCGAGGTCTTCAATCATGGTATTCACAAGTTCAGGTACGGTACGGACTAGCACGCCATTGCGAGTGATGTTATCGGCAGGGGTCCTAGTGTGGGCTAGGAATTCCATGATAGGGGTATACCGTAAATCCCTGATGAGATTACGGGCAATTGGGCGCAAGGATCTCAGCTGTTCGTTAGTGATTTCGAAGTATCGGGCTTCCACCGTTGGAATATCTTCTAAAGGGGGAAGGGCAACTTCGTTATTTATGACCTCCCGGCGGGGAGTTTGGGATGGAATGTCTGTTGTATGCTGGGAGGATGCCATGGCCCTCCTTCTAGCACCAAATCTGTTGACGGGAAAATATGTCCGACCAACAGTAGGGGATCTCCCCGGTAGAAAGTCCCAATTAGACTTTGAACCGTTTGGAGTAGGGATCCCGTCCGGGTGTGGGTCCGGTTACCACTTAAATGGCTATCTCTTCGGTTTCGGGCAACCTGATTGGAACTGTAAACATACACTTATTAACACGATATAGAATACATGACTGATGAATAAAACCGATATATGACACTGTGCATAGCAAGGTAATAGACAGAATGCATAAACTCAGGAAATGTCGTTAGCAACACATCTATGAGGTATGCATGCAAGATAATCTGACCGCCAAAGAAACAATCCTTCGTGGTAAGAATATCCCTTAACTTTCCGAAGGATATAACGAGATGCTAATAAAACAGTTCATTAACATTCATCATGAAGTAAATAATAAACTTGAGCATCATCAACACAATCACAGATAACTATGGTGCATGAATGACACTATTAATAACACATATTCATTAATCAAAAGATATTCTGAAACTGCACGCAGAATACACACAATGTTGTCACGGCTAAACACATCATCCTATCAAAGGGGTTTTAACATGTATTGTATTTCATATATCAAGAGTATGCTTCTTCAGCTACAATGCAATAATGCCTTTCAGTCCCAAAAGAGCCAGCCTTTTACAATGCTCCCCACAGGGGTATTTATAGATTCAACAGCCGCACTTATGGCCTTCCGACGGTTCAACTTCCCAACGGTTCAACTTCCTGTTTGACAAAATTGCGACCTGCGACCTGGTCGCGAATGCGACTTGCGACCTGGTCGCAAATGCGACCTGCGACTTGGTCGCAGATGCGACCTGCGACCCAGTGTTTAGAACTATGAAGGTGGTCGCGCACTTGAAGCTTCTGGAGCGTCGGCTTTCTTGCCTTTGATGAAGTCTTTCCAAGCCTGGTAATCTGCCGTTATAGGAGCGACAAGAGGGCTTTCCTCTTTTATCCGATGCATACATTCTAGAGCATTCGGCACCAGAGTCTCCTTCTTCTGGGAGATCAGCATTGAGAGAGAAGCAAGCTTGGTGTAGATTTTCACTGGAGTGACAAGCAACCGGTCCAGATTCTCTTGTGATGCCTCGAATTCCGGTGCGGCAGCAGCTTGTCTTACGGGCTGCAGAAAAGACTAAATTTCTTGCTCTACCTGCTCCCAGCCTTTAGTTTCATTTAGTGCCCCTAATGATGGAATGTGATGAAGGGCGTTCATGGAGTCGATACCACTGATTAGGTGGTTATACGCAGATACTACTTTGTCCAGATCTTTGGACAGCTTGTCTTTGGATTGCATACTCATCCGAATCTGTACTTTGGTTTCTTGCGTATGACTCCAATCCTTCCGAGGCACGTGTTCGGGAGCTTGCTGATACTGGGTTGTCCAATTCATCATTTTGTCCAAGGCCGCCGAGGCTTCCTTAAGCTGTTCTTGTTTCTGCTTGGTTTCTTCCCGTGCCTCTGCCAACGGGGCCACTGTTTCTTTCAGGGTGAACATTTCCTAGTATACTTGCCTCATTGTTATCTCCAACACATCACATTCCTTCCTGACCACCAGTGGGACTTCATTCACTTGAGCGGGCCTACCCTGGAGCTGGAGCATCTCATTTTCCAGCCTTGATTTTTCCTGCTCTGCCGCTTTTAGCCGGTTCTGTAAGGAAATAATTTCTCTGCTCATCCTTGTGACATTTTCTTCTGTGGCTGCGGCAAAAGTGGTGCCTGCTGACGCTATCATAACCGGATTTGTCCTTGTGTCTGGGACAATGTCCTTTCCGGTGGAGACTGTGGAGATGGCAGGGTAGCCTGACGTCAAGGATTTCCTCTTCTCTTGCTGTATCTTGAAAGAGAATTGGTCAAAGGTTAATCTGGTCAAGTCGAAGACTTCTTCTTCTTGCTCCCCCAGAAAGTCATCAACACTGAGGGCACCTCCCGCGCCACCTGCAGGAATATTCAGGGGAGATAGATCAATGTCATCTATGAGCTCGTCCTCTACATCCTGTGTTTGACCTTTTTCTCTCTCCTTTTGCAGACGCTCCGCCTCCGCCTCGTCATGTTCTTCTCTCTTCCGGCGTTCGGCCTCGGCCTCTGCTTCCTTTTCCTGTTTCCTCTTCCTCTCTGCCGCGGCGGCCTGTTCTGCCTTTTTCTGACGCTCGACCTTATCGAGTTCCTCTTTCAGTGCCTTTTCTGCTGCCGCCTCTGCCTCCTTTTCCTGTCTTTCTTTCTCCTCTTTTTCTTTTTTCGTTCCGTTCTGGACTCTTTCTTGCGTTTCTCTTCCTCTTCCTTTTTCTTCTTCTCCTCTTCAAATTGGGCCTGGGCTTCTGTTTCCCTTTGTCAGACCGTGTTGTCGTGTCCTGCACGGCCTGAAGGCTTTTATTCGGGAGGAGGAATAGAAGAACCTCCAATGTTCCGATGCTCTTCCCGCCGTGTCGATTCCTAGCGCGAGATGCCGCTTGCGTTATACCACTCCTTCTCTCATCCTCACCCGGCGCTCGACGTGTTGATAACTCCATCCGAAATTGGCCTCACAATGTTCAGAACCATCCCGACCGGATCGTAAGTCTCTAGAGTCCAGATTTCTGAAGTGATAGCTTTTCACCTCTTCCCCTTCACGCGCTACTTCTCTGGAGTCCTTCACCGTATAAGCACCAATGGTGAGAGGTAGAGCAGGCCAAGGTTTCTTCTTCCCTTTGGTAAGGACGTTGGAGAAGCCCGTGGTCATCTGGAAACACACCTCCTGTATGAGCACCTTATCGGTAATAAACTTAGGTAGAGCATGTGGTGCTTTAAACGAGCCAAAACGATGATTGTGAATTTTCTAATGGGAACCAAAGGTGCCACCCGACCTGTTTCCATTACTCGCCACATTACGGTGGGTGTCCACCAAATAGCTTCCCGTAGAGGGCGGGAATGAATATGTGAGAGATTTGTTCGATGTCCGACTGTACCTGGATTCCCAGAATACCCTGGTCTGCAAGTGTATTGCCTGGGTCTGTTCGGGGTCCCAGTTATGTGGCCATCCCTCAACATGCATCTGGGCACAGACAGCATCTAATAGATACGAAGCCATGTAGAATTCTGATGGAGCTCCCTCATCTGGGGCTAAAGCTGAAGCCAAGTTTGTGTGCATGGAGCCCAGTAATATTCCCGCCCAATTGAATCGAGTGCCGTGGACTGTTACGTGTTCTATGATGGTTGCCCATGTTCCATTGAAGGTGGTGGCGTCCGAACGCCCGTATATCTTGCACAGCATGGCGGCCACTAGCTTATAGACTTTCCTCAGACTGGCCACCGGGTACTCCTGGTCCTTTTTGATCTTAAATTTGTCTGGTTCTGCCCACCATCTTCTGATCGTGTCAACCATCGGCACTTCATTTGTAGAAAAACATCTTGGGGTGA
This sequence comes from Pinus albicaulis, assembly GCA_034641835.2. Taxonomy (NCBI): domain Eukaryota; kingdom Viridiplantae; phylum Streptophyta; class Pinopsida; order Pinales; family Pinaceae; genus Pinus; species Pinus albicaulis. The sequence continues at coordinate 1,426,450,271 of CM076584.1, forward strand.
AGTTCACCTCTGCTTTGGGTAGGGAGTAGTAGACCTGTGCTCTTGAACTTTCCAATGTTACGAAGGCTTTCCCTGCACTATCTCGGATTGCGAAGCTTTTCGGATCTGTCTTCTGTATGATCCAGTCCAACATTTCAGGGCATGGAAAGATGGCAGGATGAGGCCCAGCCAGGTGCAATCTGGAGTTTTTGACTTTCAGATATATTTCACGGTCCGGGAGATCTTCTGGTAACTCCTCTGTTGTCATGGCAAATTCATGGTATACTTCATACCACCTGAGGCTATCCTCCTTTGCGAAGGTGCAAAGGGTGTCTCTGTATATTGGCGGCGGAGATATTTGTATGTCTGCGTCTGATTCTTCCTCCACCACCTGCCTGCTTCTCCTTCGGGATACCCGGGGTGCCATATTGCTAGAGTCGGAGGGGACCGGTACTATGTCTGCTCTGAATTTACCTGCTGCATTTAGAACAGAATCACAGGATAAGAAAGACATGATGATAATGGCTAAACAGAGTCTGAACATGCAAAGATAATTTACTGTTCTCTGGGAGTCGCTGGGTCGCTGCTCTACAAAAGGACTCACCCGCGACCTCGCGACCTTGCGACTAGGTCGCAGGGTCGCAGAGTCGCTGAGTGGGACTTTTGCGACCTTGCGACCTTGCGACCTGGTCGCTAGGTCGCAGGTCGCATTTGCGTTTTTCGCGCGCGCGACCTTGCGGCTAAGTGTTTACTAATGGGAAAAATCCGCGGTCTGAAAGGTCCAGAATTTACCATAAGGCACAGCCATGAGGATTTAGGCAAGAGGCGGGTGACCTTGGGGCTTGGGGGAAACAACATGACGATGAAAATCTTAAAGAAAAACCCACATCCTTGCCGGTAAATAAATAAGACCGTGGGGAGGCTCAATAATGGCAAGAAATGCTTAAGAGGGAAACATAAGGAAGAAAAGGCAACTTACCCGGAAGAAAACGCGCCAGTCGACCTGTCAGAGCAATTTCGCGGTTTTCGCTGAGAGTCACAAATGCGACCTAGCGACCCGACCTTATATAAAAAGGTCGCACGTGCGAACATTAAATGAGGTCGCAAGTTTTAAGTTTGCGACCTTCCGACCTTGCGACCTTCAGGTCGCTAGGTCGCAAAGGTCGCTGAGTCGCTAATTTCTCTAAAACTTCATTTTGCGACCTTGCGACCTTGCGACCTCAAGGTCGCTAGGTCTCAAGGTTGCAAGTTGATAAAATGCTGACTCTTGCGACCTGGCGATCTGTGCGACCTTAAGGTCGCAGAGTCGCATAGGTCGCATGGGTCGCAAATAATGTGTATGCGACTTAGCGACTTGCCTTTAGAACTTTACTTGGATTTTTTCCTTCTTTAGTTTTTAAGGGGGGCTCCAAAAATGTTGAAGTGTGTGTTATGATTTTATGTAATTTTTGGAGGGTGTTGTAGGAGCTACAACAGACTCCCTATAATAAATGGCTGTAATAAGAGAGGGCTATGGTCTGAAGTCATCAGCAAAATCAAGTCAAAGATCACAATCTGGGGAGGATATTGGCTCACCTACGGAGGTAAGGTCACCTTGATCAAGTCTATGCTCTCCGCACTACCAATCTACCAAGCTGCCTTCCTCCTCGCGCCAAAACAGGTGACAGATCATATCTCCAAGCTGATTCGTGACTTCCTCTGGCAAGGTGGGAAGGGTAACACTCATAAAACGCACCTTGTGAAATGGGATCAGGTCAAACGCTCTTTCGCAGAGGGAGGTCTGCAAATCCGGGATCCAGCCATGGTCAATCTGGCGATGGGAGGTAAAATCCTCTGGAATCTATATAAGAACCCAACGCACCCTGTCAGCGAAACTCTGAAAGCAAAGTACACCCATAAGGTGCCGCTTCGAAATCTTCAGGTGTCTCAAACAAACAACGTCTCCCAGGTATGGAAACTATGCAGCAGAAGTCTGAATTTTTTCAAAGAAAGAGAATACAAAATCCCAGGCAATGGAAAACACACAAAACTGTGGCACGATCGAATAATGAACAGAGCCCCTCTTTCAGAAAACGATGAAATCGTTGAATTAAGAAACTGGTTGGAACGCGCTGGAATCAACAGCGTATACGATCTCTCCAAGTGGGATTGTCGCGGTGCATGGAATGGTTGGGATTTCCATGGCATCCCTGTCCGCTTAAATCAACAGATGATTGCGCTCGAAGAGATGCTGGAAGACGCAGCCCCAGTGAGCAGAAGGACGAAGGAAAGATGGGGGTGGGGGCATTCTGGAACCTATACATC